>AFFK01019883.1:0-18805 GCA_000239455.1 Strigamia maritima | reverse complement strand
CATGTTTCTCTATTGATGCCATTTCTTCGTCCATTGATTTTTCCAATGCTTTGAATTGGTCGACCCCATTGCATCTTCATAATTTTTTGGTATGTTTACATCCTCGGCGCTCATTGCTTCCTGTTTTTCTCGTAACCGTGATGATCTTCTTACTCCTTGTTCTCTTAACTGCTTTTTATTTTGCTCTCTCTGTTCAGCTAATTTACATGCCATTGCTTCTTTGGTCGTTTCCTTGGGTCTTCCAACCAATTTTTCTGTCTGATTTTCTTCTCTCCTTATGCCACTTGGAGGATCCTCATCTTCACTTCTCATTTCAGCTTCTTGATTGAAGTCTTCGTCCACTGATCTAGTGTTTGGTGGATTTTCATCTTCAAACTTCGTCATTTTTCAAATCCTCCTTTACTTCGTTTTCGTCAACATCTCCCCAGTCAATTTCTGTGTGTTCGTCATCCCGACTTTCGTTATGCTGAGTCAAATTCATCATTAAATTAAAAATTGTCTTGTTCTCGTCAAATTCAACGTCTATTTCTTCGTATATTTTCTTGCTGTTGGGATCACAAATCCTGTATCCTTTTCTCTCTTTTGCATAACCAACAAGTATTCCTTTATTTATTTTCGAATCCATTTTTTTTCGACCTTGTTTTACCAAATAGTAGGCTACGCATCCGAATTTCTTTAAATGTCCGATGTTTGGCCTTCTCCCTTTCCATTTCTCATAGGGTGTGGTACCATGTGCTGATGTTTTACATCTATTTCTCAAATAAGCCGCTGTTCCCACGCATTCGGCCCAATACTGTTTTTGTAATCTGCTCTCATGCAGCATGGCCCGCGTCATCTCGATTATTGTGCGGTTCATCCGTTTGCAAGTGCCATTACTTTCTGGTGAGTAAGCAGTTGTTAGTTCTTGGCTTATTCCTTTTTCTTGTAGCCATTTTTGAAATTCTGCCGATTTTGAATTCTCCTCCGTTGTCACTTCTTAATCGCTTTAGTTTCTTTCCTGTTTGACATTCCATTTTTATAATCAGTGCCCTTAATTTTTCTGCGGTTTGGGCTTTGTCAGACAATATATCGACCATTACTATCCTGCTGTAGTCGTCAACTACTGTCATTATGTATTTTCCGCGCCCCCACGACATTGGAGTGATGGGTCCGATCAGATCTGTGTGCCATAGTTCCATAATGTCCGTGGATTGTTTATCTTTTACTCTTTTTCTTGTCTTTTTCTTCATTTTTCCGCTTAGGCACGATTCACATACTTCATCGTATTTTTTGTTCATTTTTGATCCTATTACCAGTTGTTCGCTTTCCATCTCTTTCATAGTCCTGTAATTCAAGTGGCCCATCCGTTCATGCCATATTTTTCCACTTTCCGTTGCTTTCATCGCGCTTTCGTCTTCTGGTTTTATTGTGGCTCGAACAATAAATTTATTTCCTTCTCTTTTCTGCAATGAGTACCACTTTTCCATCGTTATTCACTATTTCTGCCTTTTTCTGTCAAATGTGACCTTTAAATTGTTATCAACTATTTCCGCGACTGATAATAGATTTGATTCAATCTCTGGCACTAATAGTACTTCTTTCAGTTTTACTGTATTGTTTTTTTCATCTGTTATTTTTATTTCTCCTATCCCTCTCGATTCAACCAGTTTTCCTTTTTTCGCTACTTTAATTTCCCTTTTTTCTCCTTCATCGAGCATACTGTAGTAGTCCTCTCTGGATGTCATGTGACTTGTCGACCCTGAATCCAGTAGCCAAAGTGATTCCATACTTTTTCATCTGTTGCCTCCGATATTTCTTCTATTTCGTCACTTTATTGGTTATTTTCTTTTCTTTTCTTGTTAAAACCATAGCTATTTTGATTTCTTCAGCTACCATTGCCATCTCCACTTCCTCGGCCATCATTGAAGTTTCTTGTTTTCCACTTGAGTGTCCGCGACCTCTGCCTCGAAAGTTTCCTCGTCCTCTTCCTCGATGGTGCTCTTTGCTTTCACTTTTTGGTTTTTCACAATCTTTTGCATAATGCCCGAAATTGTTGCAATTGTAACATTTGGTCTCACCGTAGCATTCACGCGATATGAGGCCGAATTTTCCACATTTATAGCATTTCGGTTTATTTTTGTAATTCCTCTCTTTAGCTTTCATGGCGTATTCACTTGTCTTGGATTTTTGTTTTTCATGCTCTTCTCCATTTCTATCTTCCTCCCGGCGTAGTATCTCTCTTATCTCATTTGCAGTTAATGCCTTCAAATTCAGATCTGACGCCTTTCACGAGATAGTGTTTAAATTCGTAAGTTTCAAACTTTTTACCCAATTCAGCGCACTTCTGGTTCAATGATTCAGCGCGGTCAAAGTATTTCTCCACTTTCTCATTTTTTGTCGTTTTCAGTGAAGTTAGATCGCTTCCGTATTTAATTTTTAATTCCTCTGTTTTGTCCGCCATGTCTTTTTAACAGCTTCCCACAGTTCTTTTGCATGTTCGTGCTTGGCGTAGATGCCCACTAACTCAGACGTCATCGTATTCAGGATTATATTGTATGCGATGGAATTTTGTTTATTCCATTCGCGCCATTTCTTCTGAAGCGCATCATAATTGGCCTCCCCTTATATTGGTTTGTATGGCTCTTGCTCGTCCATCATATTAATCCAGAGGTCCTTACCCTTAAGTAGGCCTTTCACTCTTGACTCCCATATGAAATAGTTTTTCCGGGTCAAACGGTCTTTTACGTCGAAGTGACTGCTGTCCGCCATCATGGTTTCACTTTTTGCACCGTTATTTTCACTTGAATCACTTTCACTGTTTTCCTCGTCGTTTTCCACTGCTATCAGTTCGTTTTGTTCACCTTGTAAGTCGAGTTCGTCTTGTGAGTCGTCTTGGCTTTGATCGTCGTTGTTCTCTTCAATTGCGTGAAGATGCTCTATCTCGCTCGTGTTTGAACTCTGCAGTTTTTCCTCTATACTTCTCTTAATTCTCCTCCACGTGCTTTTCTCTTGTTCCGCCGTTTTGAATTGATTTAACCACCTTATCTGCTACCATTTGTTAATGTTTTATGTATTTTTGTCTTCTCAATAAACACACGCGACACACATCTTTTCTAACAAAGGCAATGTGATTAGTCATCATTTATTAATGTACGCATGCGTGGATGATCGTTTTAATTTTACAGAACAAATCCTTCACACAAATCACAACCGAATCCGTACAATGTCCAATCGCCGCACACTTTTTAATGCGAAACTTCGCTAATTAGGCCTACTTGACCATGCGGTCAAAATTTTCAAAATTTAAAAAGCTGTTTTAGTCACGGCACCATTGTGGCATATTCTCATTTTGTATTAATTTAATAAACAAAGCAAACTACAATAAGCAAACTACAATTCTGATCGTATAGTGGAATTTTTATTTAAATTATTCTAGCGGTTCTCCGTGTGCGCGATGGATTGGAACAAAGGACGCAAAAACAATTGAAATTTGAAATAAACACTTTTTATTAAAATAAACTAAATCTAACATAAAATTGGCAAACACAATACAATTAAATCAATTCCTCTTACTGTAGATTCTCGGCATTCCACCATTTGAATGGAGCGCGCAAATTATCGAATGTAGTCGGGGGCTTAAATCGGCTTCTCTCTCTCGCACCGCGTGTTTCTCGACTCACAACGCGATGGCCATCAACAGTAGCGATGTCGCTAAGGAATGGCAGGAATGGCAATGATTGTCGGCAAGTTCGCGCTTTTATAACGTGCTGACCGGAAGTGGATGTTTGCTGGACGTTACAGTCCTGCAGTCGTGTTTTAGTAGCGCTGCCTAGTGTGAATGTGGCGAACCTATGCCACATTAACAAATAAAAATGCTTGTAAAATATTTTTAAAAAATTATTTATATTTGGGTCTTTGTATTGTTGCGTACCACAATATATACTTACTTTCAGTACAATATAGGTCATTAACCAATGGAGGTTTCGTGAACGAAATAATAAATAGAGTTATAGTAGTGAGATTTTTTTCCGTACATGCCGATTGCCGTGTGAATTGGTTGTCGTGTGAATTGGGTTATTTTATTGTAGTTTTTTGACAATAAAAGGACAAAAATATTGTTTTTAAAATAAAATAAAAGGATGGAGAATGTTGTTTATTGACGATAAAATATGCGAAAATGCTGTTTAATGACGATAAAATATGGGAAAATGTTGTTTTATGACGATAAAATATGGAAAATGCTGTTTTATGACGATAAAATATGGGAAAATGCTGTTTGATGACCAGGAAAATGCTGTTTTATGACGAGGAAAATGCTGTTTTATGATAATAAAATATGGGAAAATGCTGTTTTATGACGATAAAATGACTGAAAATGTTAATAACAAAATATTTTTCAGTTGGATGATACTAATGAAACATTTTTGAGCCAGATGGTACTAATGAAACATTTTTGAGCCAGATGGTACTAATGAAACATTTTTGAGCCAGATGGTACTAATGAAAAATTTTTGAGCCAGATGGTACTAACAAATAAATGTTGTCTTTTGACGATAAAAGGACGAAAATAGTTGTTTTTTGACAATAAAGAGACTAAAATATTGTTTTTTGACAATAAAAGAACAAAAATATTGTTTTTAAAAATAAAAGGCAAAAATATTGTTTTTAAAAATAAAAGGAGAATGTTGTTTTTTTGACAATAAAATATGGGAAAATGCTGTTTTTTGAGCAATTCATATACTGCAATCAGCGAATTAACGTGTTTTTGAAATTTTTTACTTTTTTTTATACTATATTTCCATGTTTTTGATATTTTTTACACTTTTTACTACCGAATTTCCTCGAAAAGAACGGCATGCCGGATAATGGCAAATCCGATCAGAGTGCCGGATAATTCGAGTCAAAAAAAGTCCAAAATTCACACGTTCGCGTTTACATATGCGTATACGTTCACGTATTAATACGCGCAGTTTTAAGCTTACTATTTCATTTCACTAATCACACTGACATACTTGTAACAATAAATATCATAACAATGGAATGTGACTCGTTCCATAATATGTTCGTTTTGACGCTGATTTGATTTTTACAGCCCGACTCGATATTTACGGCACGACTCGATTTTTACGGCACGATTGGATTTTTATGGCACGACTCAATTTTTACGGCACTGATTCGATTTTTACGCTATGCCGTAAAATTGACCAGATGTCCGGTTTTGGAAATCTGGTTAAACTCGGTTTTTCCGGCATGCCGTTCTTTTTGAGGGAATACGGTATTTTTCCGAGTTTTCAATAAATTTCACTTTTTTTTAATCTTTTTTAAATTTCTAACTGGTTTTTTTGAGTGTGTTTTAGTTTTCTATATGTTTTATGCACCGCGTGGCGAGCTAGACTATTTTTTTTACGTAAGCCGTGCCACGGGCGCATGCATGTATCTTTAGGATGCACTTTGATGCAATTTTGTAATTAATTATTGATTATTTCATTATTGCTTATTGATAATTATTTTTTAATTTTTTAATTTTTATTTTTGTTGTTTATTGTTTAAGTAGTTTTAAAGTAGTTTTAAGTAGTTTTAAATTTAGCTCAAGGAGCATTAATCATACCGACCCCACGATCACACAAAACTTGATTAAATTCAGTTTTATCGTGATTTATCATGATTGATCGTGGAACATATTAATCTCACTCTTAATTACATTTTTGAAAAAAATACAATTAGCTTAGCTCCGTACAAAGAAGAAAGAATAGTCAAGCAAGAAGAACGAAGAAAGCTTCCATTTTACATATTGTTGTCTGCTATTGCATGTATATTTACCTTACAAAAGTGAAACCAGCATCCTTGATGCTGGGAAAGTCTCAGCTCTTGTGACACAGCACTCAAAATTCCTGACTTGTAGTCACTAATTACTCTTGGTGACCACTCAGGAATTACGGTCTTAATGAATTGAAATAGTCGAACACAGCTATTATTACTTTTTGATGTCATTAATGAATAGAACAGTGGAAAAGCCTGTGCAGAATATTTTTAGAAAAAAATATATAAAAAAATATATTACAAGTAGAAAAAATTTATCGAAAATAATTTACTTAATTTACTTACATGGCCCCTGTAATTAAGATGAATTGTAAAAAGTTGCTGGAAAAAAGGGGGACAAGTTTTAAACGTACCATCCATATGGTATGTTTGCCCCATGTGAAAACCAGATCTCTTAGTAAAGTCAACTAGATTTGTTGATGTAATAACAATCTGCACATTGTGATCAGGATCTTCAATCCGATTTACTTGTAGTCCTTCTAAAAATTTGATTTGAATCTCTGGCCTTTGCAATGTTTTCCAAAACTCTTCTATTGATTGAGGAGCTTTCGGCTTGTCGTGAGCTCGTACTCTATTCAATGTGGATTCGACTGGAGGATAAGTTATCAGTCTGGCAATAGCTCTTGGCCTGGGAAAAAATTATTATTTTTTTTTAACTTTAATTCTTTTTAGTTTGTGGCAAATTTTAATGTGTTTTATACAACCCCCAGTCATAAGTTTAGAAAGTGATTGTAAAAAACTTTAGTGTCATGTTCGGAAAGCATAACTTAAAAAAAAATCATCCAAATAACCTGAAATTTTGAGAAATTAATGTTAAATATGTTTATTTTTAAATACTATTTTTTCAGAATTTTATGAAACATTAAACAGGTAAAAAAAACAATACAAAAAATAAATTCACAGAAATTTCAATTTTTATCCAATCATTATAAAATTTTAGGAGATTATTTAACATGCAGTAGTACATATGCTCCTAAAATTTTGTAATGATTGGATTAAAATGAAAATTACTGTGAATTTTTTTAAAAAATGGCGCTCTTTAACCTCTTCATAAATCTACATTTCAAATGTTAAAGAAAACATTCATTTTGAGAAACTTTTAAGAACTGTTCTCCAAACATTTCTGCATCTTTTCATTAAAAAAATTAATTCTACATCAAGTGGTTCTCGAGTTATTCAGGTTTTGACACTTTCCTGCTAGACTCAGTTGTTAATTTTTTTCTTTTAGGGTCAATTGTTTGCTTTGCCCATGATTCATGATTCACAAATTGTGCAAAAATCTAGAGTCTTCTGGTAGCAGAAGTTTGATTTAGCATTAATAAAATGCTTGCATAATAATTTCGAGTAAATTTTTCTACACAATTTCTAAACTTTTGTCTAGAAAAAAATGAATTTTCAAACTTTTGCCCTTTCTACATTTTTTTCAGATTATTTTCAGGTTATTTGGATGTATTTTTTTTTGAAGTTATGCCTTTCCAAACATGACACTAAAGTTTTTTTACAATCACTTTCTAAACTTATGACTGAGGGTTATAGATTTTTAAGATTTTTCTCTTGTTTTTTGCAGCAATTTTAACGGCTTAATTGTTATTTCTAACACATAACGCCATCTAAAAAACTTTAAAACTTGCATTAAGAAGTGATAAAACTCATTGCAATCAAAACGATCAAAACATTAAAACAATAAAAACATTTAAAAATAATGAATTCACACTTACATGATTGCTATAACATTGTCGTACACTTCCTGTTTGCTTGTCGATTCAGTTGCAACCTTTTGCTTCATTTTGGATATTGCTATTATTTTTTTGCACTCGATGTCGTCTGGCCCATGATCATGCACTGAACGCTGGATTAACATGTTTGGTGTTTCAGCAGGTATAAAAGCTGCTGCCGAGCAGTTATCTTCGACTTTTGTTTTCCTCCAACAAGAAAGATAAGTCCTGTTTGCAGAAATCTTATTCTTTCTCCATAAAAAACAAGATTCGTCGTAATTCAAATGACTGCCTTTTCTGGTACTGTCTATGGTTACAAATGTACGATACATCTTATAGAAAGTAGAAAATCGATTAAATTAAATTAAAATGTTCTAATGTTGAAAAACACAGAAGTCTGGTCTTGGTAGTTTAAAACAAGACTGAAGTTTATTCATAGGAATTCATATTTATATATACGAAGTTCTCTCCTGATTGGAGAACTCAACATAAACAATTAATAGCTTAACTCTTAACAAGTCAACAACTTGTGAATAATTTTCCTTTCTTACTTTACATGTTGAATTCTTTATAGAATAGGAATGCAATCTCCTGATTGGAGAACTCAACTTAAACAATAAACGGACGGATGGGGTTAACAGCTTTAGATTAGATTGTTAAGCAGGAAATAAGTTTACAGATTATGGAGGTTAACAACTTATGAATATTTTCCCTTCCTTACTTTACAAGTTGAATTTTTTGTAGAATAGGAATGCAATCTCCTGATTGTGTAAGATCAATAAAATTGCAAATATTTTCAGTCAAGGAAGGATCAAGAGTTGAAGTTAGAATTATGGATGAGTGGTTCGAGGACAAGGACACATTGGATTTTGGCAATTTTTCTCCAAAGTAAAAAATAATGTTAAAATATTGTGTGATGAGCGCTGTTATAAGGAATCACAATGATTCTATACCGGTTGTTTTTTAGTGTTTTTTATGCCAAATTCGTCAATTACCATGTATTCATTCACGGCTGTGTATGATTGATTTTTTATTGGTTTATAAAACATTTGTTTTGATGGAAAATGTTGTTTTTTGATAATAAAAGGACAGAGAATTTTGTTTTTGCCGATAAAAGGATAAAATATTTTTTAACCTCATGGTACTTGTGAATTATTTTTGGGCTGGATGGTACTATTTTTCTCAAAAGTGATGATTGTGACAGCGAAAAGAAGTCTTTAATGTGAATTAAGTGTGATCCCAATGATATTTATTCTTAAAAAATAATTATGATGATTTTTATGAAAATTATTTGGGCCGAGCAAACTAGTATAATTAAGTCTCGACCTAACGAGTGCCTTTCTCAATGCTATTACACGTTGAGAAAAATTAATATTTATATTTATATAAAAATAAATATAAATTAAATATTCCAAAAGTTTTTTCAAAGGGGAAAATAAAAAATATTAAAAAGTTTTAAAAAAACAACAATTGTTTCAAAAATTTCCTCTGTCTTTCTACAATGGTATTGATCTAGTTGGCAGGGCTTGTCACTTCCCGTCGTCGTTGCAAACTTGATCCATCATTGCTAAAAAATTAAAAAAATGGCTTCCTTTTCTTCAAATGAATCAAATGATTGGTGATGGCCCGAACTCAAAGACGACGAGTTCGAAGTCGACATCCCAACAATAAGTAAAAGATTTTGAAACACATCTCTATGGTATGAGGGAACAGCATCAAGAAAAATTTCACAAATTTTTTTAGCCTGATGGTACTGAGGGTTGAACATAGAAATAAAAGTAAATCTTTATTAAATCTTTATAAAAAACTGAAAATAAGGCATGGAAATCTTCAAAAGTGTCATTCACCGGGTTCTCGGGGGGGGAATGTATGCGTCTGCCGTCATCGGCGGATAATTGAGAAATTCCATGTCGTCTTCATTATATGGAAAGTTCGTCGGCAACTGGCTGCGTATTATCCTGTAAAAAGTGAACAAACGGTCACAAAATTGACAAATGAATCTAATGTTCTCCTCCGTTTCCACCAAGGCACACAGGGGATAGGCAAAAATAGAACAGAAGTAGGTGAGGACGGAAGCGAGTCTTTATAGCGTAAATAGTGGTCTCTGTATTCTGCTAGAAACTCCGAAGATAAAAGTCCGCGCACTCGCGCAGATTCTATACGCAACTCGTTCAAACAAGCCAATAAATATAAAATTCGCGGGTCCGACATAATTAACAGTACTAATATTTAGAACTAAACACGATGGAGCTTGATTCAAAACCAAAACCAAGTCACTTATATATGACTAGAAATGGAGTTGATACGTTACGAGACGTATAGTGTACTAAAACATTGCGGATGAGTT
The DNA here is from genome assembly GCA_000239455.1 of Strigamia maritima. Lineage (NCBI taxonomy): Eukaryota > Metazoa > Arthropoda > Chilopoda > Geophilomorpha > Linotaeniidae > Strigamia > Strigamia maritima. Next base: position 8,944 of record AFFK01019883.1, on the reverse strand, counting down.
TTAAGTAACCAATTAGTAGTGTCTTTTCCCATTTTATTCACGACGCATGCAAACATTTTTTTTGTGTGTTTATTAAAAAATTTGTTCTTTTCAAATATTTGAGCTAGTATGCCTTGTTTTCTATTTTAATAGCATAGTTTCAAGTATCTTTATGTCTGTTTAAAAATAAATCTTTAATAAAAACTGAAGTTTACAGATTATGGAGGTTAACAACTTATGAATATTTTCCCTTCCTTACTTTACATGTTGAATTCTTTGTAGAATAGGAATGCAATCTCCTGATTGTGTAAGATCAATTTTAAAAAAAGAAAAAATAAAGTCAAAATATTTTTGAGTACGTGGTGGTATTTTTTTAGGAGAATAATGATTGAAAGAAATCTTGTTTTTATAATATCAACTGATTTATTGAAGGCGACTGGATTTGGGTAATTTTTCTCAAAAGTGATGATTGTGACAGCGAAAAGAAGTCTTTAATGTGGTCAAATTAGACAATTGCAAGAAAATATTGCTTATATCAGCTTACTGTGACAGGATGCGATTGTCCACGACACACATTGAATTATTGCAAAATAAGAACTTGCGAAAAGAAATAAGTGAGAATACATCAATTATTTAAGTCTTTTTTTGTAGTCGTTATTAGTCAACTCCTGAGGCAGCAAGAAATTTAATGTGTCGATTATTTACCTATTTATATATATCTATCTATTTTAAATAATATTTATAATAATAATATTAAAGTAATAAATAAACAATGTCCAAATTTAGTGAACTATACGCAACATTTTGTTTATTTTCATTTTTGAGCCTGGTGGTACTAGAAAAAAGATTTTTTGAGCTTGTCGGTACTAGAAAAAAGTGATGATTTTGACAGCGAGCGAAAAGAAGTCTTTAATGTGAACTAAGTGTGACTATATATAATTCCAATGATATTTATTCTTTAAAAAAAAATATTATTCTGAAATAGGTTTTTTATTACTTATTTTATGGCTTCTTCTTCTCATACCAAGAAAGTAGAAATAGCATTTAAATTTAAATTTCATTTAACATTATCACAGTTTCATTTTATCCAAAAATCAAAATTTGAAGAAAAAATGAAAAATTGTAAGAGAAAGTATGTGGTCGATGGAAATCACGTATAAGGCGGGCACCGTGGCCGAGGCACCGTTTGCGGCATTAAAATTCGGATTTCACGTCCATCGGAAAAATTTTTTAAACCCCAAAATAGTTTCTGTTTTGAATGCACAGCTCATGTAACGGATTCCAAGTTTTGACAATTGAGTTATACAGTAAATGTTATATTATTAACATAATTTAAATAAATAAATTAGTTTTTAAAAAAATCAAATCTTTATTAATCAAATAAAAAAGCTATTAGAAATGTAGACAAGAGGACGAAACACTGAATAAAAAATTATGCCTAATGGGTGTTGATTGCACACTTTATATATGAGGTATAACGTCATGGAAACCAGTTAATAACGATCGGAACATACAACATCATACAAGGATCGGGGAGCTTTAAAGGCTGGCTTCCCTACTTTGCACAAAGCTAAAAAGAGTTTGCTACTCATCCAAAATAAAACTAATTGGTGACACTTCTTTAAATACCGCAAAAAAACAATGTGACAAGTGTAGCGTCGGTGTAGTTTTTTAAACTATACGCAACTTCTCATTGTCAGATAAAACCAAATTTTTTCTTCTCCAGCCGGCTGACGTGTACCAGTCAATATATTTTTCTCCTGATAAAAAAAAAAACTTAAAACAATAAACACCTTAACTCTTTCCAACTTTATTTACGTGTATTTAAATAATCCTAAAAGTTTTTTTAAAGGAGAAAAAGAAAAAATATTAAGAATTTAAAAAAAACAACAATTGTTTCAAAAATTCTTCCTATCTATCTACAATGGTATTGACCTAGTTGGCAGGGCTTGGCACTCTCTTGGCACTTTCGTCGTTCTATTCACACAAATTACTTATTTTATTTATTCCGTCTCGCTGAAAATTTTTTAAAAATGGCTTCAGATAAACCAAATGATTCGTGGTGGTCCAAACTCAGCGACGACGAGTTCGAGGTCAACATTCCGACGATAAGTAAGTTTGACCAATACACCAAAGAATCGTTAGTTTGCCCTGTTTGTGTAAGATAAATAAAATAGCAAATAATTTCAGTTGAAGAAGGATCTCGAGTGTAGGTTAAAGTCGGAACAAAGTGGTATAAAGGAACGGCATGCAAAAAAATTTTTGAATCGTTTGTTGTCAAATTGGACAATTGGAACAAAAGAATGCTTATATCGTCTTACTGCGACAAAATGCGATTGTCCGTACGGCACATTGAATTATTGCAAAACGACAACTTGCGAAGAAGAAATACGTGAGAATGCATCAATTATTTAAGTCTTAAAGTTTTTTAACCAATTCAATTTTTTTGGGTCGTTTTTAGTCTACTCCTGAGGCAGCAAGAGAATTAATGTGTCGAAGATTTATCTATTTATATATATCTATCTATTTTAAATAATATTTATAATAATAATTTTAAAGAAATAAATAAACAATATTCGAATTTAGTGAACTATACGCAACATTTTGTTTATTTTCATTTTTGAGCCTGGTGGTACTAGAAAAATGATTTCTTTGAGCTTGTCAATACTAGAAAAAAGTGATGATTGTGACAACGAGTGAAAAGAAGTCTTTAATGTGAACTAAGTCTGACTATATATAATTCCAATGATATTTATTCTTTAAAAAAAATATTATTCTGAAATAGGTTTTTTATTACTTATTTTATGGCATCTTCTTCTTCTTATACCAAGAAAGTAGAAATAGCATTTAAATTTAAATTTTATTTAAAATTATCACAGTTTCATTTTATCCATAAATCAAAATTTGAAGAAAAAAATGAAAAATTGTAAGAGAAAGTACGTGGTCGACGGAAATCACGTATAAGGCGGGCGCCGTGGCCGAGGCACCGTTTGCGGCATTAAAATTCGGATTTCACGTCCATCGGAAAAATTTTTTAAACCCCAAAATAGTTTGTTTTGAATGCACAGCTCATGTAACAGTTTCCGAGTTTTGACAATTGAGTTATACAGTAAATGTTATATTATTAAATTAATTTTTAAAAAAATCAAATCTTTATTAATCAAGTAAAATTAAACAGCACAGAAGAAATCAATAGAAATTACTGAGGCAACATGTAGTGGTCACGGAGACGCACCGGATGGGTGCCAAACTCGATCTCTCCTCCGGTAAGGGGATATCCGGGCGGCAGCAGTGCCAACAAGGCATTAAGATCATCTGCTAAACGGATACGCAAGTGTATGACACGTCACACAGTCATCTCACAATCGGCGAGGAGATGACCTAAGGGCACGCGCGCCATAGTGATTGCAGTCGGCAAGTGAGGATGGCAATAGGCATGCCACACAGTGCGATAATTGTTGAAGAATTCATCATTTAGCAGGCCTCGGGCCCACTTCGACCAAACGCGTACGTCCTCCAAAGCGCCGAGTATGTCAGAAAGGTTGTGAATAATCGGTTCGGCCATGGTAATAATAGTAACAAAGATTAAAGGCAAAAAAGCTATTAGAAATCTAGGCAAGAGCAACGAAAGACTGAATAAGAGTTATGTCTAATGGGTGACGATTGCACACTTTATATATGAAGTGTAACGTCATGGAAACCGAAAAATAACAATCGGAACGTACAACAATAAACATACGTTTCACGAAATAAATTTTACAAAATCCAAATTTTGATGCCGCAAACGGTGTCTCGGCGACGGCCCGCAGTATATGTGATTTCCGTCGACCACACATTTTCTCTTACCATTAAAAATTCGATTTTGTTTATTTCACCATACTCAATTCCATTATGTTAGTGATTTTAATAATAATAATAATAATAATAATAATAATAATAATAATTTAAAAAATTTGTATTCATTTAATTATTCCTCAATGTTAAAAGATTGATTTACAAACTTCATATTACTTAAGTTGCAAACTTTTTCCAATACAAAGGTATATCGATTTTGATAAATGTGAATGAATGATTGAAAACAGAATTCTACGAGGACAATAAAAACATTATAAAAAAAACAATTTATCGCAAAGCCGCGAATTTGCTTCCTTGTGTAAGTGCTGGCCCGACAATTGCGCCTGTTTGTGCGCGTACTAAGAACAAGAAAATAAAAAAAAATTGAAACTCGGACGGTTCCTGGCCCAATTGAAATACATGTTAATTTCTACATTATATCGACGGAAAAATCATTTTTATGATGACAATAATCTATTCAATTTCATTTGTCTCGAAATACCGCAAAAAAACAATGTTACAAGTTCTTAAAAATTAACTTTTTTTGATAAATGTGAATGAATGATTGAAAACAGAATTCTACGAGAACAATAAAAACGTTATTAAAAAAACAATTTATTGCAAAGCCCCGAATTCGCTTCTTTGTGTAAGTGCTGGCCCGTCAATTGCACCTGTTTGTGCGCGTACTAAGAACAAGAAAATAAATAAAAAATTGAAACTCGGACGGTTCCTGACCAATTGAAATACATGTTAATTCCTGCATTATATCGACGGAAAACTCATTTTCATGATGACAATAATCTATTCAATTTCATTTGTGTCTCGAAATACCGCAAAAAAACAATGTTACAAGTTCTTAAAAATTAACTTTTTTTGATAAATGTGAATGAATAATTGAAAACAGAATTCTACGAGGACAATAAAAACGTTATAAAAAAACAATTTATTGCAAAGCCCCGAATTCGTTTCTTTGTGTAAGTGCTGGCCCGTCAATTGCACCTGTTTGTGCGCGTACTAAGAACAAGAAAATAAATAAAAAATTGAAACTTGGCCAATTGAAATACATGTTAATTTCTGCATTACATCGAGGAAAAACTCATTTTTATGATGACAATAATCTATTCAATTTCATTTGTAATTTCCCAGGTTTTTGTATTGAATTTCAATATTTCAATATTACTAAGAAAAAAAAATTTTCTAGTACTAGCAAGCTCAAAAAAAATTTTTCTATAGTATTTTACCAGTCAGTAAATAAGAATAAGTTAAAAAAATAAGATTATTATTTCCTGACTATGGTACCAGCAAGCTCAAAAATGAAAATAAACACCAAAGAATTCATCAAAGAAAAAATTCACCAAAGAATTCATCAAAGAAAAAATTCATCAAAGAATTCATCAAAGAAAAAATTCACCAAAGAATCGTCAGTTTGCCCTGTTTGTGGAAGAAAAATAAAATAGCAAATAATTTCAGTCAAAGAAGGATCTCGAGTAGAAGTGAAAATCAGAAACACATGGTATGAGGGAAAGGCATATCTTAGCAAAATTTACAATTCTTATTTCAGTTCCAATTGTGCTGTAAGCACGTGGCACCAAATTTGGGCCGAGCTAACCAGTATAAGTCTCGACCCAAGCGAGTGCCTTCTCGACACTATTACACAACGAGAAAAAGAGAATACATCAATTATTTAAGTCTTAAAGTTTTTTAACCAATTCAATTTTTTTTGGGCCGTTATTAGTCGACTCCTGAGGCAGCAAGCTAAAACAGCTAAAGATTGATTTTTTTTAAAAAATAGAATATTGATGAAACCTAAAAACCCTTCAATCTGGTACAAAATAATAAATCCAATGTTGTTTATTTGGAATTGAGTATTTTTTTTATTTAAAAATCAGAAACAATGAATGAAATGAAAGTAAACTTTATTCTTTATTAATCTACATACAGTATAATAAGAATTAATTGAGATTTGTTTGCTTTTATTTGTCTCACAGTAACATATCAAATGTGTGAGAGGAAGTTCAAGCATATTTTTTCTATAGCATTAAAAAGTGAACCAATTATTTAATATAAAATAATAATACAATATAATATAATAATATAATATAATATAATAATATAATACAATTCTAGCTGACAAAAATAAACATTATTTGATGCTAATTTTGTTACCAATCATAATCGACCATCATAAGTTAAGGGGAAAAAATCTTCAATTACTTACTTATACATACTCGTTATATCCGTTGGTGACTATTCTATATTAATAACGCCAGGATTTAAGTTGATGCTCTGCAACCCAGCATATGTACAAAATGTGTTGCACTTGTGTATTTCTTTAAAATTTGTAAAAGCTTCGTGTCCTAAATTTCCTATGCCAAAAAACCTAGAAGTTTTAAATAAGGTAAATAAGGAAACACGACTACTTAAAAAATTGTAAACCTTACATTGCATATTTGATCCATTTTAAGAGTAAATAAAACTAAATGGTGGTCCTTTGGAAAAGTGATATAGCAGTGCTTCGAAACAGTCATTTACATTTTCTAGCGTCACTGGTAACAATTCACTTTCTTTTAGACACCGGCTCAACAAATCCTCTGTTTCTTGATTTATAAACTTCATATTATTTAAGCTGTCAACTTTTTCCAATACAAAGGTATATCGATTTACAAGGAGAATTTTTCCGCATTGGCTAACACCTAAAATGTTTGAGAAATTATTTTTAATAATAATATCCATGTAAACATGTAAATTTATAAATGATCCGCCACCTACCATTTTTTTCAGGGAAATTGTATAAATCGTTAACAATATCACACGGCCGATAAGTGTTTTGTTCTCTTATTCTATGATCATTCCAATTTTTAGAAAATGAATCCAGATCTCTTTGAATAAGTGGTATATACAAAAAAGCAAGAATAACTCTAAAATAATATTTTTTGTTGTGTTAATATGTTTATACTCTATAATTTAATAAAAATATTGATACCTGCAGGTAGAATTGTTTTCATCATGCATTCCACGTTGCAATAGCATATGGAGCTTTTCTTTAAAATAATCTCCTTGCCTTATTTGGCCGTAACCACTCCACCACTGCTCTATTAACTTCAGAAAAAGTATAATATTTTTCAAACATGAATAAAAATAACATAGGAAATTGATTTACTTGGTTTGTTGCAGATGTCCCATATATATGGGCCTCTGTAGAGTTGCTAAGAAAGTTCTGCATTGTTGCAAGCAACACAGTTTCACTCCCTTGATCTTAACGCGTGAAGCATGAATAAACTAAAAAAAAAAAAAAAAAAAATTAAAAAATCCACTTTAAATTGCGAGATTTATTTTCTCAGTTTTTATCTGCATTTTTAAGTATAGCGTCCAGATAAAGTTTGGCTGGAAGAGATGGGTCACAATTGGTTGGCCATACTTTCAACCATAATATTTTTCTGGAAAACATGTCTATTCCTCCATGAATCCCTAGAGAAAATTGGAATTTATTCTGGCCTGTTAATTTGTCATGGCCACCCAGTGACCATATCCAATTTCATCCCTGTTATAAATATAGTTTAAATATTTTTATGCAAAAATAGAATTATAAAATTAAAATTAACCTTTGAAGTAAAAACTCTTTTCTTAAATGCTAGTCTATTTTGAATGAAACGACGCTCTTCTAGTTTGTCTGGACAAACCATGTTTATTCCTAAGTAGACATCTTGTCTAAAATAAATATTAGCTTATATGTGTTGTGTTTCGGTCATTGAGTCATATTTTTGTGTGTCATGTTTTCATAACACCCTTTGTAAGTTGACCATCATTGGTCAATAGCATGCTTCTCATGCGCGACCTATATCTAGTATATAAGATGTAACCTTATCAATAAATCAGTTCTTATCTTAATCACTAACCATGCGGTTGTTCCTTGTCTTTCTTTCCGACATTTCATTATTTTAGGGTTATCATCGATACACACTAAATTGGCGACGAGGCACGGATAATTGTCAATCCACGTGCATTCATTCTTGCATTTGAACAATGCATTCATCGATATAAACAGCAAACGTTTGGGTAAATATTTTTCTGTCTAATTATTATCATTTTTGGATTTCCTAGTCATCCAATCGTCCACGTGGTAGGCCTATTTTGTCAATATGGCCAATCGTACCATTGGGAACATTCTCCCATTTGATTTGGAAGGAAATTGGCGTCAATACATTAAACAGGTCGAAATGTCTTTATTGCCAACAAAATTACTGATGATAAGGAAAAATCAGCCATTCTCTTATCAAGTATTGGATCTGCTGCTTATAATCAAATTTGTCATTTGTGTATGCCAGATTGTCCTCCGGACAAGTCTTTTTAATGAATATTTAAGACTTTTAATGTCGGCATATCAATGTCCGGAACCTTTGCAAATTGCTGAACGGTCCCGATTCACTAATCGTGTTCAGCAACCGCAAGAATCAATTGCCGAATATGCACTTTAGCAATGAAATGCAATTTTGGTGCTGAACTTTACAATCGCCTATGCGATCGTTTTGTATCAGGTATTTGTGTCCAGTCTATTCAAAAGGCGTTGTTCAACACCAAGGATATTGACTATGATCTAGCGTATAAAACTGCGCTAGGAATTGAGTTGTCGACCAAGGAATCTGCTACTTTGCAACAAAGTCGCGCCTTGCCAACCAATTATTCAGCTCCGAAGCAGCAGCAGCAACTGCCGCAATCAGCTTCAAGCCGAAAGAACTCGAGTCGCAAAGGTAAACAATTTACTAAGCAACAATCAAAAGAGTCGTTTTGTCCAAAAATTGCGTCGGACAATTGTTTGGCGTGCGGTTCTTCTGAACACAAGCGTCCTCAGTGTTCATACAAGGATGCTACATGCCATGGTTGTGGTCGAGTTGGTCACATCAAGCCAGTATGTATGTCTAGTCGTGCAAGCAAGCCAGTAGCTGCTCGCACAGTCAAGGTTTCGCCTAAGATTCCTTTCTACAGTGTAAATTGTGATAAATTGTCAAATCACAAAGTCAATTACACTGATCCAATGTTGCTACCAATCAAAGTCGCTGACACCATTTTAAATATGGAAATAGATACCGGTGCAGGTGCAACGATTATAAATGTGGATTGCTATCAATCTCAT
>JH431613.1:110947-166189 GCA_000239455.1 Strigamia maritima | reverse complement strand
TTAATTATTTACTTGAAATTGAAAAAATCCTTGTGAGCAAATTGTTTCGAATAGCCTAATGATATAAATTCTCTGCTGATGAATCGAGATCCTACAGCAAAACTACAATTGCTACCAATTAAATGTTGAATACTTTGTACTGAAGCTATAAATCCAAATTTCATGCTGTATGCTGACTCAATCCCTTCAATTAGAGTCCCGACTCTTAAAACACTCTTATTTTCGTATGATGGATTCTATATCAAAATTATAAGTTGTAAAAATCTTAATCAAAGCCAAGAAGATATTCAAACCAGGAAGATGTCTTCAGAATTAGAGCCTGTTAAAATCACCGGTACGTAATTAGTGTTCTCAAGCATGTCTTCAAGAGAATGAAAAGGTACTTTGATGAGTCGTGTTGCCAATAAAGAAGTTAATGTAGAATTGTAACCAATTAATAGCAACATTGAAAAAGCAATATAGATTCCCAAGACAAGTTTCATGAACATCGAAGAAAGCCTACCTAAGTTGCCTAAATGAAAATAAAAGCATTTCAATATATTTGCTTCAATTGCACCAAAGTCATTTACATACTTTGTAAGACAATTGGCCAACAAAGCACTAACTCATTAATAAAATTTAAAACACAACTATCCAAATGATTGTTTCTTGATATATAATTTGCTAAAACTTTGAGGAGAATAACTGCTAAGCTAATTGCAGCAATGCACAGCCACATTTGCATGTTGTATGGTTGCAAATAAAATTTATAATTATATGCATGCTCATCTAATTTTCTGTATATTATATCATACTGGCCTGAGTACAATTGTGGTGAAAAGTCAATAAAGTCTTTTCTTTGGCTGGTCATACTAATACCAGAACAAATATCTGCTCTCTAAAGATGATAATGAGAATTAAAATTCTGGTATAACTTATTAATATGCATCAAATAAAATCAGGAAAACCTTGAAAAACACACCCCTTGTGCGAGATCACCTAGCATTCCTCTCCAATTTCCATTTCTAAAAATTCCGAATTCTTTGTTTTGAGTTATTTTAAAACTTATTTATAAGATTAATAATGTTAATCTTTGATTTACTAATAACTAATAAATTTTATACCTCACGTTAAATTTGCTTTTAAAAATGTTAAAAACTTCACCAAAAAAACCTCCTAGTAGGAGTGATTCATTTGAATAAGTTAATTCAATGTCAGGTGGAATCTAAAAAAAAATAACATTTAAAAATGAGTGATCGGTTAGCCAGCTCCTACACATACATACATCGACAACTGTAAGCCTTATTTCCTTTTCCAAATTATGACTTTTTTTGACATTTTGGATGGTGCTCGACTGCAAATTTCTAAATCTATAACCCACACAACATACTGTAAAATAAAAAATAATACTATTTATTATTTCATATTTCAACTATTTCAACTTACATGTGTAAAGTAATAGGTTTACGAGCGCAAGAAAAAACATCATATTTTAAACTAATCCTTACAACTGTATTCTCTTGAAGAAAGACAATTTGCAGCGTTCATTCTACCGGCTAAACATCATAGCCAACCTGCAGAAACGATTGATAAGTCGATATATTGATATGAAGTGTGGGATAAACTTTACTTGCTGTCACTAGGTGGTTGTTACTGCTTCAACTAATAACATGTGTACATCATTTGTCTCGTCAATATACCAAGTAAACATCCACTATAACTGCCACTATATCCCAGCTAAACACACATTTTTAATTTTTAATCTGTGCTTGACATGTGAAATTGTGATACCTCAAAACTCAAAAACTTTTTAATAAATACATATTTAGTAAAGTTAGAATCAATGGAAGTCCTTCTTTTGACTCTGGTAAAGTCAAGAGGATGAGAAAAGGGAAAAGGGGGAATTAAAAGGAAGCTGCAAGGAGAGAGTGCGAGAGGGCAGCATGCTCCCACAAAATCGCATTGTTTACGAAACAATTGCCAACCGATCAGCCGCCTTGGGCTATAATAGGACTTTCGGGCAAGTTAAATGAATTCTAAAAAATTTCTTCACAAGTGTGAACAGGAAGGAGAAGATCAATTAAAAGTTGTAGAAATTAAACTTTTAGAAAGTCACAACTTCTACAAAAGTGGTTCAAGTGTGAACTTAGCATTAGTAATATGATGAATTTCAAATCATTATACACTCTTAGAAATAAAGGTGTAAATATGTATACAGTTTTAGAGTGTAATTGCTTGTCCCAAATTTAGTACAGTTATTTAGTGTAGAAAACAAATAACCCATTTGTAGTGTATTGTCTCGCCAAGAATTATTTACACTGCAAATAAACTTCACTGAATTTACACCTATGAAGTATTGTATTTGATTATAGGCTTTGCAAGTGTTACAAAGTGTATACTGTTAAGGTGTTGAACCTGATTACTCATCTAGAAGTTTATGTTGCATTTACACTTTGAAGGGTTCTGATAATTTCGATCACATTGGAAGGCTAAATGGAATTTATACTGAGTAAAATGCAAAGTGAAATTGTATAATTCACAACTCTGCAAAGTATAAGTACAAAGTATGCTGCACTGGTGTATGCACCCTTAAATTTTTTATTAAATAAAAAAAGAAATATTGGAGATGCAGGGGATTGATCCCTGGACCTCGCGCATTCTAAGCGAGCACTCTAACATCTGAGCTTGTCCATATTATGTCTTTGGCTTGCAATTTAGGAATCTGAAATTACTTAGTTTATAAGTAAAAAAACAACAGTATTGTTCTTTTGCCTTAATTACGCATTTCATTGTTATCCATAATTTACTTACTTGTATATTTGATAAAACTAAAAGGAAGTAGTTCCATCTCTGCTGCACCTCAAATTGTGTAGCTAGTATATGGTAGCCACACTTACCTGTATTAACTACTTTTCAAGTGTAAGCATACACTTCTAAGGTGTAATTCGAATTTCCATTTCTACCACTCTGCAACTACACCACGAATTGTGCAGTTACTACTTGCATTAACTACTTTTCAAGTGTAAGCATAACCTTCTAAGGTGTAATTTGTTTTCCCCATTTCTAACACTCTGCAACTACACCTCGAATTGTGCAGTTAGTATGTGGTGGCCATACTTACACTGTATTAACTACTTTTCAAGTGTTGGCATAAACTTCTATGGTATAAATCATTTTCCCCATTTCTACCTCTCTGCAACTACACCTTGTAGCCATACTTACACTGTAGCTACTACATTTTAGGTGTAAGCATAAGCTTTTAAGATGCAAATTAACCAGAAATTTTATCACACTTCAATTACACTTCACTAATAAGCTTTGCGGTGCAAATAAAAACTTTGGCAGTGTAAAAATTAAAAAACTCCTCATTTACACTCCATATTTTTAAGAGTGTAATTTATTGTGTTCAATATAACTTTGAAATAAAACAACAAGTCTACATACATTTACCAATAATCAGTTCAAGAATACCAAATACTAAAGACAATAAAATTCCACCGTTTATCAATACAAAAAGCCCAATTATTTGAACAAACGAAACAGGATTGAATTGATTTTCTAAACATCTATGCCGCTCGGGATAATGATGTTTAAATTCATTTGATAGAATACCACACTGCTTCAGTAACATTATTCTACATAAAAAAATTCATCAAATTTAAAAGATGCTAGTTTATCATGATGGCGAAATTATTTACTTGTAATTGAAAAATTCCGTGTAAGCAAATTGTTTCGAATAACTTAATGCCATAAATTCTCTTGTGATAGAATGAGGTGTGACAGCAAAACTACAATTGCTACCAATTAAATGATGAATAACTTGCATTGATGATATAAACCCAAATTTTCCCTTATAAGTTGATTCGACTCCATCAAGTATGGTGTTAACCCTTAGAACATTTTCATATGGCGGTGTCTAACAAATATACGTATAACTCGTAAAATGCAAAAGCAAAATAAAAGTTGAAATTGCTCATACTGTAAAACACCGCATTAGCACCCATATGCGAATATAAGGCCATGATGTGCATATGCGCCCATAAGCCCATTGGTCTTAATGTGTTTTAATGGGATTATAATCGAAAAACCACCATTTTTGACCTCCGAAAAAAAGTCAAGCGGGTTGATTATTAGTCCTGGGCTTAAATGCACCCGGGGCTTATCTGTATTAGCCCTGAGCTTAAATGCGCATTTAAGCCCAGGGCTAATAATCACCGGCTTAACTATTTTTCCGTCAAAAATGAGGGTTTTTCAATTATAAGCCCATTAAAACCTATTAAAACCAATGAGCTTATATGCGGATATAAGCCTGGTTCACAATGCATGCGTAGCTTTCATGCAACGAGTCAATTGTTGCATGCAACAATTGACTCGTTTGTTTTATTAATATGAAAGTTGTTTACATTATTGTGAACATAGTTCTGAACTTAATCACATTTTAAGTCTACTGAGCATGCTCAGTCACTAGGAAGTAGAATGACGTAACACGTGCTGATGCAAAATGGCTCAACAAGTGATTGAAGGCTGTGATTGGCTGGGAGAAATCATTAGAGAATCGTTTTGATTGGCTATCCATTATACGTCACAATTCAATTCACGTACGAAAAAGCTCGCAATACTTCAAATTATTGAAGTATAGGTTTTGCATGCAAACTACGCATGCAACTGACGTGCGTACAGTTTGCATGCAAAATTTTGGCTCATTGTGAACGCGCTTGTGTCCATTGTGAATGAGCCTTTAAGGCCATTTACGTATCGTATTTAAGCCCACGGCTAAAAATCGGCCCGCTTGACTTTTTTAAGTAAAAAATGACAGTTTTTCGCTAATAAGCCCAGGGAAGCTAATGCGGGGTTTTACGGTATACATACCGGAAACATTTCTTCCAAAACAGTTCCCTTTAAAATTGCCGGTACGTAATCAGTGTTGTTAAACATGTCGTCTAGCGTGGAAAAGGGTACTTTGGTAAGTCTTGTTGCAAGAAAAGAAGTTAATTTCGAATTGTAACTCATTAATAGCAACATTGAAAAAGCGATCTAGATTCCAAATACAAGTTTCATGGACACCAATGAGAAACTACGTAAGTTGCCTAAATAAAATGAAAAAAACATTTCCCATTTTTACATCAATTACTCTTGAAATAATTCCAACCTTGTAAGACAATTGGCCAACTAAGTAGCAAATCATTAGAAAAACTCAGTAAATGACTGCCAAAATTCCTTCTTCTTGCAACACATATATCTCCTAAAACTATGAATAAAATAACTGCCAAGCTTATTGCTACTACACCAAGCCACATTCGCGTGTTGTATGGTCGTAAATAAAATTTATAATTCCAGTCATGCTGATCTAGTTTTCTGTAAATAATTTCATACTTGTCAGAATACAATTGTGATGATAAGATTACTGCTTAGTTCCCACTTGGCAGAAATTCCGGCAGAAAATTTTCTGCTGCAGAAAATTTTGAGTGCAGAAAAGTATTTGGACTGAAAAGTGGGCAAAAAAATGCAGAAAAGCAGAATTTAAAAAATGGATGCCAGCTAAAGAAGGCAATTTATAAACACTGCTGCTTTCTACACTCAAAATTTTCTGCAGCAGAAAATTTTCTGCCGGAGTTTCTGCCAAGTGGGAACTAAGCATCAAGCGTCTCTCCTTCAACGGGTCATACTAATACCACAAGTAACGTCAGCTCTCTAAACAAAGAAACATGTTCAAATTCTAAACGCCTCAACTAAACTCTATCCAACAACAATTCGTGCACGAAACTGAAAAGTGAACTTTTTTGCATTGTACTGAAACTATATATTGTGGTATCTTAATTTAATCCTCTAGTCGAGCTAAGTCGAAAAATCATTGTTTCATAGTCAAAAAATGTGCGCAACAATACAAAAACCCAAATGTAAATAACTTTTTTAAATATTTTACAAGCGTTAACAATGGCACGCACATATTGGACTACGAAGCAATGATTTTTCAACTCGGCTCAACTAAAGGATTAAAATAAGATATTACAATATATACTTTCAGTAAAATGCATAGGCCATTAACCAATGGAAGTTTCGTGCACAAATTGTTAAATATAGAGTTTAGACTTGTTATGAAAAACGTACACCATGTACAAGATCACCGACCATCCCTAGCCAGGTTCCATTTACAAAAGCTCCATATGCTTCGTTTCGAGTTATTTTATAACTTATATACGTTTTAGAAATTCATAATATTAAGCAATTGCAAATATTCAGCTAACTTATTACATATTTTACCTGACGTTAAATTTTCTATTAAAAATGCTAAAAAGGTGAGCAAAATAACCGCCAAGTACGTGTGATTTGTTTACGTAGGTTACTGTAATATCTGGTGGAAACTAGAGAAATATAATAATTTGAAAATTTACAATAATTTGTTTTTCATAAATAATATGCTAGTTTTTAAATAAAAATTCATCTAAAACAAATTATTGTCAAAGAAGTTTGTATCCTTACATCGACATATGTAATCCTAATTTCTCTTTCATAATTCTGGCTATCTTTGACATTTTGAATATTCCCAATCTTTTGTTACAAATTTAAGAATAATCACTTGAAAATTACCCAATTTGAGCACAACTTACACATTGATTATTACAACTTAATTGCAAAAAATATATTTTTCCATCATAAATCCTCTGCCACTTGTTTCCAAAATATTGGAATTCCTTCTACAATGCAAAAATAATTGTTCATCTCGTAAAACAATGTTTCAGTGTGATCTTATCATTTTTTACCATAGAAAAATTTCCTTGAAAACTATCTATGAACCAAAGATTAGAAATTACAGAAATTACGTGTAAAAACTTAAAGGTAATGTGCAGTCAAAAATTTAGTTTTTATATGCGAGAGATTCTTAATAATAACATGCATTTCATTATTTAAAATATTTTATTGATGCATATTTATTATTTTATAACAATTCCAATATTCTGTCTCCCAATGACGTTCCCAATCCTAAAATTTAGATGACCCAAAACTACTTCTCAGGTTTGGTCGAATTTAAACTCTGAGCATGCGCATGCCTATGCGCATGCACAGAGTGTCATAACAATCAGAACTGCTGGTGACGTTGATCAATGCTTGCTCGACCATGATGCATTGCATGCACAACAAGGCGAGCCAACTAAACATTGTTTTTGTTATAAAATAATAAATAAAATATTTTAAAACAATGAAATGCATGTTATTATTAAGAATCTCTCGCATATAAAAATAAAATTAAATTGACCTTTAATATTACTTTTATTTAACATTATAGTCACACTGGCACATCCAATACTGTTGAATAGCACATTTCTAGTCTTATACCCAACACAACACACTATATAACGTAAAAAATCGCCATTCTTTCATATAAGTAAAGTCTGACTTACATGTGTGAAGTGATATGAGTACAAAAAGATACATCATCCGTAAATTTTTCAAAGCTGCCCAATACTATGCACAAAACAGTTGCTATCGAATGCCTTAAACAGCAGATGGTCAATTAAAAATCAATCAACATAAAAAATAAAACTAATGTCATGTCATGTTTTGACAATTCTGTGACAATAAAATTAATTTACTTCCGTTATCTGTTTTTAATGCATTTCGATTATTTCCAAAATGATAAACCCAGAGGTAAGTTAATCCAATTTTTAACAAAACATTTTCCAAATAACGTGGCTTTACTTACTATACTGTATTCGGTAATTCCGTTTTTGGTTGCTACATCAAACAGTGACATTAAATAAATAAATAATAAATAAATAAATACAAAAAATGATAGTTTAATCTATCTACATCATGTGTCCTTGAAAAATTGACAGTTCTTACCTCAATTCGCACGTATAGTAATTCGAACTGTTTATGATACAGTACAGTTAATATCATGTGAAATAAAGTGTATTAAATTATTTTAGTGTAAAAGTTAGCAAATTAAATACATAAGTATTAATCGATATAAAGCTCACTGGGAGAATTGAGAGGTAAAAGCCAAATAAAATTTTTAAGTAATTTTCAAAATTAAAAATAAAAAAATATAAAATACTTTTGTAGATATAGGGCAGAAAATTGTTAGTTAAATACCATTATTCATCTAATTAAAATCAACTTTTTTTTGTCGATAATTTGTATTTTTTTAATCTAGCTGTGTTTAATATTACTTTTTCATTCGATAGAAATTTTTAAGCATTTACTTTCACACTGTAAGTACAAAAGTCTAAAATTTTTAATATGTCACAACACCAATATCTACAGTATAAACCAAAAATCTTATTATCTAACATTACGTACAAACCTGCGAACAAGAATGACAGAGCTACTACAGTTTCTACTTATCACGTACAGTAAAAGTGCATGTGGTAACTCAAAACCACAAAGTCATAAACTATTCAATAAATGCATATTTAATAAAACTATCAGTACTTTAATATATAATCAAGCCTCGTCTAGATACACCTATAGTTCTTCGACAATTGATTCCAGGTATCCTCAAGCCAAGTAAATTCAATAAAATATAAAGAAATTATATACGGCATGGTTCTTGTCAAAACGTCAACTCCAGCACGACTCGTGTCGCGACTCGTGTCACGACTCACAACACGAGATTCTCTTGCCATATTGGTTATGTGACTTGCGTTACACCTATAAAACCAGAGACATGACCAAGGTGGCCCGAGAATGTCGTGTTATGAGTCGTGGCAGGAGTCATGCTGGAGTTTTTGAATGGGCCTAAGTTGGCCCAACTAAGAGACTAAAACATTTTCATGTTTCAGTCGTTTCCCTAGTTTCGTTTCCTGAAATGTGTCGTCATTTTCGGAAACGTTTAGGTTTAAACCAAGAAACGTGCGTGCACGCGCGTTTTAGGAAACGCTACAATTCCAGCGTTTCACGAGACACGAGTTGTGTCTTAAAATTCCGCACTCCTCT
This sequence comes from Strigamia maritima, assembly GCA_000239455.1. NCBI lineage: Eukaryota > Metazoa > Arthropoda > Chilopoda > Geophilomorpha > Linotaeniidae > Strigamia > Strigamia maritima. The sequence continues at coordinate 157,273 of JH431613.1, read as the reverse complement.
GCGCAGCATCTAACTCTATACTGTTGTAGAGTTAGATAGGCGCCATTTGTTTTAGACGTTACATGACTGCTTCAAGTCATGTGATAGAAGCTAAAACGAAGCTAAAACATAGCTAAAACTTGCCTAAAACTTAGTTAAAACGTGCCTCAAATTTTCACACTCAGAATTATACACAAAACACACACAAAACTAACCACACGCAAAACTCGTTTTTGACGCACCGTTTTTTACGAATGCACCTATTGAATTATGTTTTTAGACTAATTATACCATGCTCTACAACTTTCTAATTGAGTATTTGGTGCTAACTCAAACGATTGAAAAGTTAAAAAAGCGTCACTTCTTGAAGTCAAAGATCAAATTTTATATCGCCATTAACTTTGCCATACCCACTTTACTATTTGACTACGCAAACAAATTGTTCCAAAGACAGACAGTTTGAGAGAAATTTCAACTTAAAACCATTAGTTGGGAAACCCTGTATATATATATAATAAAACAAGAAATTATTTACCTATAATTAGTTCAAATATAACAAAAATAAGAGAGATTAAAATTGCACGCATTATGAATAGAAAAGGTCCAATTATTTGACCAAACGAAACTGAATTGAATTGATTTTCTAAACATCTATGTCGCTCGTCGAGATAATAATGTTTAAATTCAGCAGCTAGAATACCACATTGCTTCAGTAATAATATTCTACATAAAAAAAAAATATTAAATTTAAAAACGCTGACGCTAGTTTGTCATATTGTCTAAATTATTTACTTGAAATTGAAAAAATCCATGTAAGCGAATTGTTTCGAATAACCTAATGCTATAAATTCTAATGTGGCAGAACGAGGTGTGACAGAAAAACTACAATTAACACCAATTAAATTATGAATAACTTGCAATTGTGATATCAATGCAAATTTTCTTTCATAAGTTAATTCGATCCCTTCAAGTATGGTATTAACCCGTAAGACATTTTCGTATGGTGGTATCTATAATACATATAAAAACGGTAAAAATGCAATAAAATAAAAGTTGACATTGTTCATACCGGGAACATTTCTTCCATAACAGCGCCCTTTAAAATCACCGGTAAGTATTGAGTGTTGCTAAACATGTCTTCGAGTGAGGAAAAGGGAACTTTGGTAAGTCTTGTTGCAAGTAAAGAAGTTAATTTCGAATTGTAACTGATCAATAGCAACATTGAAAAAGCGATGTAGATTCCAAATACAAGTTTCATGGACAATAATGAGAAACTAGGTAAGTTGCCTAAATAAAATAAAAACTTAATACTTAACATTTTTGCATCCAACTGCTCTTGAAATCATTCCAACCTTGTAAGACAATTGGCCAACTAAGTAGCAAATCATTAGAAAAACTCAGTAAATGACTGCCAAAATGCCTTCTTCTTGCAACACATACATCTGCTAAAACTCTGAATAAAATAACTGCCAAGCTCATTGCAAATACACAGAGCCACATTTGCGTGTTGTATGGTTGAAAATAAAACTTATAATTCCATTCATATTGATTTAGAGTTCTGAATATAATTTCGTACTTGTCTGGAAACAATTGTGGTGAGAAATTTATAGCGTCTCTCCTTCGACGAGTCATGCTAATACCAATAGTAATGTCAGCTCTCTAAACAAAGAAACATGTTAAAATTCTAAACGCCTCAACTAAACTTGATATGAAAAACTTACACCATGTACAAGATCACCGACCATCCCTATCCAGCTTCCATTTATAAAAGCTCCATATGCTTTGTTTCGAGTCATTTTATAACTATATATATTTAAAAATCATCATATTAATATTAATCAATTGCAAATATTCACCTATTACATATTTTATGTACATATTTTACCTTACGTTAAAAGTTCTACCAAAAATGGTAAAAAGTTCACCAAAATAACCTCCGAGTACAAGTGATTTGTTTATGTACGTTACTGTAATGTCTGGTGGATAAATCTTTAAATTAAAAAGTTTATTTTTTAATTATTTTTTAGAGTACTTTTTGTATCCTATACGTACATCACAATATGTGATTAGAATTATTTTTTTCTTGTCCAAATCTTCGTTTTGTTTTACATTTTGAATGGTAACAATCTGTTAACATTTTAAGAATAATCACTTGAAAATCAACCAATGTTTAACACAACTTACAGACTGATTATCACAATTTAATTGCAAAAAATATTTTTTTCCCATTCTCTGCCATTTGTATCCCAAGTATTGAAAATCTTTCTATAATATAAAATATTTATTGATCTGGTAAAACAAAGTTTCGTAAAACATTTACTAAGTTTACATGAACACGCTTTTCTGGAAAATGACGTCATTATTTCTCAAGTGGAAAAGTAAAAAATGGAGTATTCACTCTAGTTTCCACTTTTCCACTTGATAAATGATGACGTCATTTTCCAGAAAAGCGTGTTCTTGTAAACTTAGTAAACGAGTGCGGTATCTATCATTACCGTAGAAACAGTTTCCAGAAAACTATCTATGAACCAAAGAATAAAGTAATCATTCAGAAATTACAAATAATATTTCTTTATAAAATTACCCTTTTTTGGTATTAAAGTCACACGGGGACATCCAATGCTGTTGAATTTCAAATTTCTAGTCGTATAACCCATACAACATACTACATAACATAAAAATTCACATAATTTTCATTACATTCTTTCATACCTGAACTTTACCTTACATGTATGAAGTGATGCGAGTACAAGAAAATACATCAGCAGTAAATTTTTCAAACCTGTCCAATACGCTGTAAAAATAGTTTCTGTCAAGTACAGACAATTAGAAATCAATCATCATAAAAATAAAACTGATGTGATGTTTTGATAATTCTATGGTAATAACATTAATGTAGTTCCGTTGTTTGTTTTTAATGCACTTGTTATTATTAAAAGACAACTAGTGAAGTCACAATAAATTAAAAATATTATTTTTTAGGTAAGTCGAAAGCTTCTGACAGAGAAGCATGAAACGTCCTGATAATAATATACTTTGACTTTACCAAATACACGACCTAATAGCTATTCTTAATGAAAGATACTTTACTTACATTTTACTTCATCACCTATGAGGAACACAATGTTTCTTGTCAGTTATGTCACTAAGTAATGGTTGCTACGTCAACCAATAACATTGATAACGTCGGTAAATACAAAAACATGGCAGTTTAATCTATCTGCAGCACTTTGTGACTAACTGCAAAAATGATGTTTCAGAATCACAAATGCAATTTCAAGTATAAGTAGTTTTAAATTTCTTTACACAAGGCTGTTACAGACTTACAAGATACCAATATCTCCAAATCAAAGATCTCATTATGTAAATTAAATGTTGAACTAAAAATTTAGTCCAAGATTAAATGTTCAACTTGCGAGCAGAATGAAAAAATTCGGCGACAGAAGAATGACAAAGTCTTGTAGTTTACATTACATTCCATGCCATGTGATACCATACCTCAAAACTACAAATTGTAAACTCTTCAATAAATGTATAATGTTAATAATATTTAACTCAAGACATCAAGCCTCTTCTGGGAACATAATTTTCTTTGACAATAGGTGCATTCAGGAACTAAAACTCGTCAAAAACGAGTTTTGTGTGTGGTTAGTTTTGTGTGTGTTTTTGTGTATAATTCTGAGTTAAAATCTGAGGCACGTTTTAGCTAAGTTTTAGGTAAGTTTTAGGTAAGTTTTAGCTACGTTTTAGCTTCGTCTTAGCTTCTATCACATGGCTTGAAGCAGTCATGTGACTTTAAAATAAATGGCACCGATCTAACTCTACAACTAGTAGAGTTGGATGCTGCGCAGACGAGTGCGCAATTGTAAGACACAACTCGTGTCTCGTGAAACGCTAGAATTGTAGCGTTTCCTAAAACGCGCGTGCACGTGCGTTTCTTGGCTTAAACTTAAACGTTTCCGGAAATGACGACACATTTCAGGAAACGAAACGAGGGAAACGACTGAAACATGAAAATGTTTTAGTTCCTGAATGCACCTAATGATTATAATCAGCCAAGTAAATTCAATCATCACAAAAGCAGCGCAACTGCCGAGGTCTCCAAGTAAACCGGCCGTCAAAGCGGGCAGATCGACAACGCAACGGCCAAGTAAAAACAGATCCCACCGAAACCCACACACTTCACTTTATGTGGCCCTTTCCTGTCTGTTGGATACGATTGCGTTCTGTGCGCTTGGGGGATTTTAACATATGGCATGGTACCTTATCGAAATGACATAGTAAACATGGACAATTATGTGGTTGTCTACATACTTACACCACCATTAAAGTTGCCAATAAAGCAAAGTGATAGGCTTTCTGAACAAGTGGAACCCCAACATTTTGCCAATCATACTATGCATCTGCAAGTGGCTTAAAGTAATGAATTTAAGTACAATTTCATTTATTTGATTTTAATTTGCAAAATTTACAGTAGGCTGCCATATTTTGCTCCAATAAAGCAGAAATAAAACAACGTATCTATTTTATTTTACCAATAATTAGTTCAAATATACCAATAATAAGAGATATTAAAATTGCACTCATCATGAGTATGAAAAGTCCAACTATTTGATCAAATGAAACCGGGTGGATTAAATTTTCAGAACAGCTGTGTTGTTCAGGATAAAAACGTTTAAATCCACCTGATAAAATGCCATATTGCTTCAGTGATAAAAGTCTGTTTTAAAAGTCATAAATTTATATACTCATTTTTAATTTAAGCTAGCAATTATTTACTTGTAATTGAAAAATTCCATGTAATTAAATTGTTTCGAATAACCTATTGAAATAATTTCTCTACTGATTGAACGAGGTGCGACCGAAAAACTACAATTGCTACCAATTAAATGTTGAACAATTTTCAAAGATGATATAAATCCAAATTTCTTATTATATATTAATTCAATCCCTTCAATTAAAGTACTAACCCTTCGCAAACTCTTATTTTGGTATAAGGGTGTCTAACAAAGAAATAACTTATGAAAATTAATACATATTACGGAAATCATTCATACCTGGAAGATTTCTTCCAAATTAGATCCACCCAAAATCGCAGGCAGAAAATTTGTATTCTCAATCATGTCTTCGAGTGAAGAAAAAGGAATTTTCAGTTCTGTTACTGACAGTAAAGACGTCAATGTCGAATTATAACTGACCAAAAGCAACATAGAGAAAGCAATAAAGAATCCATATACAAGTTTCATAGACGTTAGTGAAAAACTAAATAAGTTGCCTAAATAAAATTAATGGAAAAGAATTTCACTTTATATATTAATTTTTCTCAAAATGATTACAACCTTGTAAGACAATTGGCCAACAAAGCAGCAACTCATCAATAAAATTTAAGCAATTGCTTGAAAAATGTTTCTGTTTTGAAACAATATTTGCTAGAACTTTGAATAAAATAACTGTCAAACTAATTGCAAATACACAGAGCCACATTTGTGTATTGTATGGTTGCAAATAAAACTTATAATTCCATTCATATTGATCTAGAGTTCTGTATATAATTTCATACTTGTCGTCAAACAATTGTGGTGAAAAGTTTATGAAGTCTGCCCTACTACTGGTCATGCTGATACCAGTAGTAATGTCAGCTCTCTAGTAAAATTACTTATAAGTATATAACACTATATAACTCAATTTTAATATAAAAAACACACCCCGTGAGTAAGGTCACCTATCATTCCTGTCCAGTTACCATTTATAATGGCACCATATTGATCTCCTTTGGTTTGATTCAATTTAAAACTAATGTTTTAAGAGATGCATGATATTAATCAATAAAATAACTCATCCTTTATTTATATCTATACCTGATGTTAAATTTTCTATTAAAAATGTTTAAAATTTCACCAAAGTAACCTCCTAGTAGAAGTAATTTATCTGTGTAAGTTACTGTAAGGTCTGGTGGAAACTAAAAAAATCATTAAAAAAATTTAAAACTGGAATTAGATTTTTTTTATATATGGATGTACACATATATATATATATATATACATACATATGTACGTACGTACATATGTCCCATCATAACCGTTTTCTGTAAATTCTTCAAGTTGTAGTTATCATGATCTTTATAGCTTGAAAAGTTTTTTCAAGTTTATCACAATGCTACCATTGGTATTATTAACTATAATACCAAAACAGAAAAGGTAATTGTTGCTATAGTAGTTCACGCACAAATGCACTTCCGGATTATTTTGCGCTCGCTAACCGAAACTGCCACACTGCCTTCTGACAAGCATTCGAAAACTTTGAGGTTTCAGCCATTGAAACCTCAAAGTTTTCGAATGCTTGTCAGAAGGCAGTGTGGCAGTTTGTATCTGTTTATAATAGGACAAAATGGGAAATTTATTTCAATATTGTATTCAATCATTTGTTGTTTTAATATTAAATTGTTAAACTTTGAATATGTCTTGGAAAACTACATTCTTTATGGTGCTGTAGTCATCTTAAGTTTGGTTGTCGATGAGAATTTTGACATCCACAACGTAACAGCAGTGCTATGTAGAGTTGTCCATGTGAAAATGAAATGTTTGTGTATAGTTGTAGTTGTAGTTGTTTAGTAGACGCCTTGTTGCCATGAACTCCAACAATACACAGAAACCAAATCCCGGTGTGACAAAACCACCAAACTACATGTTCCAATGATTGAGCCATTGTAATGAAGTTGGGGCGCGGCCATCTAGAGGCAAAAAGCGGCAAGAAGTGACAATCGCACCGGAATAATCGCTAGCTAGAGCGCCGGAAGCGTGACGTCCTCATTGCAATACACAACCATTAAACTGCATAGTGCACTAGTGTTGTCATACCAGGGTGCAAACCTTCCTTTATATACATACATAGATGAGTGCGCAAACTACTATACAGCAATCGTTCAATCTCGGGTAGTATTCAAAGGCGAATTTTCAAAATTCATAAATTAGAGCAAAGGAGCAATTTTAAAAATGGTCAAAAATAAGAGTACACCACCATGCTATACTATCAGTCTAATCAGCCTCCCATTGTTAAAATCCCTCCGCTTGCTCGATTTATTGATTTTAAAAATTTTCTCAGAAATAGAAAGTTCCAATTAGAAAGTTGTAATAGCATGATCTAATTGGCATGAAATCCTTTTTTATAGGTAGTATTTTCAAATGAAAACCCTCCAGACCCACAATATGTAGAAATTACAGAAATCAGTTAAAATTAAACATCCTCTATATGCACTGACAAGTGAGTTGTATCTACACCTACATCAATATATGTAACCCTAACTTCTCTTTCCACATATTGGTTTTCTATGACATTTTGAGTGTTGCCAATCTACAATTTTATACTACAATTAACACTTACAATAAAATAATTTTAAAAAACTTACAGACTGATTGCCACAATTTAATAGTAAAAAATAATTTTTTTCAACTCCAATTCTTCGCCACTTGTACCCTGCATATTCAAATTCGTTCTGTAATATCAAATATTTATTGATCCAGTAAGCAAGTTTTTCCCACACAGGAGCGATTGACGAACATCGATTATAAAATAAAGTATACTTAAAAATATTATTAATTTTATCAATATCTTACGATAGAAACATTTTTCAGAAAGTAATCTACAACAAAAATAAATGATTCACATTAAATACAATTAAAAACCCTTAATGCAATTTACCCTGATTCGGAATTAAAGTAATAAAAGACAATCCAATGCGGCCAAATTGTAAAATTCTATCCTTATAACCCATACAACACACTTTAAAAAATTATATTTTAAATATTATATCAACTTTCACGTTACTTAGCTTACATGTATGGAATGATATGCTGATCAGTACGATAAGATGCATCATCAACATAAATGTCAACATAATTTGTTTTTCTAAGCGCTATAATGATGTTTTGCAAGTTGCCACCTACTTTTTAAAGTTAATGTGATAAGTTTAATAGCAAAACAATTTTTATGGTCTTTTTTAGTGTTTTCCATACTGCGATCAATTATATTTATTAGACACTGCAATTTTTCGTAAAATAAAAAAAAAAAATATTTTTAATTATTTCAATATAATTTCGTAATTTGATTTTCGAACAACAGGTTGCGAGCTGTGAAGCAAACTGTAAAACCAAAATAATAAAAAAATGAAAAAAAGAAAAATTACTTGTTTTTACTTTGTTTTCGCAGGCGCAGTTCTTTTTTCATCACGAAATACAATTACGATATTAATTACGATTAAAATAAAAAATATCGTCACAAAATCACATGAGACAAAATAAAATAACGATATTTTAATCAATATTGTAATAAAATATTGTTTTGTTTTTCTTCTGATTTTTTTTTCGTACAAAAAACGCAGTGTCTATTAAAGACCTATAACACAAAAAGACAAAATTGCAAATTTTAGAATTATAAATACTGTTGTAATAGTGCAGAAAATCGGGCAGAACTTGGTGTGTGAGCTGGAGACAAGGAAGAGACGTGTTGCATGTACACTATGCAATATCGCCAGTGTTAATTTTTTATTTAAAAACATATAGGTGGCGCCAAAGACCTACGGTAGTCCATAGGTGACACCCAAATATAAAATACAATTGATACAGTGTCTCACAGGAGACAACAAAACATAATGAATAGAAACATAATATATTAAATAAATACAAATTAAATGAGAACATAAATTAACAAATACTGTATAAGAATTTCAATGACTTTGATCCCATCTAATATTTCCACGCGGCTCGGATGTGATCAGTTTTCATATTTTTCAGATGTGATCAGTTTTTATATTTTTCGGATGTGTTCAGTTTTCATATTTTTCGGATGTGATCAGTTTTCATATTTTTCGGATGTGATCAGTTTTCATATTTTTCGGATGTGATCAGTTTTCATATTTTTCGAATGTGACCGGTGTGACAATTTGATATTCGGAGAAATTACCAAGTGATAATAACCTCGAAATACCGACTAAATCACTAATAACTACGCGAGATGTGGAAGTGATAACTCAACAAGCTAGGTAATTCTGAACACAACATAAATATATCTTTAAGAGTATCTGTATCTGGAGCCAAATAGAGTTCTGCGAGCCCTTTTATAGTAGTCGCTCTCTTGGTGATCAGCTTGTGTCCAATTGAACAGCAGTATAGCCATTAGAGACGAACACTACAGACTTAACGATGACATACACGAAGTTGGGCCAATCGGTGCAACTTCCTGCCAGAGTCCAAGTGAACTCCGCTTGACCAGGGTCAAGGGTCACCTATAAAAAACCGGGAAATAGGTCGCAGATGCGACTAATGTCCAAGCTACACATGAATATATTAAGTGTTGTAGGGAATTCCTTACAACACTTTCCCTAAATAATAATCACTTTTGCAAGTGATTTTCCATCCCATGTGAAAATAATAACATGAAATATTATATATTGAAATATATTGAAGTATTAACTCAATAAATGTACAACTTAATATGAATTATTTACTACTCAAACTGAAATAATCAATTATTAGACCAAGAACAGGCAAAATAACTAATTAGGGTTTGAATGTGGCGCTGACAAACAGTCAGTGCCATCTAGTGCTAAAATAATAAGTTGTTTTCCCGATTTTGGACCGTCACACCGGTCACATTTTCAATCCAGCCCAGTTTTTTGAATAAAGGTCAAGTACAGTCAAAATTTTAATTTTAATGTGAAAAACTGTTAACAATAACATTTATTTCATTCTTTAGAATATTTTATTGTTGCATATTTATAACAATTCCAATATTCTTTAGTAAAAATTCAATGCATCATGGTCAAATGACGTTCCCAATCCTAAAATTTAAACAACCTAGAACTAGTTCTCAGGTTTTGGTCGAATTTCAACTCTGAATTTGCCTGTGCGCATGCGCAAATGGTTGTTTTTCTAACAATCAGAACTAACGTCAAATGCTTGTTTGACCATGGAACATTGCATGACAAACAAGACAAGCCAATTAGACATTGTTTTTGCTATAAAATAATAAATATGCAACAATAAAATATTCTAAAGAATGAAATACATGTTATTGTTAACATTCTTTCACATATTAAAATTAAGATTTTGATTACACTTGACCTTTAAAAGTGATTTTTTTACTGATTGAATAAAAAAACCAAAAACCCAATAACTAAAGATGATGTGAGTAAATATACTTTAATAAGTGACAACAAATACAACAACAAATGAATCAAGGAATCTGTTACAATTAAAAAATAAATGTTGTCTATAATTAGTTAAAAAACTAACAATTAAAAATTCATGGAATTAAATAATTAATGAAAACTATAGAAAAACCATTTAAAAATTAACTTCTTAATAAGTTGTGAGAAATAAGTCCTTGTATTCTCTTGGTTCGCTTAAACTATACTGATATTATACATACTTGTACGTGTCCAACCGTTATTCTTATTTTCCTTGCAAAATCCTGGCTTTCTTTGTTATTTTGAAGGTTCCCTGTATATTTCATTTTACCTCTCATCAAAACAAACACTTATGAAATTAACTAATTTGCGTTGCACAACTTACAGACTGATTAACACCACCACTATACTAGCTACCAACTTCAGCGAACAGACAGTTTTAATTTCAGTACTATGAAATGCATTAACGACAGTCTGTGAGCAAATATTATGACAGACTGTTGATTCCGCACTATAATGGTCTGGAGTAAGTTGCTATATCCATTTAAAATTAATGTACTGTTTTTCCAATAATAAATGTGTTACACTTATAGTTATACTTAGTCGTAAGTGTTTTAGATATTGCCATCAATTTTATTTCTTAAACACAAACACACAGAAACAAAATCCATGAATTTTAATGACAGCTAATGTAACAACTCGCGACACAGATGTGATCAGTTTTCAGATTTATCGGAAAGTAATATACCGTATTTTGTCGATTAAGCACCGCCCTCGAATTCCAGCATCGCGCCCCCTCTCCCCGCCACTTATATAAATTACATCTTTGTAATTTACTTTTTTTGTATCTTTTATGGTTTTCCAGATAGCAGCTGAATGACATTGTTACAACCACTTGACAATCTCATTGAACGTAATTTACAACAAAACGATTTAAGCGCCACCCTCAAATTCACCCCCCCCCTCCCCCAATAAAATGGACATCATTATAATCTATTGTGTTTAATATAACTTTGAAATAAAACAATAAATCTACATACATTTACTAATAATCAGTTCAAGAATACCAAAAACTAAAGACAATAAAATTCCACCATTTATAAATACAAAAAGTCCGATTATTTGACCAAACGAAACCGTATTGATAGATTTTCAGAACATCTATGTCGCTCAGGATAATGACGTTTAAATTCAGCTGATAAAATACCATACTGCTTCAGCATTAAGATTCTGTTCAATAATATCAATATCAATTAAACTAATGTTAATGAAAGTTTGTGACAAACTCCTGAAGCCTTGTGATATGGAGTGTGAGAGTTTGTCGCAAACCACAGTAATGCTTGGTTCCCACTTGGCAGAAATTCCAACAGAAAATTTTCTACTGCAGAAAATTTTTAGTGTAGAAAGCAGCAGTGTTTACAAATTGCCTTCTTTAGCTGGCATCCATTTTTAAATTCTACTTTTCTGCACTTTGTTGCCCATTTTTCAGTCCACAGTTGGGAACCAACGACAGAAAAACATACTTTTCTCTCAAAATTTTCTGCAGCAGAAAATTTTCTGTCCGAGTTTCTGCCAAGTGGGAACCTAGCATAGTAAACCAAGTTTAGTAATGGATGAATTGTTTACTTGTAACTGAAATATTCTATGTAGACAAATTCTTTCGAATAACCGAGTGATACAAGTTCAGTGCTGATAGGATAAAGTGCGGCAGCAAAACTACAATTGTTACCAATAAAATAATGAAGATATTGCAAAGATGATATATATCCAAATTTCCCCGAATACGCTGCCTCGATTCCTTCAATTTCAGTAGTAACCCTACGTACACTGACATTTTCATATTGTGATGCCTAATAAAGATTTAATTATTTCTAAAACTTTCTTAAACAAAAAAGTATAAACAAAAAAGGACTTATATACCTGGAACATTTCTTCCATAACACCGCCCTTTAAAATCGCCGGCAAGAAATTTGTGTTTTCAATCATGTCGTCGAGTGAAGAAAAGGGAATCTTCAGGTCGCTTGTTGAAAGTAAAGATGTTAATGTAGAATTATAACTAACCAATAGCAACATTGAAAAAGCAACATAGACTCCAAAAACAAGTTTCGTGGACACCAAGGAACTAAATAAGTTTCCTAAAAATAAATTTAAGTAAAAACAAGTGTTTTTTTTTTTTCTTGTTCCAAAAAGCCACTTTGTACATTACGTACTTTGTAAGACAATTGGCCAACAAAGCAGCAATTCGTCACTTAAATTTAGATAACTGCTTCCAAATTGCTTATTTTTTGTAACCCTGTCTCCTATAATTTTGACTAGAATAACTGCCAAACTAATTGCAAATGCACACAGCCACATTTCCATGTTGTACGGTTGCAAATAAAATGTATAATTCCATTCTTCGCGATCTAATTTTCTGTATACCAAATCATACTTATCTGAAAACATTTTTGGTGAGAAGGACATGGCATTTCTCCTCCAACGGGTCATGCTGATACCAGAACAAATATCAGCTCGCTAAACAAATTAACATAAAATTTAATATCTGCCGTTACTAAATTTGATAAAGACAAACGCACCCCATATGTTAGATCACCTATCATTCCTGTCCAACGTCCATTTATAAAAGTTCCATATTCCTTGTTTGGAATGTAACTAAAACTTTTTAAAAGTTTCATCATATTAATCAATCGATTCAGATAAAACAACATTTTTGTATATTTTACCTTACGTTAAATTTTTTACTAAAAATGTTAAAAATTTCACCAAAATAGCCTCCTGTGATGAGTGATTTATTTATGTAATTAAATGACATGTCTGATCCAAACTAGAAAAACCATTAAAAAATTAACTTTTTAATAAAAAAACTATCTTGTGATCTCGTGGATCATAGTATCATACATACTTCTACAGCTGTTACTCTTACTTTCCTTGCAAAATTCTGGATTTCTTTGTTATTTTGTATGTTCCCTATCTTTAATTTTAACTCTCTCAAAATAAACACTTTTAAAATTAACAAAATTAAGCATAACTTACAGGCTGATTATCGCAACTTAATTGCAAAAAATAATTTTTTCCTTCATCAATCTTGTGCCATTTGTAGCCTAAATACTGAAAGTCATTCTGCAATGTGAAATATTTATTGATCTCGTAAGAAGTTAGTAGTACCTCACGAGCATCGAGAAAATGAAAATTGATTGTAACAAAATACTTAGTTTTATGGTTTTATCAATATTATCTTACAATTAAAACTCCTTCATGAACATTACCCTGCTGATGGTGCGAAAATAACGTAATACCGCCGGATTGTATATTTCTAGTCGTATAAACCATACACCACGTTGTAAAAAACATACTACCGATTTTCAACATTTTTATCCACGTACAAGCTATCAAATGCGAGCAAAAATTAGAAGAGTAGTTTGGCACTAGTGTTGTCAAGTAAGTTGCTAGTTGCTACCCACTTTAAATCAATAACATATTATGAAAATAATGATTTTGCACTAATGAAAGGATATAATGTTCTTTTTAAGTGTTTTAGAATTTTATTTCTCATACATAAAAATGAAATTATTTAGGGCTTAAAACAATAGCTGAACTCAAGTTTACCAATTATTTGTCCAAATCTACATCTACATCTACATATACAAGGGGAGGAGGGGTGGTGTTTCTGTTAAGGTGCATTTTCATTTGCAAGAGAATTTCTCGCGCCACAAAAAAAATCGCACCACAAAAAAAATCGCGCCAACAATCGCGCCGCTCTAAAAATCAAGCACTGGCTTGAGCATTTTCATTAGAGCAAAAAAAGGCCACTTCTCGCTTTCAAAAATTTTGTAAAAATCAGTTGCCATTTCATGAAATATCCATTAGTTTGAAATGTTTAGCATCAAATATTGCTGAATTTATTATTTTTTGGCTTTTCAGGTGGGGGAAAAAAAATCAGCGCCATTTGCAATTGTGGGTGGAGCCTGTTTAAATGCCAGGCACAAATCACTTGCTATTGGTCCAGATTGTCACATGACGCGATTTTAGGCGCGATTTTGTGAGTAAAGCTAGACTTGACAGAAGCTCGCGAGAAACTGAATCGCGCCAACAATCGCGCGCCTTTGCAAGTCTAGCTTGCATGAAAATGAACAAGCGTGCGATTTTTGTCGGGCAATTGTTCAAAACTAAGCGCGAGAAATGACATTTCTCGCAAATGAAAATGCACCTTAAGAGAGATTTATCAGTTGTAATATCACAAGCGCTAGTGTGATTGTCGAAATAAGCTTGTAACAATGAATTTTTTTACTCGGTAGAAATCACGAGTGCATCAAAAATTGCGATCTGAAGAAATTCTGGTCGCAATTTTTAGATGCACGAGTGGTTTTACCAATAAGTAAAAAAAAGAATGGTTGCAAGCTGTTTCGACAATCACGAGCGCGAGTGATATTCGGGAAGAGAATCTAACAAGAAAAACTACAACAACAAATCGATATCTATATTTAATTTCTCAAAGGATTTCACGAAATTTAGCAACATTCCACGGGATTTCATGGGATTCCACGAAATTTCGCGAGATTTCATGGAATTCCACAAAATTTCATGAGATTTTACGATATTCCACGAGATTCCACAAGATTCACGAAATACCCAAGCAAATATAAATCCTGTGGAATCCCGTAAAATCTCATGGAATCCCATAAAATCTCGCGAAATCTCATGAAATCCTGTGAAACTTTGCGCCATCGCCATTTTGGGATTAGGGTGGAGTGGCTCACTCTGACGGCTAATTGTTACAGAAGTGGATAAAGCAAATTTATTTTTGGATATTTTTCATGGTGCTAAATAATCAAAACAATACACACGCCGACCAATGAGATTCGACCAGAAATTCGAATTCAACGAATCCGATAATTTTTAGTTGATAGTTTTTAAAAAATATTTTCTAACTCTTATTTAACAATTCGTGCACGAAACTCCCATTGGTTAATGGCCTGTGCATTGTACTGAAAGTATATATTGTGGTATCTTACTTTAATCCTCTATTCGAAAAATCATTGCTTTGTAGTCCAAAAATGTGCATGGCATTGTTAACCCTCAAAAGCCTACCCTATGGGACAATTGACACAGGCAATTGTTCTGAATAAAATTTTTTTTCAAAAAATTTTTCAAAAAATCTAAAATTTTCTGGAGCTGTTCAAAAAGTGGTTTTACATACACTCAATTTATTTGGTAATTTTCAGACTTATAAAAAAAAGTTATTGTAAAGAGAAAATATGAGCCCCTTAAAATCTCAGCTTAAAACGTTTTGCTGTTTTCATTACATTTTTTGTCTTTAGTGAGAGCGCTTTTAAAATACAACGCCACCTATATGCAAAGTAGAGAATAAACGAAGCAGTCGGCACATGTTCAGTTCACATTTCATTCATATCAATTGCAATTAATTGTACTAATTGGAATTAAAATTAAGTTAATATACACAATTATTATAAATAAATGATTAAACACCTTGCATGCTGTTCAAATGATCACATTTTGACCGAGTGTCTTGATTTTTACAATCGGTGACACCTAGCGTCAGTTGGTAAAACCATAGAAACCATAATAACAGCACAAAAGCGCTTTAACCCAGAATATATAAAATATGTCAATTGACACCACTAATAGGTCTTTGCGTTGACCCAAACTGTTAGACGTCTGAGGGTTAACAAACAAAAATGCTTATAAAATATTTTAAAAAATTATTTACATTTGGGTTTTTGTATTGTTGCCCACATTTTTTGTCTAGAGGATTAAATCATCCCAAAGACAGCCCAGCTGCAGGACCCGCCAATTATATATAGTACAATGCAAAAAAGCTCACTTTTCAGTTTCGTGCACAAATTGTTGGATAAAGTTTATGTACATTATTCCTCCCCTATCTAAAAAATCCACTCATAAATCTGCCATTATGTAGCTAAATTATATACATATTGACATTTTTATACAGTCTCAACTCATAAAATTGTCACACATAATTCCCTTTGCTAAGCTATGACGCAAAATATTAATTATGAATAGGCAATAAATGTTTTAACTTATGGCTTGTCCAATATACTCACCAAAATAATCAGTAACTTCAAAGAAAAATCAATAGGGGGAGGGCTTAATCCTTAACCCCGGTCTAAGTATAGACCTAATCCCCAGTCCACTGCACACTTCAGTGCAACTACACACTTCAGAATATTACTCAGGCAATATTGAACGCTACTTAAGTGAGATTAATTACCTTAAGCAAGTCATTTGCCATAACTATGATGACCAAAACATCACATGTAATCAGTTAAGTCAACTAAGTTAATTTCTCTAAATCAAATTGAACACACCTAGTTTTAAAGTAGAAATTTAAGTTGATTTTAAACTCACAATGCATTGCACAGCCATCTTGCATTACAAAGTGGTTTAAACTACAATATAAACTAACCATTAAACCTAATAAAATTGTGGCACAAAAATGTCTCATTGTGTTTTTTTCCAGCATAATTAATTTAATTTTACAGCATGTCTTAAACAATTAAGCAATTAAGGTAAAAACAAGCCGAAAATCTACCCACTGAAACAGCAGTAGTCAATACAAATTTTACTTTTCGTGTACAGTATTACACAAATAAAAATCTGAATTACGAGTTAAGTTTTACACTTATTAATTATTAGTTCAAGTATACCAAAAATTAAAGAGATTATAATTGCACTCATTATGAACAAGAAAGGTCCAATTATTTGACCAAATGAAACAGTGTTAAACAAACTTTCTGAGCATTTTTGCTGGTCAGGATAGAACCGCTTAAATTCAACCGATAAGATTCCAGACTGTTTCAGTAATAAAATTCTGCGCATAACAAAAAACATTGAGTTATTAATTAAACTGCTGCTAATTAGATTCGGTGTGCTACAGTATACACTCATAAAAAAAAAGTTTCCATTTTACTCCATTTTGTCCCATGGCCAACTCTCACGTTTAAAAGAGTAATAATAGTTTAATTTCAGAGTTTTAATATTCCATTTCAAAAATGAAGTTTTTCACACACCAAACTCTCGTTCTGAGTACCATTACTCTGATTATGAAGTTGGCCACAGGACAATGCATAACTCCAGAAATGGAGTAAGAGAGAGAGAGAGAGAATTAGGTTTATAGATGCAAGCGGCGATTCAGGCCATACAGAAATGGAGTAAAATTGACGACTTTTTTTCTATATGAGTGTATATAGACATAATGCCTAAAAATTGCTTACTTGGAATCAAAATAGTCTATGTATGCAAATTGTTTCGAATAAGCGAAAGCCACAGATTCCTTCTTGACGTAACGTGGCGCAACAGCAAAACTACAATTGCTGCCAATTAAATGTTGGACAGCTTGCAAAGATTGTACAAGTCCAAATTTTCCTCTATACACCGACTCAATTCCTTCAATCAAAGTATTAACTCTTAAAACACTTTTATTTTCGTATGGTGGTTTCTATTAAAAAATATTCATTTATATAAAAATTAAAAACATTAGAAATGCTAAAAAAAATGTACCAAAAAAATCTCTTCTAAAACTCCGCCCTTTAAAATCACCGGCAAAAAATTTGTTTTCACATACATGTCTTCCAGAGAGTTAAAAGGAACTTTAGTGTCTGGTATTGCAAACAAAGAAGTTAATATAGAAGTGTAACTCATCAATACCGACATCGAAAAAGCAATGTAGATGCCAAAAACAAGTTTCAAGGACTTGAATGAAACACCATTCAAATTGCCTAAATGAAATTTTTTTAAAAAATTATTTTTTTTTGCATCAATTGTTTATACATTTTTTAAACCTTGTAAGACAATTGGCCAACAAAGCAGCAACTGCTCACTGGAATGTAGTAAAATGCAAGCAAAATTCTTATTTCTTGAAACATAATTTGCTACAACTTTCAACAAAATAACTGTTAAGCTTATTGCAAATATACATAGCCATACTTCCATCTTGCACGGTTGCAAGTAAAAATCATAATTCCATTCATACTGATCTAATTGTCTATAAATAATATCGTACTGCTTCAAATAAATTGATGGTGAGAACCGTACATAGTCTTCTCGTTGACTGGTCATGCTAACACCAGTAGCTATGCCAGCTGACTAAACAAAATAAAAAACCAATTAAATTCCAAACATTTAGCTCAATGGTATGAAATGCCCACTCCTCGTGTAAGATCGCCAATCATTCCTGTCCAGCTTCCATTGATAAGAACCCCAAATTGGTTTGATTTGCTTGGAAATATTGTGAAGCTTGAATTATGAAGGTTTTACAGGATTCATTAACCGGTATCTTAGTTATGTTTATATTTTACCTTATATTATATTGCATTTTAAAAATTTTTAAAAGCTGACCAAAATAACCCCCTAAATCCACTGTAAGTGATGTATTCAAAGAAGTAAATATAGTGTCTGGTGGAAACTAAGAATATTATTTATAAATTTCCATTTAAAAAAATTAAAAATTGTTCATATACCTCAACAACTGTTACTCTTATTTCTGTTTGCAAATTCGGACTTTTGTAGTCATTTTGAATGTTTCTAATCTATTAATTTTACTATTTTTAAAAAATACCCAAAAACCATAAACCAGCACAACTTACAGACTGATTATCACAACTTAATTTTAAAAAAAAACTTTGTGCTTCATCAATGCTCCACCATATGTATCCTAAATGACGAATTTCAATCTGTAATACAAAAGTTATTGATCTGATATACATAAAATGTCCCTCCTCGATGGTATTGACAAATAAAAAAATCAATTGTAAGCACCAATAAGGTACTTAAAATATTATTATGGCTTTTTCAATAGCTCACCATGAAACCTTTCAGAAAAACATCTATAAATAAATTTAAATATTCATAAATTTCAATTAAAATTGAAAAAAAAAAAATTACCCTGAGTCGGAATTAAAGTTACACTTCGACATCCCATGTTTTTTGAGTTAAAATGTTTAGTCTCATAACCAAAACAACACACTAGAAAACCAAATCCAACTCATTTTAGCATTGTCTTCTATAAAAGGATATATTTATCTTACATGTATGAATGAATAAATTGACGAATATGACGATGAAATACATTACTTGCATTAGCTATAAAAATAGGAGTGTATCGAGTATACATGTAAGCAGCAGCTCTTCTAATGTTATGCAAGTTGAAGTTGCTGCCCACAGTTAAAAATCAATACATTATAACTTGACATTTTTATGCTACCTAATAAATTATAGCCATTGATTATATATATTTAAAACTCATTAAGATAATTGTGACATGTTAGCCCAATTTGCTATTTTCAGTTTGAGTGGCGCCACCCTAGTGAGCAGTTATTGAACTATCGTAAGTAGGATAACATGGGTTGCAAAATGAGATTAAGTTAGGCTGAATAGCTGAGGAATAAATGTGTTGTAGTTATATTTGTTGATTTTTCTGTGTTTTTCTATTGAAAAAATTGATAATTTAATAGTTTACTTCTTTTTTTTTGACTGAGATTTGGTTTTTTCCATGCGGGAGATGGTTCACTTGATACGGCTTCCAGTCCACTTTTTTCATGTCCTAGCCTAACACGAGCTGTAAACTGCTGACCTCACCTTACTAAGTAAAGTAGACTGGAAACTGAAATTTAAATCGAATTTCAGTGCGTTTCCAACAAAAACGGATTGCAGATTCGGAATCTGCACATAAAACTATGTCTGATGGGTAATTTTTATCAAAATTGGAAAGGTGCCTGTAGATGACAATTAGTCTTAAAGTTGAAATTAGATAAGCTATCTAGTTTAGTTATAGGCTAGCTGTAACTGGTGTGTAATGTCATGCTCCCAGAATGCATTGCCATGATGGTCAAACCTGAAATTTTGTTTAGACTAACTATTCCTGAACTTATTGCTAAGAAGTGTCTGTCCTACTGTGAGCCAGACTGTTCGCACCTATACTTATTGCACAGTAGGTATGCAAATATCTAAACAAACAGCACCATAAGTGAAGCTAATGAGAACTGACGTCACAAAATCTCTATTGTACAACAAATAAATTAGTGCACTTGTTTTTATTTGAATTACCGAACCGAGCCCCCTGGAGAGAGCTCGAGTGCGGGTAGCGCACGAGAGCCGTCAGGGAGCTCGTCAACTGAAAATAATTAGTACTTATTTTAAGGATAATACAGATTTTTTTTCAGAGTTCCATTAAGATTTCAGCCAAAAAAACCGAGTGTTTAATTTTATGCCATAATAAATGAAATGCAATAAAAATTGTCTTTATAGTAGTGTTTGATTTTACTTTTGAAATACAATATTATAACTTTACTTAAGATTTACTTTTACACTTATTAGTTCAAGTATACCAAAAATTAAAGAGATTATAATTGCACTCATTATAAACGTGAAAAGTCCAATTATTTGACCAAATGAAACAGTATTAAATGAGCTTGCTGAACATTTTTGCTGGTCAGAATAGACTCGCTTAAATTCAGCCGATAAGATTCCATACTGCTTCAGTAATAAAATTCTACATAAAAAAATATTTTAAAATTTCAGGTGCTATATACAATGGTGAAAATTTGTTTATACGTAGAATCGAAATATTCCTTGTGCGAAAATTGTTTCGAATAAGCGAAAGCCACAGGTTCCTTCTTGAGATAATGTGGTGCGACAGCAAAACTACAATTGTTACCAATTAAATATTGAACAGCTTGTAACGATTGTATAATTCCATATTTTCCTCTAGACACAGATTCAATCCCTCCAGCTAAAGTATCAACTCTTAAAACACTCATATTTTCGTATTTTGATTTCTATTTATTTTTGGTAAAAAAAAAATTTCTATAAATTTTTAAAAATAAAAAAATGCTTTTATGAAAATACCAGAAAAATTTCCTCCAAATTAGAACCCTTTAAAATCACCGGTAAGTAATTAGTGTTATCAAACATGTCGTCGAGAGAATTAAAAGGAATTTTTGTGTCTGGTATTGCGAGCAAAGAAGTTAATATTGAATTGTAGTAAATCAGTACCAACATTGAAAACCCAATATATATTCCGAAGACAAGTTTTGTAGACTTAAATGAATAACTATGTAAGTTGCCTAAATGAAATAAAAAACAATGTATCACTATATTTCCATTAATTCTTTCCAAACCTTGTAAGACAATTGGCCAACAAAGTGGCAACTCATAAATGAAATTTAGAAAGCAACTCTCAAATGGTTTTTGCCTTAAAATAAAACTTTCAAAAACCTTCAACAAAACAACTATCAAGCTAACTGCAATAATGGCCAACCACAGTTCTATCTTGCACGGTTGAAAGTAAAAATTAAAATTCCATTCAAACTGGTCTAATTTCCAATAGATAATATCAAACTGCTTCGAATAAATCGTTGGCGAGAACCTTACATAGTCTCCTCTTTGACTGGTCATGCTAACACCAGTAGCTATGTCAGCTTTCTAAAACAAAATAAGAATGAATTAAAAATTCCTTTTATACCGAGTTGGTATACCAATTTAAGGAAATACACACCCCTTGTATAAGATCGTCTATCATTCCTATCCAACTTCCATTGATCAAAGCTCCAAATTGGTTTGTTTTACTCGCAATTAATTTTAAGCTTTCAAGTTTTACAAAATTTATCAGCCAACGAATTTTTACCGTATTACCCCGAAAACAGCGTAATACCAGATAATGGCAAGTCCGACCAGGGTGCCGGATAAAATGGGTCAAAAAAACCATTCAAAAAACCATCCAAAAAACCATTCGAAATTTCCGGCATGCCGGATATAGTCAATTTCTCAAATCTGATCAGACTCGTTTTATCCGGCATGCCGCTGTTTCCAGGATAATATGATATGATCTATGTTAATGAAGTTCTATATACCTTATATTTAATTGTGTTTCAAAAATGTTCAAAATCTGCCCAAAATAACCACCAACTTCTACTGTTAGTGATTTATTCCTGTAAGTTAGTATAGTGTCTAGTGGAAACTAGGAATAAAACATTAATTAAAAATTAAATAATAACATGCATTAGATTAGTCCCATATACAGTACATACATCTACAACTGATATTCTCATTTCCCGTGGCAAACACTGGCTTTCATTGTCAATTTGAATATTCCTAATCTTTTATTTCACCACTTTAAGAAAATACCGTTAAAAAGTAACCAATTTGAGCATAACTTACAGACTGATTATCACAATTTAATAGCAAAAAAGAATTTTTTGCATTATCAATTCTCAACCATTTGTATCCTAAATAGCAGATTTCGATCTACAATATATAAAATAGTTATTGATCTAATATGAAAGAACAAAATGTCTTTTCTGATATTGAATTTTAAACAACGACAAAGCACATCTTACCACGGAACCACTTTCCATAAAAGTATCTACAAAAAAACTTAACCATTTATAACTCGCAAACAAAAACTATCCATCATTCAAATTACCGTATATATATACTCATGTATAAACCCCCCAACTTTGATGTCAAAATCGGGTCAAAACCTTTTGGCCCGTTACATCATTTATCGCTCGTATATACGTATACACGTGTATGCACGTATATACGTATATATATGAGCAATTTTATATAAAAATTTAAAAAAATTGTGAGCCCCCAACGAGATCTTTGTAGGGGAGAGAGGGGGGGGAGCTCCCCTACAAATGGACGAAGATTTCGTCCAAAAATTTCGAACTTATACGCGAGTATATATGATATACCTCGACTTGGAATTAAAATTAAACTGGGACATCCCACATCACTGAAGCTACAATTTTCAGTTCGATAACCAATACAACACACTACAGAATAGACATGGCAACTCGAATTAGAATTTTCTCCCGTATATTACTACATAAATACGTGCATAAATCTTACGTGCATAAAAGAATAAATTTACCAGTAAAACAAAGAAATCCATTAATACTGTATAGGATAAGGTACACTGAATCGACTATCCAGTGTAAAAGCTAATAAACAGCTCATCTCGTTATGCATAGTTACCACAACTTAGTAATAAATTAACTTGACAGTATACATCAACTTAACGTTTTTATGGCACTTCATAAAGTTATGTTGTCATCGATTACATGCCCAAAGATATAAATAAACGTGTCAAACATGCATGTCAAACGTAATATAAAATATTTTAATATTTTGGGTAATTTCAAAGTTAAAAAAAATAAAATGACTTTGTCAATAGTGTTATGGTTCTTGGTGGGGATTTTGAAAGCAGAAAAACTCATAAAGTATAGAAAAATACAGTACTTACGATTTTCGTCCCGCAACATGATGAGTACAGTACTAGCAGGAAAGATCATGATGAAACTCGCTCCATTGGCTTAACAGTGTTGTTGAGTCCTTATGATTGTCCATTAAAAATGTCATTTTTTAATGTTAGCCGATCAGAATTAAACTGGACTGAATAATAAGGGACGATGCAGAAATTCGCCATTTTAACTCGCAATGTCAATGGTCGATGGTTAGGTCTGATAGTCGCAACTCGTCATACTGAATGAAATGTCAATTCGAGTGTCCATGTGTATGAAGACCAGTCTGCCAGTTGTCATCTTTGGTCAAATGTACTTCAGCTGCATGTAGTTATTGTCACTTCAATTCCAAATGTTTTCGCGGGCCTGTGGGTGATCCGCCATTGTCGCCAACTATGAAAACCTGAAATCTTCTGAAATCGCCAACTCCAAAAACGGAAAAAAATCTACATTTTTTTGAAAGAGTTCTAAAGATAAACTCATTTTTTCCATACTTCAGCGCAATTTCGAAAATAATTCTCAAAATATATACCTTACCTTTTTCTGATTTTAACAATTTTTCTATACGCGTTTTTGCTAGAATCTCTTATCATCGGCGGCGGCTGATACTATTTCAAAGATAAAAAAAAAATAAATAAATAAAATGACTATTTTTAACAGTGTTATGGCACAGGATAATCATTCTGTCAATTGTCATCTTTGATTTGACCAGTTTGAATGTTTCATGTAGTTTCTTCTATGAAAACCTGAAATCTGCTAAACTCCAAAAACGAAAAAAAATCTGCTAATTTTGCAATTTTTATTATTTTTAAGTCCAACTAGCATTTCCTTTATTAGCATGAGCAGAAAATAGCAAGAATTACTCCGCCGATAAAAGTAGTTTTACAACCTAAATACAAATTTATACGGTACATTTTTAAATTATAAAAAATATTTCGCCGCCAACTTTTCCAACAATCCCGCAACAATAGCTACCAAAACCCCGAAAACAAACAATCCATACGGCACAACAATCTGTCCAAAAGTCACAGGATAAAATTTGCTGCTAGTGTCACAGTCTTCCCAAATAGGAATAAACTTGGCCTCCAACAGAGATAATAGTCCACTCTCCCTAAAAAGCAAGATTCTATTGAAAAATAAACAAGAAATAAGAATAACTACATACAAATAATTAATATTCGCTTACAAAGTGTTGAAATAATCCCGATACATAAATTCCTTCATATAAGCAAGTGATATTGTTTCGTCAGAGACGAACTGGTCAGCAAACATAAAACTGCAATTTTTGTCAATAAATTTATTTGCTAAAATTTCTGATGTCAGGAATCCTTTTTTCTGCAAAAAGACTGAATCAATTCCTTCCTCGATATTTCCAACTATCTCGAGATGATCTTTAAATTTCAGCTGGTAGTTTTTTGTTTTTTTTAAAAAAAAAAAAGTTGTTACTGTTTGAATATTAATAATTACACAAAGATGTAGATAAGATGGATGAAAAATCAACTACCAAATATGGACACGAATTGATTCAGATGCTAAACTGAATTCCCATCCATCGTATCAACATCCTTGTCTTTTTCCTGAATCACCGGTATAAATTCGACCACACTGGAACCCCTCATGACAAGTGGACTATAGTCTGTTTGGGTAACCATTTCATCAAATGAATGAAATGGGACCTTCATTTTAATCGTTATTAAGAACGCAGTTAACAGTGAGGAATAAGTAGAGTTTACTATACTGGCATACAGGAGATAAACGAAAGCTGAGATTTTCACCGAAGTAAATTTCGAAAATGGTACTGCGCCTAAAACAAACAAAAACTGTATGGATTTTGTACCTGAAACATTAATTCTTTTTCGAAGTACCAAATAAAACGATTGGCCAGCACAACAAAAACTCATATATAAATCGGTTAATAAACGTGATGCTGTGACGTCCTGAAAATCCATTCGTTGAAAGCAGCTTCATAAAAATTACTAACAAACTTATTGCAATTATGCACATCCACACTCCATGGGAGTACGGTTTGAAAAAAAAACCATAATCCCACTCATCGAGATCTAATTTTCGAAATAAAATTTTATGCTTCACAGAATGCAATTTTGAAGAATATTCAGCAACATCCCGTCTATGTCTGGTTACAGAAACACAAGGAGCGATGTCGGCTTTCTGAAATAAACCCAGACAAAACCAGACAATAAAGGACCTAGGATTAGTTAAAGGGTTTACGACATCAGATATTTTATAGCTTTTATTTATTTTTTAAAGTTTTCGGACATCGCTGCCGGCAGGGCACTGTTTCTGACATCACAGTTGGTATTCCTCGTGTTAAATACATAAGTTTCACGTCACAACTAGTAATAATCGCGCAAATTCTCGATTTGGTCTCGCTTTTATCTCTTCTTTTTTCATATTGTCATCTGCTCGTTTTCACAACTTCAACATTGGGTTTTAATTAACCTTTAATATTTTTCAAAAAAATCTCTGAAAAATTATTTAAGAGTTTTAAATAATGCTTGATCCAATAGACCAATAAAAACTGTGATGACGCAAACCCTTTAAGTCGAGTTGGGGTTATTAAAGTTTGTTCACTTACATCACGAACCAAGTTGCCTATCATTCCGGTCCAATACTCTTGTGTACCGTTTTTTATCAAAGCACCAAATTGACGAGCTTCTGCTGTTTCAACTAAGTCAAAGCTATCAAAATACAACACAATGCAATTTAAAATGTAGTACTGTATCATTAGCATTTGAAAGTAGCTAAAGTTGCATGATCATACACACTTTTGTTTGACACCTCTGCTTGCAGTATTACAACAAGATCGTATTCCAAAAATGTGCATAAATTCATGTAATTTACCTAATGTTAAAGTTTTTTGCTAGAATGTCAAATAAATGGCCGCAGAATCCGTCCAATGCTTGTTTACCATCAATATTAATTTTAACTCCAAGTTCAGGGAGAAGCTAAAAATATATATTTTCTAATTTTGTAGTAAAGTAATTACGTTTAAACTTACTACAATGTATGATACTCTGATGGGCTTGTCGATGTTTGGTATATCCTGAACCATACAGAAAATTAATGATTTTTTAATTAATTTAATTTAATCAAATAAATCAACAATACCTTGATTCCAAAACTTGTTATAAAAAAATATGTGGTTGTATACTCACATGTGAAAAATAAAAATAAAGGCATAGCTAAATACATCTTCATACGTTTATGTCGACTTAACACAAAAACTAAAACCAAGCAAAAATTGTAAACAACTAAAATATTAATATTAAAATAGTAACTAAAATATTTAAACAGTGCTACAAAATGATTACCAATAAAAAAATAACACACTGATGAAGTACCATTAGTACCAGCCGTTAACCTAAAAATTTAAACAGTGAATACATACAAAATAGAAGAACAAAACTCTCAAACATTGGCGTTTATTGATTCAACTCAACATAAATCATCACAAAAAAAACATTTACAAAAACACTAAGCTCCATTTCCTATTTGCCGGACACCAATGCCTATACTTACATATCATCACTTATCAGCCAAAAGTCTTAATACACGCTATTCATACTTCTAATAGTCAGTGTACACGCACAGATCTGTATAACACTATACAGCTCTGACAATCATCTTTCTTCCTTGTTATTGCAACAGTGTGTGCGTGCAAGCATTTTAAATTTTTTATGTTGTTTCTAGTAATTTTTAAGGTTGTTTTGCTCATTTTTCCACTTACAACAACTGCGTGCCCAGGAAGACTCATCAATACTTACTCGTGTAAATAGTGCGAACCAAAATATTCACCATATTGTATAATCCAGAAGCGAAATACTCATGTAACTATTCTGAATTTTCAATTTTTTAAATTTATGAAATTTTTTTGGAATTTTTTAAAAATAATGTACCAATATATAATGTTGGATGTAGCCCACCCTTAGTATAATCCAAAATAAAAATTTGTTATATTTACATTAAGTTCTGCTTTAATTCTGGTTTTTAATACAACTCACATATCCACCACACCGCACTTCCTACACATTAAATTTCCTCAGTAATACTTCTATCATTGCAATCACTAGAGATATTAAAACTCCACTTATAAACAAAACAATTGGTCCGATTATTTGACGCAAAGAGGCTGCATGGAATTGATTATCAGTTGCACAATTTTGCAAAACACCATAATGACGGATGTGTAAAATCGACAGTAATCCAACTTCTTTCAATTGCAAAATTCTGAATTAAAAAAAAAAATTAACTGACAGCTATATCAAATGAAACAAGAATTTGAATTACTTGCTATTAAAAAAATCCATATAAGGAAAATGTTTTGAAAAGGCCAGTGATACTGTCTCCCTGTTAACATAAAAGGGTGCAAAGCGAAAATGACAATCATCATGATTAATCCGTGCTGCCATATCCATTGATAATGCAAAAAATCCAGTTTTTTTCTTCCAAACAATGTCAATTCCCTCCTCCAAAGTGTTTACTTCAATAAATGATTCATGAGGAAATGATTTCTACGTATTTAGGCACAAAAAACAAATTTTTTTTTGTTTAGTTTTTTTCAAATCTCTAATTAAAAATTACCATAAAAAATTCTTGAACGCTCGAACCCAACTGAAAAACAGGCATGTAATCAGTATCGTACATCATTTCATTCAATGAAGAAAATGGAATTTCTAATTTGAATGTTGTAAAAAACGCAGTTAATAACGAAACATAAGTTGCCAACATCAACATTGAAAAATAAAGATATACTCCCAGATAAATTTTCATCGAGCAGTTTGATTTTGAAGTAGATTTTAAACTGCCTGAATAAACAATAAAAATATACTAGTAATAAAATATTTAAATCTAATATTATCAGGATTCATTACTTTGTACTGCAAAGGGCCAACAAAGTGTAAACTCATTTTCGAAACCATGTTTACATACCCACACATGCTTAAACACATATTTTACCGAGAGGATTACTATTGTGCTGATTGTTAATACACAGAGCCATATTGTTTTGTCAAATGGTTTGAAAAATAACTGATAATTCCATGCAATAAAATTTAAATTCCGATATAACACTTGGAATTGCACAGAATACAATTCTGGTGAAAATTCAACAACATTTCTTCTCTGTCTGGTAATAGAAATGCAAGGAGCAATTTCAGCAACCTAAATAAACATATAAGTCTGTTTAATAGAAACTGGAGACCCACTCAACCGACTTACATCAGAAACAAGATCACCAACCATTCCAGTCCATTTTACATCATCGAGTCTCCCAAATTGACCATCTTTAGTTGTATTTATCTGAAAACTAATCAAAAAATTAAGATTTTGCTAAGCTATGAAGCGAAATTAAAATTGTATTAAAACAATAAATGATGTTAACTAGATGTTTGTGTCCAAATAAACCTTATGATTTAGTACTTTAAAGAGAAAAAATATATGATAGGTGGCGCTGCCCCTTGGCTATGCGGCGACCCATCCCCAGTCCAAAATTTTGAACTGGAAATAGTTTTAATACAAATAAAAGAGAAGAACAAGAGACTTTATTTGAAAGTTAAAAGTTTTTATTTTTTGGTAAAACCAATACAAGATTCTTGAGGGTAAATCCGATGAAACGTGTTCATTTAATTTTCTAAATGTAGAAAGATAACATTTACATAGATCAGACTAGATGAACAAAAAATGGGTGGGTTTTATGTGCGAGATCCGAGATACGTGAAACGAGGGTGGGAGAGTTAACATCATTTATTGTTTTAATACAATTTTAATTTTGCTTCATAGTTTAGCAAAATCTTAATTGTATAACATCACAATAAATGATGTTAAATAGAGATTATTCGTAGCTGTAATGCTTAGTTCACACTGAACATGATTTAACGTAACGTAATTTTCAAAAATTTAACGTAACTTAAGGAAAGTAACATGATTTTGTTCACTCTGTTTGTAGACAGTAAATGTAAATTGACCAATCACGCAATTTCTCATTTTATCCCGTTTGTAATAGGACATTAGTTGCCATAATTTCTTAAGTTACGTTACTTCTTACTTCAAAATCGATTTTGAAGTAGGAAGTACTGTAACTTAAGAAAATACAGCAACCAATGTCTCATTAGAAACGAGATGAAATGAGAAATTGCGTGATTGGTCGATTTACATTTACTGTCTACAAACAGAGTGAACAAAATCATATGTTACTTTCCTTAAGTTATGTTAAATTTTTGTAAGTTACTTTACGTTACGTCATGTTCAGTGTGAACTAAGCATAAGAACTACATTTGATAATTCTTTATTAGATTGATTAATGGACTTATTTGAAATACTCTGGCTGACGACCAGTCGGCGGCTAGAAGAATATGGGATAGGGAAACTCCCTTCTTAAAGGATGTAGCTGCCGCTCTGGTAGAGTGAGCTGAGAAAACTGCCGAATTGACACCTGCATTAGTAAGGGTGTTTTTGATCCATCTGGCTATAGTAGTGGAAGTAACTGATTTGAAGGGTTTGGATGCCCCTATAGGAAAAGGTTCTTACTACCATTACGAAAGGGTTTTGTAATTCAATGTAAAATTGTAGTAAACTAATCGGACATAGTCGTGTATCTGAGAACCTATATACAATGAAATTCTTTTGGGACCCGGATTTCCGAGTTCCCAAGAGGGGAATATGGCAAGAGTTTTGTAAAAATCTAACTTCTACAGATAAGAGGCTCAGATCGAACAATCTAGCGGCCAAGCATAGAGCTAAGATACAGGCTACTTTCATGTTAACTTTAAGTTTGGTTGAAGAGGGAGAGAGGGAAATACCTCGCAGGTAGTCTAACACTGGTCCTACGTGCCACACAGAGGAAATCTTAGGAATTGGGGGCCTTGTAAGTCTATAATACCCCTCATTACTCTGGTATTATTGGGACACAAACCTCTATACTCTATTTATCATTTCGTGCGCGAAACTCCCATTATATACCTATATATTATATACCTACATTGTATCGAAAGTATATATTGTGGCATCTTATTTTAATCCTCTAGTTGAGCTGAGTCGAAAAATCATTGTTTTGTAGTCCAAAAATGTGCGTGCCATTGTTAACAAATGAAAATGCACGTAAAATATTTTTAAAAAATTCTTTACATTTGGGTTTTTGTATTGTTGCGCACATTTTTTGGCTATGAAACGATGATTTTTTGACTCGGATCGACTAGAGGATTAAAATAAGATGCCACAATATATACTTTCAGTACAATATAGATCATTAACCAATGGGAGTTTCGCGCACGAAATGATAAATAGAGTATAGTTAACATCATTTATTGTGATGTTATACAATTATCAATATTTCATAATTTGTAGACTTTCTAATCTCACCTTATGTTAAATGCATCAGTTAGAATGGCAAACAGACATCCACAATAACCTTCCATTGTTAATGAATTATTTCTGCGTATTACATCAATACTGGGAGGAAGCTGCGTAAATTTAAAAAATAATCTATGCAAATATCAGCTGAATTCCAATGGACCAATTGAACATACATGAACAGCTGTCACTTTTTTCGGTAAATGCAGCATATTTTGAAAACTTTTATTTTTGCAACGTAATGTAAATATGTTATTGACTGGACTAATGACATTTCTATTTATTCCAATCCATGTATAACCTAAATATTGTAGCTCCACCTGAAATCAAATTATTATTATAAGAACTGCGTTGTTCCTGACCTCCAGTAATATATATTTTATTTCATCAATAAAATCACTGACCTTTGACGAGTTTTTTAGAGACATATCTAAATTGAAAAGAAAATTTGGAATATTAACAACAACAAAAAATTAGTATGCAAAAATTACCGTAATCTGAAAACAAACTGAGCATAGGACAAATATTGTACGATTGCAACTTCTTTGCATGCGTGTTGCAACTAATAAATATTGCTAGAGAAAAATAAAAGTTTAAAGGATTTACAACAACATCACAGTTTTATTGGTGCATTGGATCAAGCATCATTAAAAACACTTAGATAGTTTTTCAGAGATTTTTTGAAAAATATTAAACAGTTAAAACCCAATGTTGAAGTTGTAAAAACAAGCAAAAGTGAGAGATAAAAGCGAGACCAAATCGAGAATTTGTGCGATTGTTACCAGTTGTGACATAAACTCTAACATGGCTGTTTCTGACGTCACAGTTGTGTGACAGCGCCCTGCCAGCAGCGGCCAACAATGTCCCTCACCAAGCTCAAAAAAGCTGTTTATGGGCTACAAAATGATTTTTTTAAACGTAATCTGGAAACTTTAAAAAATAAATAAAAATCATTTCGCTCATTTTAAGAGATGGCGAACATTATTCAGTAATAAAATTTTTGATGTCGTAAACCCATTAAAGTGTCCATTTAATTTACTTACATAAAAATGATAAAAAAATAACCAAAAAACTGTTCCTCGCCATTGATATTTCCTGTTAGCCTTGGTGCATTAAATCGAAAAATGGACAAAGTAGGTACCTATATCGTATAACCGTCAAGCAAGAGTTAATTACATGATCGCATTATTGATTAGTCGTAAAATGTTATGATGATATGAATAAAAAATAATTTCCGTAGCGCAAGTCATTAACTCGGATATTTTGACTGAATTATTAAAATTCTGACCTCAAATAAAAAGTTTACTAATGTGGTTCTTATAGCAACTAGAAATAAAATTATGCACACTTATGTGATCGAAATGTTGATAATGGCAAACTATGAAAATAGACAGCGTTTGCAACAATTTGCTGCAAACATTTCATAATTTTACTGCAAACATCTGCAAAAGTTGTTGCAGTAAAATGTTTGCAAATAAGTAGTTGCATAGGAAGACTTAAAAATTTGACTTAATTGCTGCAAATTTCAAGTATCATTTGCAGATAAATTATGAAATTGCTGCTAACAAATTCTGCTATTTGTAGTTGGCAGAAGCAGATAACTGCACACCATTTCCACAATATAAGAAAATAAACATTGAATGAAAAAAAACTAGAAAGTTTTTAATCAGCAGCACAAAAACCAATTTCATAAGAGTGGGCAACTGTTGGTGTGCAAACCAATACAATGCTATTAATCATTTACAACAGGGACTTAGCGTTTTTTCCTAATATCAAAACCAAAAAACAAAGAACCAAAAAAATTAAGTAAAATTTAATTTGGTTTTAGTATTTGCTATGATCATGAGTTAGCGAAATTCAAAAACCAAAAATAAAAAAACTGAACACCAAATTACAAAAATTTATGAGAACAAAATCCGAGTTTAGAAGCAAGCTCACCAGTTCGATATATTGCCAATTTTATTAATAGAACAGCAGTTAGTATTTGCTCACAAAAAAGTAATCAAAGAGAATACTTCAGCGGTCACCTGCTGCTTCAAAAAATTGTCATCCATGAAGCACGCTCATTTATTATTTATTAGACGGTTTGGCTTTCACGAACGTAATTTTTTTAATTACCAATGTTAAATAAATACGAGATTTTAAAAATAAATCTCGTATTTAATTTAACATTCGTATTACGAATATACGAGATTTATTTTTCAATTCGTTCGTATATTAGTTGATAATACGAATGCTCTGCACATGCGCAGTGTGCACAAAAATTCGCACATGCGCATTGTTCTGCAATTTGAAGCGAGCGCGGCATCCATCTTGATTTTCATTGGCTCGTTGTATTTTCGGTAGTGTTTAGTCATTCAGGTTAGTAATTTGTTTGCAAATAACTATTTTTTATACAAACATGCCATTTAACACACATAATTTACACATTTTCAACTAAAATATTACAATTTTTGAGCAAGGCATGTTTCTTGTTCATTTGTTTATTTTGTTTCGTTCGTGTTTGATTGTTTGTGCAAGCGCAATCTGAAACAATTTTAATAATTACGAGACACGAGATAATTAATAAAAATGAATTTATTTCATATTTATTAATTATCTCGTGTCTCGTAATTAAATCTCGTTCGTGAAAGCGCAAACCGTCTATTATTTATATCAATTCAGAATATCTCAAACCATTTTTTGGATGGCATGTTGGTCGTTGCGTTGGATCACCATGCACAATAGCGGGTTGGAATCGACTATAATAGTAGACAGTTTGCGATTTCTCTTACGAAACAAAAAATTAACGACAATGTATAACAAAATTTTTCAAAAATCTCTTCAACCCATTAAACCAAAGGGACGAAATTTTAACAATATCTCGTTTTTTTGCTATTCTCATAATAAAATAAATCTCGTCAGAGAAATCGCAAACTGTGATATATAATATGAGACAGTAGAGGAAATAAAGTTGAGACACGTGCTTAATGGTGAACTATAACTTTATTCCGGAAATACAATAATTAGTCAAATATAGTAAAATATAGGCTTGCAGTAAATGCAGGTGCATATACGTGTATGCCAATGAGTAGATCCGTTGATAGGGGGCGCGGGTCACAAATATCTTTGTGTTAAGTACAGGACTGTATTTATTCACCCCCTTAAATAAAATAATTCCCCCCTTAAAATAAATCAACAACTCTCTAATAATTAATGAACAACTCTCTAATCTGTATTTTAATGAACAACTTTCTTTACGTTTCTGGCTAAGTGCTCATCTAGAACATCTAAAAGTTTCTCAATAATTGCAATTCCTAGAATATGTTTGCAAGTATATTGTTTTGAGAAAACAGGACATGAATAACTGCCCTTATCACACTTCTTATTATCAATTCTCACAAGCCATAACCGATTTTTTGATTGAATGTAAATATCAAAGCGCTGCCAGTTTTTCGACGCACCTGTCGCAAATATGTATCAACATCAACATACCCTAAACTGGATTCTCCTGTTGGTACAATAAAATAATATTTAGTATTTCACTCCATTCGAATTTTTATCTTGGTTTAAATCGTTTGCAATTATAAGCATCTGTGATTTCCTTGAGTGAATGTGATGGTTTGCAAATAATTTAACGTTAACATCAATAGTATTTTTTTCTGCAGACCAGGTATGAACCAGTTCTTTCAAAATCGGAAGGAAGCGATAGGCCGGGTGTCAATTTTGTAAAGTGTGATGAGATTTAATTACATTAGACATTGCTCAATAACCAGACTGATGCCACCAATTCTTAATTTACATCACTTTCAAAACCACACATAGAATTTCAACTATTCCAACTACGATTGAGATTAACACTCCACACGCAAACAAAACAACCGGTCCAATTATTTGTCGAAAAGAAGTGTAATGAAGTATATTTCCTTCTAAGCATTCTAATGAGACCATTATGTGGCGATTGTGCACAGCCGATATTATGCCATGTTCTCTCAATTCTAAAAGTCTGCAATAGAAATTAACTTTATAACATAACAATAACACCATGTATTGAAAATATTACTTTGTATTGAAAAACTCCATATGTGGAAAGGTTTTCGAATATGCAAGTGATATTGTTTCAGTGTAGACATATTTAGGTGCTAAACTGAAACTGCAGTTATTATTAATCATTGTTGATGCAATTTCCAATGACATAATGAAGCCTGCTTTTCTTTTAACTACATTGTTAATTCCTTCTGTTGCATCATTAACTTTCACAAATGGTCGATTTTTAAATGATTTCTATTGTTTCAAACAACTATTGTTTTATTACTATCAAATGGTTGCTCCCAAACAAGAAGCAATAATACCTCAAAGAAATCTTGTATTGTTGATCCACGTAAGATTACTGGCAAATAATCAGTCTCATAAACCATATCTTCTAAAGAAAAAAATGGAATTTTCATTTTGCTGGTTGCAAACAATGCAGTTAATAATGAAGTGTAAATGGACAATATTAACAATGAAAAGACAAGATAAATTCCTAAGCAAAATTTGATTGAATACAGTGGTGAAACACTCAGTTTGCCTAAACAAAAATAAAACAGAAATGTTATTTTAATATTTCTTTTTAGAAAAAGACCTTTTTAATAACTACCTAATGGAATTTTACTCTGTAAAACAATTGGCCAACAAAGCAAAATCTCATTACTAAATCCTGAAGCACAATGTGAAAATGATTGTCCTGTGAAAATATAGTTTGTGTAAAAGCTGGATAAAATGATTATCAAACTTATAGCAGCTAAAGTTAACCAAATGGTTTGGTTGTATGGTTTCAAGAAGAATGCAAAATCCCAGTCATAATAATTCAATTTTAAGTGAATAATTTCCATTCGCACTGTATATAATGCTGGAGAAAATACCAAATAATCTCTTCTTGTCCTACTGGTAGACACACAAGGGGCAATATCAGCTATCTAAAACAGGGAAAAAAGCCTGAGCTTAAATTTATACAAAGATAATCAACTCCTCTTTGAGTAATTAATTAAATAAATAAATCAATCAATTATAGTCATCGATCTGCTCTTACTCCATAAATGACATCACCCATCATACCATTCCACTTCAAATCAGCATCAAGAATACCAAACGCCTTATCTTTATTTAAAGAGACCTCAAAACTAGAATAATTAATAAATGTTTACATTTCTCAAAATAAAGATTATACATCGTACCTGATATTAAAATTTGCAATAAAAATGGAAAATAGTTCGCCACAAAAGCCTTCCATTGTTAAAGTATTATTTTTGTATACTAAGTCAATACGGGGTGGCAACTGCAATAACAATAATAATAATAATAATATCCTGTAATATTAATTTCACAGAAAAAAATTACATAAATACACTTACATTAATGGATGTAAGTTTTACAAGAAGAGAAAAATTCTTGAAACTTGTTACTTTATTATGTTCTGAATTCTTTAGTTATAATTTAATCGGTGATATTATGGTTTCTGCGATTCAAATGACTTACAGATTGCTTTGGTCTACAGCTATAACTAAGTCTGATGCTGTTTCGCGTTGAGATTGCGTGTCTAATGTCACTCTCAATAATCCATCTGTGTCCTAAATACTCTAATTCAATCTGTATAAATAAATTATAATTAATAAATAATTTTTCTTTTGGTACCTAAAACCAATCTATTAAAATCAGCTTTGCCATTGACATCACTTGTGCCATCTTTATGTACGGTATTATTCAAATTGGTACTTACCTTTAGTCCATCTTTTAACAAAATATCTGCAATCGAGTTACTTGTCACTGATCAAACAATTTATAAAATTAATTACCTTTGTTAAAGGGAGAAATAAAAATGATAATTCTAGGACAAAAGCCAAAAGACACATTTTGTTCTGACCCATTTGCTGGTGCTACCTTTATGCAGACGCAGCTCACTGCAAGACTAAATCATTTCTTTTCTTAATTCCCATAAAATTATATCCTACTTACTGATAAGAAACAAATGTAAAACCAAAATCCTCATCCTCAATTAAATAGCATTACTTATACAAATAACAGAACAGAATCTAACGTCAAAATCTACGTCAAAAGTACTTCTCCTTATGTGTGCAAAATATCCTTTCCATCTATTCAATGTCAAACAAAATCAATTTTTATTATACTACTAGTAAAAAATAACTATTATGATATTATCTCATTGTTAAAAATACATTTCATCACCAAGGAACATTAGTTGAAGGAAATTAACCTCATTTATTGACTGCTAGAAGGCCATTTATATTTCTTGACTTTATGCATAATGATTACATCGACTTTTATGATTACGATTAAACTCTATTTAACAATTCATGCACAAAACTCCCATTAGTTAATGACGTATGCATTGTACTGAAAGTATATGTTGTGATATCTTATTTTAATCCTCTAGTTGAGATGAGTCAAAAAATCATTGCTTTATAGTCCAAAAATGTGCGTGCCATTGTTAACAAACAAAAATGATTGTAAAATATTTTTAAAAATTATTTACATTTTAAGTTTTTGTATTGTTGCGCACATTTTTTGGCTGCAAAACAATGATATCACAACATAAGACACCACAATATTATAGAGGGCAATAGCACTCGGCAAGTAAAACACTTGGCTTGACTATCTTTTCCAGTGGCATTAGGGTTAGTGATTGGCTCGAGTGATCTTGGCAACCGTAAGGCGTAGAGGATTTTTTAAAAAGCTGACGGCATTGGGTCGTTACAAACTAAGGTCTTTTTGAGGTGTTTTTTGTAGCTGGCCACTACTTGGGCAAGAAATAAACTTTTTAGTTTTATGCAAACAATCCATTCATTATAAAAGCATTGTTCTAAACGACCCTTATTTGTTAGCGATTGTTCAGCAGTTATTATTATTTATTGTTGGCTTGCATGATGTTGAATGAATCGCCCTCTATACTCATTTTTGTTTGTAATTTTATTTTACTTATGAAATAAATAAATAAACAAGTTGGTAAACGTTTTTATGAAGTTTATTTTTAAAACATTTAATATTTAAATGTCCCAAACACTTCCAGCAATAACAAGTCAAAATTTAAGTGTAAATTTAATTCTAGTGGTGACATGCTGCACTGAATTTGTTTATCTGTACAATAAATGTGCATTTAAACCTCACTCAGGTCGTCATCGCCACTCAGGACACTGCCGAAAATCCCGAAAATTACAAAAAAAGACCAAAAACAACAGCAAGACCGTCGGGAATAAATTGACATAAAACCATGATTAAATAAACAGATTAAAGCAGACGAATTACAGGCGGTTTGGCCACCACTTCTTGCGACCAAGTGCGCACATTGTATTCGCTTGAATATCTAAAAGTCGCTGGCAAAACATAAAGTTGTTGCATAACATTAAACACTTACGCTCAAATTTGAAAAACATTAGTTCCCAGCAAAATAATCTAAACGCAACAAAAAGAGATCAGATCATCCCAAAGACAGCCCAGCTGCAGGACCCGCCAAGTAAGCTGGCCATCCAAGGTGTTCAGATCAAAAAAACACCACCAAGTAAGCAGCAAGACAAAACCGAGTCCACACCTTACTTGGCCCTTGCCTTTTTTTCGTGTTGTCATTTGGTTTTTCGGTGGAGTGGATATGCGTATGTATGTATGCTCGCGCGTGTGTGTTTGTTGGCTTTAGTGTTTTTTTAGTGGGAAATTGGGAAGTGTGTAACGGCGTCGGGGCTTTTGAGTGTTTGTTGGTGTTTGTGCTTCTTATTTACAATATCCGTTTAAAATCTCACTATTAATACCTCGATCAACCCAATTACAAGAGACAACAAAATACCACATGTAAAAACGACGACTGGACCAAGTATTTGACCAAACGAAATTGAATAGAATAAACTATCTTCTATACAGTCATGCCAGATGTCAATGTAACGACTGTATAACACATGTAGTAGTCCACACTCCTTTAACTGTATTATTCTGCATACACATTATAAAATAAATTACTAGATATTAATGTTTCCCTTACAAATTTAATTACTTGAAATCGAAAAAATTCTTGTGAGCAAAATGTTTTGAAAAAGCCACTGCCATTATTACACTGGTCATTGGTTTAGCGGCAAATGTTAAACTACAGTTTGTACCGATCACTACAGCCACAACTTGTGTCGTTGCAATAAATCCAGCTTTCTGCCTGAATGCCACATCAATCCCTTCCTTAATACTCCTGACATTCATAAATGGCGCATTGTTAAATAAAATCTGTTTAAAAAAATTAGGTTTTAGCTTATGTACCTATGGTATCTTCTACAGTACCTTTTAGTTACAAGTATACCTTAAAGATTTCTTCAACTGTACTACTGGGTAAACAAAGAGGTATGTAATCTGTATTGTAAACCATTTCTTCTATTGAGTGAAATGGAATTTTGATTTTGCTCGTTGCAAACAAAGCAGTTAACAATGAAGTGTATATAGATAAAAGCAGCATTGACAAGCTGAGATAAATGAAAATACATAATTTCATAGAATGCCTTGATGAAAATGTCAAAGTACCTAAAACAACAAAAAAGAAATGATAAATGATTGCCATTTTTAAAAATATAATATATCACTGATGTTTACCTACTAAGACAATTGGCCAGCAAAGAAGAATTTCATTTACGAAACCTGTAATACTCACTACAAAGGAATTTTCCATCATAAGAGCTACAATGATTATCAAGTTGATTGCAAAGATGCTTAGCCAGAGATTCTTAGTGAATGCTTTCAGATAATAATTAAAAGGCCATTCACGGTGATCTAATTTTCTATACAAAATTTTAAAGTGAATTTTGTATAACGCAGGTGAGAAGTCAACATAGTCTCTTCTCATTCGAGTAATAGGTAGACAGGTAGCAATATTAGCAGTCTAAAATGAATTAGTATTGTCATCAAGTATCATGTCAGTATAAACTGATTTTAAACAATATTTATTACCCCATGTACAATATCCCCCATTATTCCATTCCATTTTCCATCTAGAATTTTACCAAAAACGCCACGTTTGTTTATCTTCGTATCAAAGCTAGTAACAATACAGTATTAATTTTTTGAAAAAAATTAATGGTATAATGACGATTACCTAATATTGAATTTCTGATTAAAAATTGAGAAAAGTTCCCCAAAATAACCTTTTATTAGTGTGGTATTGTTTTTTTCTTTCAAGAAAATGCATGGTGGAAACTGCAAGCATATAAAGATGATGTAAAATTAGAACTTTGCGCATGCTCGTTTTGTTGCATCATTATAAGTCTGCTTCAATTATTAAATTTTTGTTAGGAGGTGGTCGTGGGCTTGGTCGAGCCATGTCCACGCACCGTTTTATATCGGTCTCGCACGATATTTCTTTACGAAATTTTAAAAAAAAGATACAAAAAATTAAACTTTTTTTTTTAAAGTTTTGTTCTTATTTTTCATATTGAAATACCGTGACAGTATTTTGTCACATCTGATCTTAACATACAAGTTACGTACCATAAAAGTTGATACTTTTACCGCGGTACTTAAATTATTCATGATGTTGCTTGATGGTGCCTTTTATTTCACAAGAAACAATTTTGATTGTTGTAAAAAAAAAAATTATAAAACTTGTATAATGCTTACGAACTGATTACTACAACTAAATTGCAAAATTTGTGTTTCTAAAAACATTTTCCGTCCTTCTTTAATGATCCACCTATATCCAAAGTATTTAACTTCCATCTGTAAAATATAAAACAGATATAGCTTATAGGTTAATTGTTGCAAAATATCATACCTCTGATAAACTTTTCAGAAAACTATCTGAAAATACGATTAAACTTTAAAATTACAATAATTACAACAATACACACGCTATACACTTATCTTTATTTGCCATTACAGCCACATTAGGACATCCAATGCTGTTGGATTGTGAATGTTTAGTCCAAGACCCAGTACAACAAACTAAAAGTTAAAACCCAAATTCGCATTCTTTTTCAACGTATTCTTTTATATTCAAA
The DNA here is from genome assembly GCA_000239455.1 of Strigamia maritima. Classification (NCBI taxonomy): domain Eukaryota; kingdom Metazoa; phylum Arthropoda; class Chilopoda; order Geophilomorpha; family Linotaeniidae; genus Strigamia; species Strigamia maritima. The sequence continues at coordinate 116,465 of JH431613.1, read as the reverse complement.
CAACATAACTTACATGTATGAAGTGAAAAATTAATGAGTAAGAAAAGATACATTATAGCAGGTAATGTAAATACAACAGTTGTTTCGAGAAAATAACAAAACAAATGATCGATGATAAATTAGCGGACCAGAAATTGCGTGACCTAATTTTTCAACTTATTAATACAATTTCCTCGTGCACAGAAAAGTAATTGGATTTGAAAATTGTGCCAATATGCAGTAAGTGTGTTAAATGTGAATACATTTTCTACCTCCTTAATTACAGTACTAAAAAGTCTTGCCTAATTACTGTATACTAAATTGCTGAATCATTAATCAATCAAAATTATCAAAAATTAGGCAAAAAATATAACACAAATTTGTAAAAAAAACATTGAGATTTCTCATTCAAAAAATGTTACCAACATCTATGTATATTTATGTAAATGTAGTAAAACATTTCTCACTAATTATTTCAATTATTCCAAAAATTAAAGATATTAAAATTGCAATAATTATGAATATGAAAAGTCCAATTATTTGACCAAAAGAAATAGGATTGAATGAATTTTCCGAACAGAATGTCACGCCAGGGAATATACGTTTAAACTGAACGGACAATATTCCATATTGCTTCAATAACAAAATTCTGTTGAAAAAAGAATCAGGATATGAACTAGTTTTACAGTTTGAATGTTAATGCTAGGTTCCCACTTGGCAGAAACTCAGACAGAAAATTTTCTGCTGCAGAAAATTTTGAGTGTAGAAAGCAGCAGTGTTTACAAATTGCCTTCCTTAGCTGGCATCCATTTTTAAATTCTACTCTTCTGCACTTTTTTGCCCACTTTTCAGTCCACAGGTGAGAACCAACGACAGAAAAACATACTTTTCTGCACTCAAAATTTTCTGCGGCAGAGTTTCTGTCTGAGTTTCGCCAAGTGGGAACCTAGCATAAATGTTATTTACTTGGAATTAAAATAATCCGTATAATCAAACTGTTTTGAATAAGCTAATGCTATATCAAGTCGAAAAATATAATAAGGTAATGCATCAAGACTGCAATTCCTATCCATTAAATGTTGAAGATCCCTGAATACATGAATAAATGCAAATTTTCCACTGTACGCTTGATCAATTCCTTCGACTAAGGTCGAAACTCTAAACACAGTTTTATTTTCGTACGGTGGTTTCTATAAAAAAATTAGAAATTATTGTGTAAATTTAAAGTTAAAAAATAATTATGACGTATTACAATACCAAAAAAATATCTTCTGCCATGGCACCCTTCAAAATCACAGGCAAGATACCAGTATTCTCAAACATGTCATCGAGTGAGGAAAACGGAATCTTCAACTTTGTTGTTGAAAATAAAGACGTTAACATAGAATTGTAACTAATTAATAGCAACATTGAAAAGATGATATAAATTCCGAATAAAAGTTTCATGGATTTTAATGAGAAATTATTTAAATTGCCTAAATAAAATTGAAACATTTCACTTTATATGAATTGGTTGTACTATTGGTTGTCTTTATATACCTTGTAAAAAAATTGGCCAACAAAGCAGCAATTCGTTGATTAAATTTAAGATGCAACTTCCAAACACTTTTTTTCTTGAAACATAATCTAAGAAAACTTTAACGAAAATAAATATCAAGTTTATTGCAAGTATTGAAAACCACATTTCCATATTGAACGGTTGCAAATAGAAACTATAATTCCACTCGTGCTGATCTGATTTTCTGTATATAATATCCAACTGCTTTGTATAAAAATGGGACGAAAACTTTACATAGTCACTTTTTTGTCTCGTGACAGCAGCAGAAGGAGCAATATCAGCTGTCTAAAACATAATAATTTAAAACGTAATACCTAAATTTGTCTTAATTTGACAATAAATACACACATCCCCAAGTGTTAGATCACCGATGGTTCCTGTCCAGCTGCCATTGATAAAAGCTCCAAATTGACCATCTTTGCATGGAATTATTTCAAAACTGTATAATTCATTAGACATTTATTACAAAGAAATTTTCTAGTAAATTTTACTGCACCTTATATTAAATGTTCCATTAAATATACTGAAAACTTCACCAAAATACCCTCCTACTGTCCACGAATTATTTACGTAAGATAATAAAATACTCGGTGGATACTTGGGAAAAAATAATTAACCACTAATATATTCAATAAATAGAATCTGTACGTACATTAAAAACTGTTAATCGTATGGACCTTTGCAAATATCGAATTTTCTTGTCAGTTTGAATAGTTCTAATCTTTTTTTATTACATCATACATATATCACCACTTTAAATAAGTGATTAAAATATTAAGTAATTATAAACAACTTACAGACTGATTATCACAAGTTAATTGTAAATAAGAACGGTTTTCCTCAATTTTACCATCATCGATTCTCAGCCATTTGTAGCCAACATAATGAAATTCCATCTGGAATGGAAAAGTAGTGTGAACTTACACTCTGACGTAAAGTAATATCTCATATAATTATAGTTTTACAGTAAAAACAAAAAAAAATCAACTTACATCTGAAAAAGTTTTCAAAAAATCTTCTCCAAAAATTTTAAAATTAATATTAATTTCATATATAATTCATAAGAAAAAATAAAATCACCTGTATGAAGTAAAGGCATTATAACGGTAATTTTGGAACAAGTCTGGTACAAATTTGCTGATAAAATAAAACTAATACTGCTCACTGCATGGATTTGAAAGAGTTAAACCCAAAATACACATTTTCCATATTCCGCAGTTTTTCTACTCACATATAAATAAATATAAATGCATCTTTGAATAAAGTACAACGTCGAGTTAAAAAAAGTTACTGTTATAAATGTTTATAGTACCGTAAGATAAGTGAAATATCGAAAGAGTGCGTTAACCAGAGACTATCATTACTGTACCAGTCAAGAATATTGTTGAAATATAATTAGATTTATTGCGTTAGGAAAAAAATTTACTCCATCATGATAAACGTACTTTGACTTCTACTTCATATCATTAGTGTCGATTAAAGTCCTCATGTTTATTATACATCAACATTCAAAAGGTAGTGTAAACGTGAGTAATTTGCTGCGAGTGTCAAACGCAAGTCAGCAACCGATTAATCATTAAACCAAATAAATAACTAATCAAATGACAATGACAATGACACGCACGGCATAGGTAAATGAACGAAACAAAAATAAAAGTTTAAGTCCGTTTTTATTACCAAGTCTACAATAAATTGGCGAATAATTACACCAAAAACTTACACACCATTTGCTATCCTAAGTTATACCCACTAACTGGTTTAACCAATAACGATCAATAAAGCTACAAAGCAACAAATTTAATCGGTTCTCGTACACACATGTATCTAAAAACTGACAGAAGCTGCACGAGACAAAAAAAAACTCTCAAATATTGACCAAAATAAAAATAAAACAACTATAGAAAATGTTTATGGTAAATGAATATTTGAAGAGTTCTATGGCGTTAGAAATTAGGTAGTATCGATTTATAAAGTACTAGAAATATGTGCCTGTGAATGTTGTGCTTTTAGGGCTTTATTCTAGAATGATTAAGCTTTAAAATGATCAAAAATTCGCACCAATATCTTATTTTCTTAAAGTTTAAACAATAAATAACTGCGAACAAAAAAATGAAATATGTCAAATGCTGTGACACAAAAATGGAATATTCCAAGTAAATGACCAAAACATCGAGGAGTTTCTGATAAACTGCTGCATTTATAGTTCCAGTGACAAGTGCTAAACATCCTACACTACCAGCGCTCTTTCATCCCACTCATCCCACATAACTTTCTTAGGGTCAATGGATGGTAAGCCTCATCCTTTGTACTCCACACTATAGAATGTGGCATACAAAAGATGAGACTTACCAACCGTCGACCCTAAGAAGGTGTGTGAAGTTTTCTGCTAGTATTGGTAGTGTTGGCTTGGGGATGTATGAGCACTGGTGGTTTAGGATGTTTAGCACTTGTCACTGGAACAATAAATGCAGCAGTTTATCAAAAACTCTTCAATTATTATTTAATTCCATCATTGGAGCAACTTTATCCGAACAACGATGCAGATGATTTCATTTTTAAACAGGTTTTGGCACTAGCTTATGCAGCAAAAGCGACGCTGAATGTTTTAAGTCCCATAATATTAAGGTTTTACCATGGCCAGCTAATCTGCCTGACTTAAATCCCACTGGGACATCATGAAAAAGAGGTTGACTCAAGAGAAACCAACAAAAACGAGGGGTTGAAAGCTAAACTGAAGTTGGTATGGTCACAAGTTACCCAAGAGGAATGCACCAAGTTGAGTAGTTCTATGCCTCTCAGAATTCGAGCAGCTATTCGAGCAAATGGTTGACCAACCAAATATTAAGATTTCATTATGTTATTATCAAAATAAAAATAAAAATTGTTTCGGTCATTTACTTGGAATATTCCATTTTTGTGTCACAGCATTTGACATATTTCATTTTTTTGTCCGCAGTTATTTATTGTTTAAACTTTAACAAAATAAGATATTGGTGCGAATTTTTGATCATTTTGAAGCTTAATCATTCTAAAATAAAGCCCTTGTGACCCGGGCCCCTAGCGTCAGGTCTATCCGTTACGCGCACACGTGGTCAGCTTGACCGTTGACCCTTTGCTGCGATCCTATTATTTGAATAAAGCTCAGTTTTGGCAAAAGCCGCCATTAACCGCGCGTGTCGATTCCTTTTCTTGTTCATCTCACAGCCCTAAAAGCACAACTTTCACAGGCACCTATTTCTTTTTCAAATTTGTGATTTAAATACAAGGCACACAGGGGATAGGCTACTTAGACCAACTTCCTTAAGCTGTAAAATTCTAAAAGCATTAAAAATGTGATTAAGAGTTGTTGTTCGTAGCCTTTAAAAAAAAAAAAAAAAAAATCCGATCAAGTGCAAATTGTGTTGAAAAACCAAGTGCCATTGTCACCAAGTGTCATCGTAATAAATCCAGCTTTTTGTCCATATACTGCATCATACCCTTTCTTTACTTTTATACAGTATAATGCTTATTTCTAATGCTAAGTTCCCACTTGGCAGAAACTCAGACAGAAAATTTTCTTGCAGTGCAGAAAAGTAATGTTTTCTGTCGTTGGTTCCCACCTGTGGACTGAAAAGTGGGCAAAAAGTGCAGAAAAGTAGAATTTAAGAATGAATGCCAGCTAAGGAAGGCAATTTGTAAACACTGCTGCTTTCTACCCTCAAAACTTTCTGCAGCAGAAAATTTTCTGTCGGAAATTTCTGCCAAGTGGGAATCAAGCATAAAGATAGGTTCTGCAGTTGCAGTAGATTGTTTGTAAATAAATAGACGTATAGGAGGACTTCAAAATTTCTCCGTACAATATACTTGCTGCAAATTTCTGCTGGTGTATGCAGAAAAAATGAGAAAATCATTTGCAGATATCGGTACGGTGAATAATGTAATGCCACTTTTAGTTGGCAGAACCGATTGTTGCAGAAAACTGCACACCATTTTTCATAAGGG
>JH431613.1:87859-110927 GCA_000239455.1 Strigamia maritima | reverse complement strand
TTCTGCAGTGCAGAAAAGTATGTTTTTCTGTCGTTGGTTCCCACCTGTAGACTAAAAAGTGGGCAAAAAAGTGCAGAAAAGTAGAATTTAAAAATGGATGCTAGCTAAGGAAGGCAATTTGTAAACACTGCTGCTTTCTACCCTCAAAATTTTCTGCAGCAGAAAATTTTCTGTCGGAATTTCTGCCAAGTGGGAATCAAGCATAAAAATGCTCTAATAAAAAAAAAATAATTAATTTATCTATCAATGTTTTTTTATTAAAGTTTTACCATAAAGCGGTGTTCAATGGCAGTGCCAGACATAACAATAGCAGGCTGAGTCCTATTTTGCGCCGTACCCTAATTTGCGCCCAAAAAATTATATTATTTCATTTATTATTATTTATTTATTATTTATTATTTTTGCGCCGTCCCTATTCCGCGCCAAAAATTTTAATTGTTTTAAATTTTAATTTAATCTTGTGCTGTCCCTAATTTGCGCCAAAAAAAATTGTAATAAGCCAATTGAATGAAATAATGAAATATATATATATATATATATATAGATACTAAAGTATGAAATCGTAATGCAGAAGGAAAGAAAAATTACTTCTAGACTATCACTTCGGATACAAAAAGAGCCAATCGTTAAGCTCGTGCATCGAACACCCAAAATACTATGGCAACCACCATCAAATAAACATAAGTTGTACTTCAGCTGAATTTAAAATAGTATCACACCCACTAGAAAATCCACTAAAATCAATATTAAAAAACGTACAAATCAGCACAATATTTTATTCACATGCGAAGAACATTTATTTTTATCCTATTACATATTTCATTGAAATTCATTTCAAACTCTCGACTAAAGTAGATTCTGAATTCATTTAATTTTCGAAAATTAAATTAATTCAGAATCTACTTTCATAAACCTTACTACCAAATAACAGCTCAATAATTTCCAAAACAAAATTGTCTAGACAACCCAGACTATCCAAACCAATTTAAATAAACAACAAATCAACTAAATTTTTTATTCCATATTAGTCTGAAAACATTATTTCTTACAATGCCAATGACTAATATACTAAATCATCAAGTTCCATTTCAAACTCAAGCTGCAGCAGAAAATGCAATTGATTCGAGTACATCGACTTTCCTAAATCTTTCTACCAAAAACTCCAGCAACCCAACTACAAGAGCCAACAAAACTCCAAAAACAAAAATAACTACAGGACCCAATATTTGACCAAAAGAAATTGTATAAAAAAAATTATCTTCACTGCAGCCTTCCCAAATGGATATATAACGCTTGTATAACACATCTAGAAGTCAACGGTCCTTAAACTGTAAGATTCTGTAATACCCAAATCTATTTTAAAGTATTTCCCAATATTTTGAACAAATTTCAATTACTTGTGATTGAAAAACTTCTTGTGCTCAAATCGTTTTGAAAATGCCAGTGCTACATTTTCGCTGTAGATTGGATAAGGGGCAAAGGTAAAACTGCAGTTCTTGTCTATATACTTTGCTGCAATACCCGTAGTTATAATGAGGCCAGTTTTTTCTCTATATACAAACTCGACCCCACTCTTTACAGTAGTGGCGTTGATGAACGGTTCATTTTTGAATGACCTCTGTTTAATAGAAAAAATATTCAAAAAATATATTGATATTTTTGTAAAAAAAAAAAAAAAAAAAAAAAAATACGTACCACAAAGTATTCTTCAATAGCTGAACTGGTTAGGATGACTGGTAAGTAATCCGTATTGTATATCATTTCTTCCAATGAATAAAAAGGAATTTTAGTTTTGCTCGTCGCAAATAACGCTGTTAGTAATGAAGTGTAAACTGATAAAAGCATCATTGAAGACATCATATAAAATATCAAACAAAATTTCATCGAACGAATCGATGAAAATGGCAAATCGCCTAAAACGAGTAATAATCCATGATTTGCCTCATTTAAAATCTCATTCATGTTTACCTAATAAAACAATTGGCCAACATAGCAGAATATTATAGATTAACTCCACTATACTAGCTGTAAAGAAAGTGCATGTTACAAATTGCACAATAAAAATTATTATTAAATTTATTCCGAAAATGCTTAGCCAGACATTCTTGCTGAATGCTTTCAGGAAGTAAGTAAAAGGCCATTCACGATAATCTAACTTTCGGTAGAGAATTTCAAAGTCTATTGTGTATAATGACTGTGAAAAATCAACGTAGTCTTTTCTTTTTCGAGTTGCGGACAGACAAGCGGCAATATCTGCAGTCTAAAGAGAATAAACGTAAGATACAATTAGATCCGCTGTACAGTAGAAAGCAAAACTGTATTCCCTCGGAAAGAACGGCATAATAACGGGATAATAGTAAATCCGACCAGGGTGCCGGAAAATTCGAATTTTCCGGCATGCCGTAAAAATGACCAGATATCTGATTTTCAAAATCTGGTCAAACTCGGTTTTTCCGTCTTGCCGTTTTTCCCGAGGGAATACAGTACTTACGCCGTGGACTACATCTCCCATCATCCCTGTCCATTTTCCACGTTTAAGTGATCCGAATGATCCACTTTCGGTTTTTAACATCTCAAAACTAATATTTACTAATTTTTATAATAGAAAAATTATAATGTTATTAAAATTGTACCTAATGTTAAATTTATTTTGGAAAATGGAGAAGAGATGTCCGCAGTATCCTTCCATTATCCATTTTTTGTTTTTAGATGTTAGTAAAATGCGTGGTGGTAACTATAAATGGGTTTAGGATAAAATTCACAAGCATCCTAGTAAAATCTGAATTAGTTCATACCGCTTTAGCTGATACTTTTATTGCTTTACTAAAATTATTTTTCGCTAAAATCTTTAATAGAAAAACATTCATTGCTATATTAGGAGCTATTTGTTTGTATTGGAGAACTGCGTGTAATAACTTACGATTTGATCAGTACACATTATTGTAACTACATTATTTCCTTTTTTAGTAAACCATCTATTGCCTAAGTACTTAAATTCTACCTGCAAAAAGTGGAACGGACAGTTATAACACTGAAGTGTTTAACTTCTTCAGATTACCAACTCACCTCAAAATTTTTTTTGGAAAACATATCTAATAAAACAAAATTAAATAAATTCAAATTTTAAACAAAAAAATTAGAAAAATTATCACCTTTTTGCAGATTAGAAATTAAAAGAGTAATTCGGGGACAATTCTGATATAAATTAGCTGCTGTAAAGCTAACACAGATCACTGCAGAAAAATAAAAATAAAAACTTAAAAACTCCTTTCTCATTCCGAAGTTACTCAATCTACATGTAAATGCGTATAAATTCATCTTCAAATTTTAAAACAAATTAAACCATGAATTAATTTGTCTTTTGGTAAAAATGCTGAAATTAGTGCAGAAGAGCGAAAACCGACCTGAAAATTTTAGTCACAAATGTGAAGCTAATAACTTTGAGCCATATGAAAATTTATTGTTAACTCGATGACGCACAAAAACCACTTAATAATATGTGAGAACATAGATTATCGTTATTGATGAATAATTTCACCTTGTAATAGGTTATTAATTTTCTTCGAACGTAAATGTTAATTAATCAAATAGTATTCCCCATCCCGCTAATAACATTTAACTTCACCTGATCTGACACCAAACACACTACCTAATCACAAGAAAATGTAATAAAATAAAAATTTCATTTTTTAGTTTACTGTAAACTTGAAAATCACTTACCTCTCTGTACGTCTTCAGTATATTTCTCAATTGCAGTATTGTCAGCACAAAAAGTCATAAAGTTGGAAATCAATGGCTTTAATGTTCTCATAACTGCAGTACCTAGTGAAAAACAAACAGCCCAGACTCCATTGGAGCCTGGGCTGTTTGTTTTTCACCAAGTACTGTAGTTATGAGAACATTAAAGCCATTGATTTCCAACTTTATTTTCAATGTGTTCTCGTGTTGTTTTCTAACAAAAAGTCATTTTCACATTTCCACTTGACTGTTCGTATTAGGTACAGTTCACAGTTCACGCGCGTACCGTAGACAATTCGATGGATGAAGTAAGAGTGAATTCTCTGTTTTAGACAAAAACGACGAATTATCCTTTTCAAAAGTTGTTCATTTACCGATTCAAGAGTCATTTTTACTGAAGGTAGGCCTACTATAATTATTTTTGGTAGAATCACTTGTTACTGGATTATTTTGCGATGGTATTCGGTTAGGAACTATGATGACTGGCCTGGCTAGCTTCTAGTACGCTGCGCAAATCTCATTTTAGTAGGTCTTAACAAGTGTTGTCACAATAATCATGTCGCACTAAGTTAAAAACTTAACCGACAATATTATTCTGTGCGACAATGGCAATGGCTGCTCCGTTTAGGTCTGGCTGTAGATCTTGATGGTGTTTCAATTGCCATAATTTTTCCTGAATGCCAAAAAGATTTTTTTTTTCTGACTAATATGACAAACACTGAAATTTTTAATATGCTTAAAAAATTCTCTGATCAATGGTCAGATATCCAAATAAAACTATTTCTTCAGTTCTATTGCCCGGCATTGTTCTGTCACTATCCTTGGCCCTCGCGTCATTATTTATTTATGGTTAAGATATCCTGCAAAACTTCCACAAATCTTCAATGTATTTTTTTCTATTAATTCAAAAGAAAGCTAAAATTTATTCTCCAAAAACAATGAAATTTATTTATTTCTTTAACAGTAATTCCAACCACCTTTTTTTAATATTATTATTATTTCATAATAATTTTAAATTCCTATTCAGCTGCAGGAATAAATAGACTTCCAATAAGCAATAACAACTGATCCTGTCTTCAAAACCGATTAGATAATGATATGGCTCTTGCAGTAAAGGGCTTAAATTTATTTTTTTTCTATTTTTGTGAGGTTTTAATAAGGCATGTGGCATTAAGTACAGTGTCCTTTTTAATAGCCTTTGCAAGTAGTATCAAAATTCATTACAAAAAAGAAAAAAAAAACTTAAATCATTAGCTGAATCTCAAATTTAAACAGGTTCAAAATACCAATTTTTCCTTCTAAGTACGGAAGACAAATTTTACACACTTTGTCTAAACAGTTTTATAAACTCTCTTCTACATCAAACCGAACTCTAAAGCAAACTAAGATACATTTTAAATGCAATTGTGATTTTTTTTTTATATTAAATTTATCCATTTCATTTTTTTTTAAACTCTGCTCACTGCACAATTAAACGAGTATGAGATGAAAAATAATACAATTTAAAGGGCACAAATAGGAATTGAAGATTAAACATGATTTAGTCATTTAACACCAACCATCGACAATAAACTACTAAAAAAACATAACCCAGAAAAAAAATAATAATAATAAAGTATTACAAAGCGTACAAAATTGAAAGGGAAGAGTTAATATCTAATTTGCAGCAGATGATGGAGGAAGGAAAACAAAATAACTTCCTTTTTAACAACAATTTCCTTACAAAACTTCAACTTTAAACGGACTTCCAGGGATGTTTTCCTCACCCCACTTAACAACTAATATGTGATCGCCGCGGTCTTTAACCACATAATTCACTTGATAATTATGGTGGCCCAAGTGTTTAATGAAAACTTCTTCGCTCGGATTCTTCGGTCCGACCATACCAATGTAAAGAACATTATTACCTTAAAAAAAATTCAAAATTATTTAATTTCATAAAATGTATTAAATGGTTTTTAATTTTTATTTACCGGCATTTTGAGCATTGACACTAAATTGATTTTGTTTGTGTAAATAGGCCTTTTTCAATCCCATTCCTTTACTCGTGATTTTAGTCGCGTCCGATTTGAATTTCGGGAGCGTAACGGGAAGAGTTTTTGTTTTTGATTGCTTATGAACCGTTTCCACTATCACGGATGAAGATTCCTGTACGCCCGCCTCACCCACGGATTCACCTATAATTTGAGAAAAATTTTTTTTTTTTTAAATCATTTTTTAGCTTTTTTATTTCGAAACTCACCGGTACTCTGCACTTTAAAGGGACTGCCAACGATGTGGTAACCATTGTATTTTATAGTTATAAAATAATCCCCTTTAACCAAAGGCGTGTAACGCACTTTGTAGCCCTCGTCCACCTCGGTGCAATCCATGGATACTTTAGACGGTCCATCGATAGTCACAGCTAACGTTCCTGCTCCAGCGTTGCACGTATCAACGATAAAATCAGATTTTTGACCTAAAAATATTGAAAATATTAGAAAATTTTAAACTTAGGAGTATAGAAAAGTCGTTTTTACCAGTTTTCAAACTCTCCAATCCAGCGCCATGAGCGTGAACAGCAGCTGGATCAGCGTCGTCTTTGCCGACGCGGAATCTGAATGGACTTCCCATGATGTGAATACCATTAAACTTGACGTGGATATTGTGGATCCCATTCTCACGCGGAACAAAACGCACAGCCCAAGATTCTATAATTTAAAAAAAGGGGGCGTTTTAGAAAATAAAATTTTAATTTATTGTTTTAATTTTACCGTCATCGATGGGAGCGAGGAAACAATCATCTTCAACTCCAGACGGTGCAATAGCTTTTGCATCGAGTTGTCCTTTAGCGCGATTGGTGTGGATAGTAAAAGCAGCCGGTTTGTTCACTTGGAGATTATCCGGCATCTGTCCAACTTCGATTTTGCGTGCCTCGCCTTGATCGGGTGTCACGTACACTTTATATGGACTGTCGGGGATATGCTGATCATTGAACTTAATCCCAACACGATATTCACCTGCAAATTCCAACAAATTCAATCAAATATTTCAAAATATTCACTTTAAAAACACTTTACCAGGTTCCGAGACAACATACGACACGTAGCAAGACCCATCTTTTCTATCCTTGAAGTCGATTTCCGCCTTTGACGGCCCCTCGACTGAAATTGCCAAACTGCCCGCACCCGCTTCACGAGTCCACACATTAAATTCGGCTAAAAATAAATTTAAAAAAATTTAAAAAAATTAAAAAAACGTTAAAAATTTAAAATTTTTATGTTACTCACAAGGTTGATTCACCTCTCCACGTTCCAATCCGGGACCACCAGCATGAACGCGATGAGCTCCTCCATCTCTCAAAGGTCCAACCGTGAATTGGAAGGGGCTCCCTGAATTATCCAATTGAATATGAGTGAAAACAGTCACATGATTCGCTTTTTTAGACATAGAAAATGAAATAAAAGCGATTTCCGAGAGAAGACGTTTCAAGTGAGCCAAGATGAGCAACAAGCTCGATAAAAATGTAAATTTTTTTTCTCCCTTGGACCGCAGCCAATTGACCAGAAATAGTTCGGATATCGCATTCAAAATTTTACATTTCACCCACACACTCAACATGTTTTCGGGCCAAATCTAAATTAAAACTTTTATGAGTGAATGACAGCTGTTGCGAACATACCAGGGATATGGATGTCCTTATATCGGACGCTGACTGTGTGTACGCCCAACTCCTTCGGCACAAAGTTAACTCCGTAAAGATAATCTTCGATATCCTTAACTTCCGCGTCCTCGGTGATCCCGGTTGGGCTGGTTACAGAAGCTCCCAGATCGAATGGTGTGACTCCGGGCATTTTGAATGAAAGTCGGCACTGGCTGCCGACCTCGGTCACTGGAACGGCGTCGCGTTGACGTTTGATGCGCTCCGTTTGTCGATTCGAGCCTTCGCCGGTCACTTTGACGGTAAATGGTGAACCTAAAACAAAAATTTAATTTAATTTATTTATTTTTTTTTTTTGAATTTCTCGATTATTTACCCATGACGTGATGATCAGCAAATTTCAAATTCACGATGTAATAACCGGGTTCCGTGGGCTTGTAGCTAACAGTCAAAGTCCCATCATCGTTATCCTTGCATTGAATATCCGCTTTGCTGGGTCCTTCGATGGATAAACTCAATCCGCCGTATCCCGCTTCTTTCGTGTCGATGTTGAAAGAGTTTTCTTGATGGGTTTTTCCTTCTTTCAAATTCATCCACTGCACTTTAACCTTATTGGCGTCTCCAACCTCCTGTTCTCCCACCATAATCTTGAAAGGACTATGCGATATATGATTTCCTTGGCGTTTAACGCTCACTTGATGTTCGCCGACCTCGCGCGGAGTGAACGAAATACCTTAAATAAAAAAAACAATAAAAATTTAGAAAAATTAAATAAAAATTAAATTAATAAAAATACAAATAAATTAATACCTAAATGTCCATTAGGTAACTTTTTCACAAAGCACGGTTCTTCCAATCCTGATGGCGCCATAATAGAAGCGTTCAAATTCTTAATATCTTTTTCAGTGACTTTAAGCGAAACTTCACTGGACGATCCGACCGAAATCTGTGCTCGTTTTCTTCCCTCTCCGGTCACTTTGGCAGTGTACGGACTTCCTCTGATGTGTTTATCCGCAAACTTAACCGTCACCTTGTATTCTCCAGGCGCAGTGGGCAAATACGAAACGCTCACTGTTCCGTCCTTATTATCGTGACATTTAATGTCGGCTTTCGATGGTCCTTCGACGGCCAATGAGAGCCCTCCCGCGCCTGCACCGGCAGTCGAAATAGTAAAATTGCTCGGTTCGCCGCAAATTCCATGGGTCAGACCAGAACCATACGCAGTTACGTAACCACTGGATACCGTGTCCACATGGAATTTGAATGGACTTCCTAAAATTTAAATAAAATTTAATTTTTTTTTAAAAAAAGAAGAATTTTTAATTTTTTACCTTGGACATGTTCGTGGTTGTATTTCACGGCTAATTCGTGCAGACCCTCTTCTCGTGGGTCGTATCTGATGCTCACAGTACCATCATGATTGTCCTCGACGATCGGTTTCTCAATATCACCAGACGGCATTCTGATTTCAGCTGAAAAAAAATGATAAAAACTGAAATCAATGTAATGTAAACGCAAAAAATGAATGTAATGTAATGTTGAAATTTTGTTGCAATGCACTGGCTTACAAATTGCATTCAGATTTTGAAAATACCAATCGAAATGATCATCATCGGGTATCGAAATCGAAGACGACATTTTGTTCGGCTAGGATTCTACTTTTGAAGTCCCAAATCTCAAAGATTGGCGTGAATTTCGTGCATCTGGACCAAACCAAGTGAAATGTGGAAACCATCGGAGTTTATTTTTGCTCAAATTAAATTTATTCATCGGGATGAAAGAGCAAGTGTTTTAGTGCAAAACATTTACACTGTTTACAACTTCCGTTATACCGTGGCCATGCAATGAGAGTTGTAGATGGCGTATGCCGCCAAGTCGCCAACGATATCTGCAGTTGTCTAATGATGTAATTTCCAGATTGTCAAAACAAGTAAATGTGTAATTATTCAAGAATGTAGTTATAAATGTTTTCACTCCACTCTTAAATCTTGTCTGTTTATAAGTATGTTTTGGTTGAGCAAGACATGCGGTTAAATTTACGAGACCAATATTTTTATCGGTTCAGCCTTAAATGCAAAAGAACTTTTCAATATTAAATCTGGCATCAACACAACCGAATGATTCAAATGTAAAAATACATTTTTCATTTTTATTTTCATCCATGTGTTTCGCATTGCCAGTTAATGAAGACATATTTTTTGAATGAATTAATAATTACCTGTAACTTTTCCACCCGAGGTTGGTACTGGGATATTCGCAAGTTGTACTTGACGATACTCGGTAGTGGTACTTGTGGTACTTGTTTGACGAAGTGATTCAACAATTCGCGATGTATGTTTTTTGATTTCCTGAGTCCCAGCCTACAAAAAATTAAATTCTCTCAATAAATTTCCAATAAAAGTGAATATACCGTATATTAGTCTACACAATATATTAAAGGCTTTACGAGTTTTTAGAACGCCTTTAAAAAAAATTATTTTGTAACCCCATGTTAAATGAATGGGATATACGTCACAACTGGTAAGAACCACGCAAATTCTCGATTTCGTCTCGCTTTTATCTCTCATTTTTTCATATTGTCGTCTGCTCGTTGTCACAACTTCAGCATTGGGTTTAAACCCTCTAATAGTTTTCAAAAAATCTCTGAACAATTATTTAAAGGTTTAAAGGTTTTATTGATCCAATGGATCAATAAAAACTATATACCCTTTTTACCGCTTTTTAAGTCAATAAAATCATATTGCATTGATAATTATTTACTTATCAAGCTTTTAACGACCATCTTAAGACTACAAATTATACAACAAATGTTAGTTAATAGTTGCAATAATATTTTAGAAACAAACAAACGGTTCTTTGACCCATTTTATTGCGTTTCGTAAACATTAAATAACATTTAATGTATTACCCATAGCCTGAAGATGGGTCATTAAAAGACCGAAAAGCCTAATGACGAAAATTGCCCGTTTTATTGCCATCATTTTGGTACGGTATTTAGTATGTCAGATTTAAGATGTGTATGGCCTAAGTTGCCGCTTGCATCTATAAACATAATTCTATCTATCTATCATTTTGGTATATGGAGTCAGACAAGTAACATATTTTTGCATACAATGACTAATATTTTATTTCACTTGGTCACATCACTCAAAAAATTTGTTTCTTAATTCTCTTCCTACTTACATAAACCTTTCTGAAGGCACCATGAGAAATTATAGTGATTTGTGAACTTGTATAATCGAATTGTTTCCCACATTGTTTCCCACGCATTATAAACCACTTAATTTCAAGTCACGATTTCTTTTATTACTTACAACATATCCCATTAAAAACACTAAAAAATTTGCATTCGTTTTTTAAACTTAAATCTTGTAATTTCTTAGGTCAATGTCAAATATAATATTCCAGCACAACTGCAAATTGCTTTCCATTGAAAACAAATACAAGGAAATGTTTCCTAGGTCAGAAACCATCAGTTATTTTCGTTTTTATTTTTTTTTAACAGCTGGTTCCTTCAAGTGAAACATTTTACTCCTAATTATGTTCACACCTGGAAAAATTTCATTACTCCGCTCTTAAAATATTTTTTTTTTTGATTAAAAAAAAAAAAAAATAAAAAAAATTAAATTTTATTAATTAATTCGTGCCTTAAAGGGTTTTAATGATTAACGGTAATTTCTAGGCAAAAATCAGTTCCACAAACTGATAATTGATAGTTTTATTTCTGACATAATAATTAAAGAAATTGAGTTTCAAGTAGAACACAATAAACATGTTGTTGTTTCTTTTACATTTTTTTAATCCACAGAATATTAAAATGTTGAATGAAATCAAAAACAAGACCCATATATGCAAGTTGCATAAAAAAATACAGAAAAAAAAAAACATCTTAAATGGGTGTGTCTGGGTTTTTCAAGACCAAACCATATATGGTGTCTAAAGTCTTCATCATTAACTAACCAAACATGCAATTATTTTCTATTTTTTTTTTTAAAAAAAAATTTTCATCATATTTTACTACGATTTCTTTTACTCATATGGACGCATTGCAATTACACTGCAATTTAACCTTCTCAGCAATTTCCATCCCAAATGGGTCACAGGAAAATGCACCAAAAGAGTATACAGATAAACGAATAAAAATTGTATAATAGATAAAGAATGAAATAATTTCCGCTATCAATTCCAGAATAATAATACTTTTCCGTTCAAAATATAATTAAAACACATTATAAAAATATTATTTCACAACTTGTTGATCGGGTATCTAAAAATTCATTCCACGTTAAATTACCAACCCATCACAAAAAAAACAAAAAAACAAAAAAAAAAATCACCTTTTCTTTTACCTCATAAAACGGTGGCCATTTGAAAGTAAAGTTGGGCACTGACCCGTGTGGAAAAATGGGTCCATTTTGTGTGCGCACAAAAGCGATTTGACGTGAGAACAACTTGGCCGGTTTCACCGGTTCAGTTTTGCGATAAATGCGTGACATTTTCCCTTTAAGTCTGTTACGAACTTCAAATCTCGACTGGCCGCCGCTCGACCATCGTCTGCGCTTGGGTGCGGTCGACCGAACCCCGGGGCTGGTTCATTGGGCCTCCGTCGTCCTTGAGCTCAAAAAATTTCAAATTTCTCACCATCCGCTTTGATTTCAGGTTAGATTTACTTCCATTTTCCTCATTTTACTCGATTAAATCCATAGCAATACTTTATCAACTCGTTACTGCCCATCAAAGTAAGTTAACATCGGCATAAACAACACGCGGTGAAATGTCATGATCGAAAACAATGCGTCTAAAAAAGAGCCCGGTCGCGACCAAATTGGGTCAAAAAACTTCGTAATCCGTTGCATTAAACTAAAAATCCTAAAAAATCCACGTTATTTAGATTGGAATTCTTGATATCTGACATTTAAACTATTTCATGTTCAATTTAATGTGACTAAAATATTAAAACTAATATAAAATGATTTTTTTTCGCCCGGTCGTCTGTTCTTAGAACAAAAAAAATTCACGGTCATTGGATTATACGCCTGACATTTGTCCTTGAGATTTTCAAAACTTGTTAACTCAATTGCCTAATCTTTTTCTCGACTGAATTTACACGTATTCGTGAAAAAAAGTTAATCTTTAGGTGTCGTCTGCCATCACAACTATTTATCACAGTAAGTGACTATTAAAATTGTCAGTTACGCTCTACTTAACGATTGATTATGACGTCATTACAAGTATTTCAAGAATTATACACATTCCGACCTGTCTAAGGTCCTTGGAAGGTCTTGTACTGAGCGATTCATTACCATTTAAATGAGATCTGACCTCAAATGGAATGTTGATGACATGAACACAAGAAAAAGATGTCGTACCAAAACCAGTTGCAGAATTTCAGCTTGTCAGTGGTCAAAAAATAGAAAAACCGATATTTGATTAAATCAGAAGATTAAAGCCAACAGTTTTAGTTGTATTTTATGTTAATGTAAGTGTTAAGATTACTAAGTGACAAATTTAATAACAGAAAGCTCTTCTACACAATAAATTGTTTGTTTGGACTAAATTTACATTACCTTCCCTTAATACCTTTTATGGCTAAAAACATCATCAAAAAAATATCAAATTATTGACTTTACGTGTGCCTTCACATACCAAATCAGATATGGTAGGCAAAAGTGTGTCCCATAATTGGATTTCTATAAAATTAAATTAAAAAATTCTATAAAAAAAAAAATAAAAAAAATTGTAAAAAAAAAATAAAAAAAATTAGTAAAAAAAAAAATAAAAAAAATTAGTAAAAAAAAAAATAAAAAAAATTGTAAAAAAAAAAATAAAAAAAATTAGTAAAAAAAAAATAAAAAAAATTAGTAAAAAAAAAAATAAAAAAATTGTAAAAAAAATTCCTGAAGAATGGTCACTCCCATCCTTGCCTCACCTGTACCCACTTTTATTACATAACCGGAGTTCCTGTCGCACCCCACGTCACACCTCTAACTGTATTCAGACAGCAAATTACTCAGTACAGTGCATCACCCATCTTAAAACACTATACAGTAAATTTAGTAGCTAACTTACATTTTATTTACTTCACAACAATTCTGATGCTTGATTCCCACTTGACAGAAATTCTGACAGGAAATTTTCTGCTGCAGAAAATTTTTGAGTGTAGAAAACAGCAGTGTTTACAAATTGCCTTCCTTAACTGGCATCTATTTTTAAATTCTACTTTTCTGCACTTTTTTGCCCACTTTTCAGTCCACACACGACAGAAAAACATACTTTTCTGCACAGCAGAAAATTTTCTGTCTGAGTTTCTGCCAAGTGGGAACCTAACATAAATGTGGCAATTCAATCGGGGAACGAAAAAAAAAAAAAACACTATTTAGAACCTTTGTCCTTTTCATTCAATGTTTTTGGACAATAAAAATACCTTGCAGCCCTAAATCTGCATTTTTTAGGATTACCGCCATTGAAGAAGATGCCAGCTATTTCACAATGACGTTTGAAGGTGTGGCCAAAAAAGGAACTACACCACGAAAAATTAGGATGTCACGCTAAGCATCCTAAATTGTCCTTTCCAAATTAGACAGCAATGTCACCTCATTTCCTTTCTTTGAATGTCTTTTCTTTCGTCCACAATGATGAATGAATCTTTGCCATTCATGCATAGCACTGTTGAATCTCAAACAATAAGGACAGAAAACGATGAGATTTAATTGTTATTGACATTTAAATGTCTTTTGAAGTGAATTTGAGAGTGGGCGACAAAATATTCCAACAATTCAACTTGAATTTTAAAATACCTTTTTGTGGTTTTATTCCTCTTTGCTCACTTATAAATAGAAGTTTAAAAAAAATCAGCAACTCGTAGATTTATTTCTGCATTCTTAGCTTGTATTTGTTTCGATCCAAAGTAATAATAGAATTTGCTGATGTTTTATTGCATTACATTCAACAGAAAATGTATTTTTTCATCTTAAGAGAATTTTTATTTGAAAATGTCCAACTGTTGTTTATTATTTCAAACCAAACAGAAATGGCAATAAAAAAATATCATATAAACTGTGGTGTGTGTGTGTGTGGTCAAAATTAGCATTTAATTTGTTTGGATATTTGCAATACCAGATGGGGATTAACTAACTGATTCTAAGTCAATTTAAATGAAGGAAGAATCTTTCAAGTTGATGAAAAGTTGAATATTTTGCTAAGGAGACATTGACATATGCTTGCAACAATTTGGTATCTACAATTTATTGGAATTTTACCAAACATAAGGTGCATTTTTGTAAGTAATTAGAGGAGAAAAGTTTTAGCTATTTGATTTTATGTCACTTTAAGTGAAAAAGAAATTTTCAACATGAAACTTGATGAAAAATTCGATATTCTGCTAAAATGACATAATTTGGTGCAATTTATTGGAGTTTTACCATAAAAGAATGCAATTAGGTAACTTAAAGTGCATTTTTGGAAGTAATTAATGGAAAAACGTTTAGTTCTTTAATTTTATGTCACTCTAAGTGAAGAAAGAAGCTTTTAATTTAAAACTTGATGAAAAATTGCCAAGATGACAAATGCTTGCAACAATTTGCTACAATTTGATACAATTTATTGGAATTTTACCAAAAATATGTAATTACTCAACTTAAAAGTAGAAATTTAAAAATTAATGGCAAAAACGTTTTTGGTTGTTTGATTTTTATCAATTATTGCAATTGTGAAATTATAATTGCATGCAGGTACTTACACAGAATGTCCCAAGTACAAGTTCTGTTGCAGGGAGTTTCGGAAAAGATCAAACTTAAACCCCCTCAAAAAAAGATTTCCACAAACCAAAGAAAATGTCGGAAATGACGACATGACGTGGACTAACCAATGAAAAGTCATTCAACATTAAACTTAATTTTTCCACTTTTGGCAAAGACGAGTTTGATGATGGTGCTTAGTCCAAATATAACTCAGCCATTCTCAAATTGAAAGTCAATTGCAGGATGAAGTTTCAGCATTCAGCATACCCAATTTTAATTCATTCATTCAAAACTCAATATATCAACAAATGGACGAAAAATAAATTAAACTCACGGAAAAACCTCAAAATTCTCAATAAAACTGAACAACTATAAACAATTCAATAAATTGTCATCAATTAACAATTAAAAACACAAATTCAACCTAACATTTCCAAAAAAATTTAAGATAATAAATAAAAATTAAAAATAAAATGAAAAATGAGTTTGCCTCAACAGTCATTAAGTATTGGAAAATTGCCCACAAACTCAAAGAAAAATTAATCCTTAAGCAGGTGTAAACAACTTGTGTGTCAAAAAAGAAACCTCCCAAACTGTCAGCTGTCAATTTAGATTTACCATTCATTTTAATCTTTTTTTGACGGATTTGCCACTTTAATGGCCTCAATTGGCCATTGCATCATCATTTTATAAAAATAAAAATTCCTTAAGTGGAGCTTAGCATTTCCAGGATATCTATTATATGCAAACACGGTATAAGTTTAGGAAATATCACATTAACTCATTTTTTAATACCACTCAACTACAATAATAATTAAATATTAATAAAAGTTATTAATCATGACATAATCGACATAAAATGCTGAATAAAACGACTAAAATGATCACTCCTCTCCTTACTAAATGGGGCTGAATGCGAGACGATGTAAACCAAGATAAATGTTCACTTACCACTAGTTTGTAGGCTCCATCAGGCACTGGTTGACCGCCGAATTTCACGTTGATATTATACTCTCCCACGTCTTTAATCGTGTAGTAAATGCTGAAAGTGCCATCGCCGTTATCCTCGATATCGATATCCATGTCGTGTCCACTGTTGCTGCGAATGCGACACGTCACAGCGCCTTTACCAGCATTTTTTGCATTTACCGTGATGCAATACTCCTCCCCGACAGCCACTTGTTGCTGCATACCTTCTGCAATTGCAGCAAATTTAAATAATTAACCATTTTTCCTTTCCAACAAAAACTTACCAGTGATTTTGCATTTGTCGGCTTGGCCGATTGAATGCGCGTCCACGTTGAATGGCGAGAAAGGCACTTCCTGCCCACCGTATTTCACGTTAATTTTGTATTTGCCGATATCGTCAGGAACGTAAGTCGCTTTGAATGTGCCATCAGCGTTATCTTGGACCTTTACCTTGCGTGGAAACGCATCAGGACCCTGAATAAATAAATAAAATTATAATAACATTGATATTTACATATAAATAAAAAAAAATCATTTTCTTACAGTCACAAACACTTCGAGATCACCAAAACCCGCTTCCTTCGTATCGATGATAAAATCAACAGGGACACTCGCAGGAACGCCCTTGTTGGTTACACCTGGTCCGTGAACTTTAACATTGCGTGGTTCAACCGTAGGCCTAACTTTCATTTGAAAAGGACTGAAAAAAAGAAAAAAATTCAAATAAACCCAAAAACAGTACTAAAATAAAAGATTGATCTTTATACCTTCCTGGAACATCTTGATTATTCCAAGCCACTTTCACATTACAGCGACTTCCTTCCGGTGGTGCAACATAGGACACATCGTAAGTACCGTCACCGTTATCACGCACATCTGGTTTCCTCGCGATCGGACCTCGTTCGGTCTTGATTTCAACACCCAATGGAGCTTTCCCTGATTTGGACGCATCGACTTTGAAATTTACAGGTACGTTGGAACGGCAGTGTACGGGGTCGACCCCTGGGCCGAAAACAAGCACTTTGGACGGATCCACTAACGAATCTACGCTCACTTTAAATGGACTTCCTGTCAAAAACAATTTGGAAAAAAAAATGTTAATTTCATAAATAAATGCAAATTCGATATACTTTATACCTGGTATATGTTGATCAGCAAACTTAATCGTAATGTCGTAGTCACCAGCTTCAGTTGGGATGTATTCTACGGTGCAACTGCCATCCCTGTTGTCTTTGCAAGTCATTTTAGCCTCTGACGGTCCTTCGATGGCCAATCCTAGTCCACCAGTACCAGAGCCGCTGTTAAAATAGCAAATTATATTGAATACCATTATTTCCCAAGTTAAAGAGAGTTTTTACCGGGTTTCAACTGTGAATTGATTCGGTTGATCGGTGATACCTCGATCCAAACCAGGCCCAAATGCTCGGCATTTCTTCGGATCGCAACCTCTTCGTACGTTTACACTAAACGGACTTCCGGGTACGGGTAAACCATCGTACGTTATATCAATTATATGTCGTCCTTCTTCAAACGGTGTATAACTAATGCGGTAAGTTCCATCGTTCATCGATTGAACGAGAGTATCAGTTTTAGCTCCGGATGGATTTGTAATGGTGCAAGCAACACGACCATCGCCTCGTTTTGATATAGCACGCGCATCGACCAACATATCGGTAGTCGAATCGAGAAAAACGCCTAAAAAAATCAAATTTTAATCAAAATACAAATATTTTCTGAATAATTATTCAAATTTTCACGTTTTTGTTTGATATACAATCATAAAAATCATTGTTACCATTTCTTTTACCATTCCTACCATGAAATTGAATTCCATTTCCGGTCACTTTAACCTTGCTAACATCAACTGCCGAACTCACAAGCGCTTGAAAGGGACTTCCAGGTATGTGCTTCTCATTAAACGTGATATTCACCACATAAGTCCCTCCTTCGGTGGGCAAATAAGCCACAGAACAAGTCCCATCGCCATTATCCCTGCAATTAATGGCGGCTTCGCAAGGTCCTTCGACCGTCACTCCCAATCCGCCTTGTCCAGCTTCGCGAGTGTCGATAGTAAACTCAGCGGGCCGAAACACAATTCCCGACGAAAGTCCCGGACCAAAGGCGCGCACTTTGCCCAACTCGCTCGGCCCGATCGAGATAAAACGAAACGGAGTTGGCGAAATCGGCTCCCCGCCAAACGCAATGGCGAGCAGATATTCTCCGAGTTCGGTTGGAGTGAACGTGACCATGTATCCGTCGTAGGTCGGCACGATGTGCGCCTTCATTTTGCGGCCCGATGGAGTGGTGATCGTGACTGCCACATCACCCTTGCCAGCACCTTTGGTAATCACTCGAAATTGTTGCAACGAGTGGACTGGTGCAGCTGTTTTTTGGCAATAATTTTCAAATGAGTTTTTTTCTTTGATTTTTGTCATTTTTTCATGCATTTTTTTCTTATCAACATCCACAGCATGCCAAACAAACGATTTGTCAGTAGGAAAATATCAATGCAGTGGTGAAAACAAATGGTAACAAGATTAAAATGGGTTTCAAACGGAACAAAATCGGAGTTTAAGTGTTAAATACTAGTCTTAAATCAATCGAAACACTTGGAAATCAAAGTTTGCTACGGTAGTCATAACACTTGCAAAAAAAACGTCAACTAATGTTAGTAATGTTAGAAAATCATTGTAAAATTACACGTACTTGGTTCCAATCCATCAACCTTCACTTTATTGATGTCAATATGCGGCTGAACTGAGACTTTGATTGGACTTTGTGGAATATCTTTGCCGGCGAATCTCACATTGACCTAATAAAATGCATCAAATTATTCAAATTGTTGAATGTTTTAAATTCAATTGGATTACTTTGTAATTGCCGGGCGTTGGAGCAGTGTAATCAACTGTAAATGTGCTGTCTTCGTTGTCTTGGATTTGAACTGGTATATCTTGTCCTTTATCATTGATCAAACTAATTTCAACGTCACCTGGTCCAGCTTCACGACAGTCGATGTTAAAGTGAGTCGGTGTTTCAGACTTTATTCCTTTTTCAACGCCAGGGCCAAAAACTTTAACTTTGGAAGGATTTGTAGGTTCAGTAACAAAAACCTAAAAAAAAAAAAAACAGAAATTTTACATTTTTTTTAAAATCCTAACACGAAATGGACTGTTTTTGATTGCAACCCCGCCAAAAGCGGCTTGAACAGTGTGTTTCATGGGCCGCATTGGCGTGTACGAACACTTAAAAGTGCCATCTTTCAAATCCTGAACTTTCAAATCCACCGGATGATACTCCGCATCCATAACTTGGAGATCTAACGGAGCGTGGCCACCGGCGCGCCGAGTGTCAACGGTGAAATCGGCCGGTTTTGCGAGACTTATTCCACTTTTCTCTAGTCCAGGCCCATACGCTTCGACCTTATCCGGAAAATAATCAGTCTTGGGTAGAATTTGAGCCATGAAAGGTGATTGAGGGATGTCTTCATTGTTGCATAGAATATGGACGGCGTATTCGCCAGGGGCAGTGGGATGATACGATACATCTGCAGTACCGTCTCCGTTATCGTGGCAGTCAATTTTTGTCTGAGATGGGCCCTCGATCGAAAATCCTAAATAAAAATTAATAAAAAAATTAAGATTAATAATCGTATTTTTTCAATTTGTTTATTATTTGTTACCAAGAGCTCCGGTTTCGCCGTTTGTTTCTACGGTAAACACGGCTGGGTAGCCGACAACTCCACCCAAGAGCCCAGGACCGTAAGCTCTGATGCGGGACTCCTTGAAAGGTCCAACAGTGACTTCGTACGGACTCTTCAATATTTCTTGTCCGCCAAATGAGATAATCACAAGATATCGGCCTTCTTTCGTTGGGTTATACTTGTATTCGTATGTTGTTGAGTCCGATTTGTACATTTCTACTCTCTCCGGCAAACCACCTTTAAATATTTAAATAAACATCAACATTTAATTTAGTAAATTTTATTTTTCCCTTCTTACCAGGTCCTACAACTTTCACTTCCAAATTGCCTTCTCCCGCCCCTTCGGTAAACACGCGGAAATCAGCAACATCACGAACACGAACACCTGAAGGCTGAATTCCTCTGCCAGCAACACGAACTTTCTTCGGATCACAAACTGTAAAATGCATAAAAAAGATAAATATGACGTTTAAATTTTAAAAAAATAATAATAAAATAATGACAACTTTTTTAAACTTGACTATACCTCGGACTTACTTGGACTCTTTTCTTCTACAGTAAGCATTTTAAATAACAAAACAATAGCAACAATTTGATAAAACTCAACACGTTTCGTTTTTATATCATTTCTAGCTTTTATTAAACGCAAATTTATACCTGGAGTAACTCTGACGCCAAACGGTGAATTCGGAATGGCCTGTCCGGCGAAAAAGATGTTGACAGAATGCAGACCCATCTGCGGTGCAACGTACTCGCAACGCCACATATCGGGAGTCAATTGGCGAACTTTAGTAGGAACCGTGTTCTTATGTCCCTGAGGATCCAAAATAATAACTTCAACAGCTCCAAGACCCGCATCTAAAACAAAAAATTAATATTTAAATAAAAAAAAAAAAAACTAAAAAGTAAAAATTTCGACTGTCCACCTTTAGTTTGAACATCAAAATATGTTGGTCGACTCATCATTACACCGGACGGCTCTAAACCGGGTCCAGACGCGGTCACTTTACTCGGATCTCCTGCATGCCCTTCGACAGTGACGAGATACGGACTTTTGGGAATTTCCTTATTGGCAAATCTGACCGTCACCTTATGAGGTCCTTCCATTTGTGGTTTGTAAGTTATCGAGTAAGTTAAATTCCTATCGTTGTTAAATTTAGTGTCAACCTAAAAAATAAAATAAATTTAAAAAAAATAAAATTACGTGAGAAATTTAATCGCATGTTATTATCAACGGCGCTTTTTTCACTTCCTGTAATAATGCGTGTCTGAACACATAATTACAGTAATTATAATATCCCCAAGCTGATTGAATAAAAAGTTGATTTTAATCATTTATACCGTAAATGATCGGAACCCTTTAAATCCCCAAATTTTAAATATTTTTTTATTTTTCAGTTTCTCACCAGTTCGTTTTGGCCGCGTGGATTTTCAACGTAAACTTCTACAGCGCCCTTGCCGGCACTGAAAGTTTCGACAATAAAATTGGCAGGCGCACCGACAACAACGCCTAAAAAACAAATATTTGAAATGGAAAATTGTATTTTTTTTTTTTTTTTTTTGGTATAATAATTCTATTTTGTACCAGTTGGTTCGATTCCAGGTCCGTACGCTCTGACTCGGTTCGGATTTGTGCGTGGACGTAGAGGAGCACCAGGTTTGAGTTTGTTATTCGGGTATTGAGATAGATATGTCATCATAGACATTTCATCCACCTTTGGATCAATCATTTCTTCCGGTTTGATGAGCTAGAAAGAAGAAAACCTCGAATTATTACGTTTATTGATTGAAAGAGCGTGTAAGCGTTATGACAGATGTCAGTCAAACGTTCAGGGTTAACAAACACACTTTAACAAAAATAGAAATTTTTATTGAAAAACACTATAAAAAATGTAATCTTATCATTTAAACAAGAAAATAATTGTTGGTCTTAAAAATCTCAGACATAGTTAATCAAATTCTTTAAATAACTCGAGTCTGAACTTCAGAAAACAAGTCGGCCTTGAACTACACTTAAACTCGAGTCAACAGAATTAAATATTTAAAACAAAAAAAAAAAAAAAAAAAACAAATAAGAAAAAGTGAAAATTATTCTTATTATATAATTAAATTTTTAAATTCATTTAAAAAAATTTTTGCGAGTTTTTATAGCCATTATATTTTATTTCATAACAACATTAGTAATTATTTTTATGCCCACTTTAATGTCTACTCGAGAACGTGCTTAATTCACACTCGATTAAACAGAAACAATAAATAAAAAAAATAAAAAATTTTAGGCTTCATTGTATACTCGCTAAATATGGCAGTGAAGCCAACTTTTAATTTTGTTTTATGTTTCTTTTATTTTCTCATCCAATAAACACCAACCTGTGGAATGCCGAGCCAATTATCAGCCAAATCCATCGCTTCCTGCGTGTTAGCACGAGCATTATTCGGATCCCATTCCAACCAATCGGGACACAAACCTGAAACAATCGAAACATTAATTATTATTTCACGATACAATTATTAGATAATTCGATTATTAGTCACCTGGTGCAACTGCATCGACCAAAGCCCCAACGGCTTTTCCATCGTTCCAATCCTTGGTGAAATTGGTGATAGGAAGATCCGGGATTTTACTCTGAATCCATCCCAATAATCGTTGTTTTGGAGTCGGGCCTACTTTGTCTCCATATTGAAACTCATCTTCACCTTCCCACACGGGTGCAGAGATGGAATAATGAAGGATAAGTGTCCATATCAGGCCCAGAATTAATTTCAGCTTGCAATCAGCAATGTCTGAACTATCTACGAAAAAAAACCGAAAACATTTTATTTTGTTACGGCGCTCCAACAAAAAAAAAAAAAAACCAAATTAGAATAAAAATTAATGTAGTTTATTATTCATACCTAATAAATATTTCATACAAACTACTAAACAGACAATTAAAATGCATGACCTTCAACCATCAACTTGAAATTCTTTTTAATCCCGAATCCAAAAAAATTGTACAAAAATTCAGTCGATAGAGGGAAACCTGCCAAAATACTGAATTCAAGTACCTAAATAAAAAGAAAGTAGTAGCATAATGCAGTAGACATATTGCAGTATTTTTTTCATCTCATTTATCCACTTAATTTGAACTCAATCACCACCATTTTTAATTTTTTTTTTTTTTTTTTTTTTTTGAATTCTTAGTAATTGCAGGAAAGTTCACCTGACGTAATCATCAAATCACTTCCATAAATGGTCCTGACATACTAACACAAACATCACTGAACTCTCATAATTCAACT
>JH431613.1:54761-87839 GCA_000239455.1 Strigamia maritima | reverse complement strand
ATTTTTAATTTTTTTTTTTTTTTTATTAAATATTTATATGTCTGAGGTACTTTAGACTGTTAACAGGTTGGTATCATTGATTAATTTTATGATTTGTTTATTTTAATCCTGGTTATCATATCTCGTGGTTATTATAAGTGATTGTAAGTGTTCAGTTTTAATTTTTTTTTCTTCTTTCTATATGTTGAGTGGATTGTATTGCAAAACAAATGATTCATTGTAAAATTACATAGAAATCATTTCAATTTTCAACCATCAAAACAAGTTTGGGGCGTAATTCCAAATAAGGACTTAGATCTTTAAACTTTGTTTATCGTTAAATGACGTCACATTAAAGCTGTCAAACATTCTTAGTATTTTAAATTTTTGTATTTTTTTTTTTTTTTTTTTTTTTTTTTTTTGATAAGACGTTTAAGTGATACTTGAAAAAGTGAAGATATCTTCGACTTTGGAAGGAAATTATCAAAATTTTAAAAAAGGAATTTTCTCGTTGACCATTGCTAAAACACGTCAAGATTCATAACTGGATGATGACGATTTGAAAATGCAAATTTAATCACTTGCTAATTTGAATAAAAGGACAATTACGACATTTCCTATATAAACATTTGTCCCCACACCCATAAACCGCCATTTTATTTCACCTTAAAATTCCCTTGTTATTTTGTTCACCATTTCCTTTTCATTTCAGTAAACTCTTTTTATTTCCTGTGATCTTCACTTTCAAAATTCCACCATTTCCTCCTTCTGTTTTTCAACTTCCGGTTTACATGTTTGTCCATTTCACCTTATCATCTCCACAGTTCAAAATTAACTGTAACTTTAAAATTTAAAAAGAAAAAAAATAATAATAATAATACAATTTAATCAATCTCCAGCAGCCATCTGCAATAACATCAAAAGTTTTATAACATCTGTTTTGCAACCAAAATATCACACAATTACATCAAGCAGCACAATAAGAAAGGGGCATTGACTTGATTTTTAATTTTATGTACTTTGATTAATTTTTTTTTTTTTTTTTTTCGTAAGTTAGAAATTATAATTTTTTATTTTTTTTTTTATTACAAAATCCAAAATGGTGGCCTATTTGCACCTGATTAAAATGATTGTCACGTTCTAATCTCAATTATATTGCTAGACTAACCTACTCTACATTTTGACTTCAGGTCTGATTTTTAAATTTATTTTGGCAATTAAATATTTAAAAAAAAATAAATAAAAAAAAAAAATTGAAAGAGATGTAATAAAATGTAATGTAACTTGATTTTCCAAAGGTTTTATATTTTTATCACTAAAATCTCCAAACGATTGAATTGTATTACATGACGTAATATTAATAACACAGTTCACTTTACAGTTTCAACTTATAAAAAGAAAATCGAGGTTAAAAGATGGCGCCACGTTCCACACACATTTTTTTGATATACTTGAAAAATATGCAAAAATTTAATTTTAACCAGGCTTTAATTTTTATATTTTAATATTTAAATTTTTTTTCAAAAAAATGTCGAAAAATTTGAACCGAAATTCACATTTTTATGAACAGAGGGGTGTGTGTGAGTGTGCCACTTAACCTGCCCTCTTTCCTATAAACTATCTCACTTGTTTCATACCACATTAGACATTACCATATGTGGAAAAACATTTTAAAAAAAATAATAATATTTTTTTTATGGACCAAATTTATAGATATGAAAAATAACATCACACTGTCATTAACCCCTAAATACATTAATTTTTTTTTTTTTATAATTATAATTTTTGCTACTCACCTATATTTACTATTCGTATTCCCTCGTCTTCTTCGAGAAATTTAAGTGCAACTGAAACATTTTCCAACTTCTGCGAGCGAAACGTGGGTCGCTTGTTATGTTTTGGGAGCCGTTTACCGCTTAGAACTTCGACTAAACCAATTAATCGTAGACCATCGGATAAATCTGTCTCCAAATTGCCAATATGTTTATTGACCGTTTTCAGGTGTTCGTTCGCCCACCGAGTGAACGTATTCTGTTGAATTCGCTTCCACTGGGCGTCTTCGGCCAGTTCTCGTTCGGTGGCCACCATTTCTCCTTCTTCCTCGTCCGGCTCCGGCTCCGCAGTGCCACCAGAGCCGTAAGTCTGCTCGTAATAGGGCCCATAGTCCCCGCCTCTATACACCGCATCCGGATCGTTGTTGTACATTTTTAATTCGATGTGAGATTCTGACGATTAAAATATCACGTTTCCTTATCAATTTTGTGGAGATTTTGATTAGTGTTGACGTCAGTCAAGTTGAAAGCATGACCTGAACTTTGCTCCGAAGTTTGGCGCGAAGTTCAATTTTGAGCAGCAGGTAGTTATGAAATGGTATTAATTTTTTTTACTGTCGTTCCGTATTTCAACACTGATGTATGGTGGTGCAGGGTTGTGCAGATAGTATGTAAACGAGATAATCATCTTTTCTAAAATAAAAAAATTGTTTTAGTTTTTTTATTTATAATATACGTGTAAAAATATAAAAACAATATTATAAATGTTTCTCCATTTTTAAACAGTTTCTATGGTAACGAGCGAAATAGTGTGTTCTTGAGTTGACGAAAGATGGCGGAGCATATCTGGCGCTCACTTTGTGTTCCTGCTGTGCAAAACAGCCTTCCCCTAACTAGGGGACGGAAACAAAATTACAAACAAGTTTAAAAACAAATAAAATTAATAAATATAAAACAATTTTATCAAAAAATTCAATTATTTTTGTTTTTTCTTCTGGCAAAATTCCAAATTTCCTAACTAAATCTGACTACAGTACACACTATCCAATACAAACCATAATTTCAGCATTTAACCTTTACATTTTCATCAATGTTGGTAATGGTAAATGTCACATAGCAACTCGTCTAAGTACTCAGTACTGGAATGTCACGCCTTTAAAAGCCGGTCACATGGACGAAAGACATGCACCGATACATCATATACATCCACCACATAAAAAACTTTCTTGAATAAAAAGATTAAAAAAATAACTTTACCAGTTTTTACTTCTTTGTAAACTTTAACAACATTCCAATTTCTTGGTAGTAAAAGCCGAGAAACGAAATCAAACTAAAAGATATGGGATGAACGGCAGTCAAAATGGCGTCTGGCATACTTTCTTCGCCGCATTGGCTGCTATTTTTACCCGATTTCTGCACCAGATTAGTCAGCGAGTAATTTCAGCAGCATCTGTAGAGTGCATGGATGCAGGAAATCCGAGACATTTCTCCCACGCTGGGGGTGAATTGAGTTGTTACCAACACAAGTCCATTCTTAGATTCCTTATTCGGATTGAAACTACAGCCCACACCGATCAGGATTTCCTCCAATAAGTAACTAATTTGCCGTATAAAGAGTACTTTATTGATTAAAGGCGTTTTTTGATTGTAGACCGTGTTGATATCTTTTTTATTGATGTATTTCATTTCTGGATTAACTGGGTGTTGTAATGAGCTTCCGAACAGTATAAATATAAATAAGGAATAATTTTGTTTATATCATCTTAATTCCTACCTTTGCTGTGTTTCTAATAGCCGCTTGCACCGGTAAACCCAATTTTCTCAAGCATTGTTAGTAGTTGCTAAAGAGGATACCGAGATAGACTATAGAGATACGCAGACAGACTCTATAGTTCAAAATGCTTATTTAATATTTTTTAATTCACTCAAATTGCGGTATACGCCACCATATTTTGAAAGAGGCCAATCAATGGGTTTCTCAAACAAGTGCATCAAACCCATATGTTACTTGTTTACATTGCACTCTGTTTGAAAAGCCAAGACAATATTGTGGTAAATATGGAAATATCAAAATACAGATATTGTTTTTAAGTTTTTTTTTTTATTTTTTTTAAAAAAAACATTATTGTTAGTACATAATTGAAATTTAATTTAATTTGTACATAGGATTTATTTTATTAATCGACTGCAATTTACCATACAATTTCAAACCTTGCAACTGTGGCAAAGAAAAAAAAAAATCATAGCTTTTAAAAAGGACAAACTGAGAAATATGCACAAACAGCGAGATAAAATTCTGTTTAAATCAATATAACACTCTTTTTTCACCCACGAAGCCAAAATAATAATTCACCGAAAAGATATCACATAACCTATTTTTTTTTTTAACATATACAAAATATATACCAAACGAAGAGAATTTCTAAAACAAATATTTTCAATAATAATTATGACCTAAATTCATTAAATACCAAAAAATTAACAATTTCTATTGTGACTACATAAAAACTTTATAAAATCAAATAATAATAACTAAAAAAAAAGAAAAAAAGGAAGATAAATCGGCGACTAGAATACATGTAGCAATTTATAACATTAATTTTTCTTGTAATTGCGTAATAAAACAGCTGTCAATAAATAAAATAATAGAGACTTTGCAATTTTTCGTCCGAAAAAATTAAAATACGAAATTATTTTAAAAAACGAAATATTAATGTGATTTCGTTTTAATTTTTTCGTCTTTTGAATTTCGTAACGAAATAAAATAAATATTTCGTGATACATTTCGTGATATTTTTTCGCAAATAAAAAATGTGTTGCGCATGCGCCTTTCCGCCTGCTTCGTTTGTTCTGTTCCGCCATTTTGACTCGATCTAACCTAGGATCTAACAACCCAAGTTAACGGATCGTTTTTGATGATCCTAGGTTCCTGGGTTTTGATGTATGTTTTTTTAATCATTTTAGTCAGCTTCATTCGTTCGTTCGCTTCGTTCGATCACTGTACAAAGCGATGGTGATGTTGACCCAATTTATTCATTCTTTTAGCGTCTGACAAACAGTACCATCTTTTTCTTAGTATTTTACGATTTTAAAATGATGTTTGATTTGTTCTCTTGCCATTTTGATTGTTTTTCATTTTTTCTTAAATTTTTCGTATTTTACGAATAATCAATTTTTATCGCAACCTGTAGTACGAAATTCTAATTACGAAATTAAAAAACGAAATAATTAAAAATATTTCGTTTTTTTTTTTAATTTCGTAATTTTTCTTCAGAGAAATCGCAAAGTCTCTATAATTTAAAAAAAAAAACGTCATTCTCTTTGTTTTAAATTAAATTATTTGCCGAAAATTAAATAATTAAAAAAAAAATAATTTCTTATAAACAACCTGAAAGGGGGGAAGAAAAAAAAGAATTTACACAAAATCTAAAATTTCCAAACCACAGTTGTACAAACGACAAATTATTCCAACATAAAAATCCACCTTAAATAGAAGAGACAAAGTATAAACACGAGTAACTCTGGGTTATATACATAGGACTTAACAAAGGCGTAGATACAAAACAAACATCCCATTTCACCACTAGGGTTGTTTCCAGTTGTATATTTGCACATGGCCTTTCAAAATATATCTACTGCCAAACCATAGTGAAGAATTTGTACGAAGGAAAAATAGTTTCTACTATTGACATCATTATTCATTTCCTAGTGGCAGTTTATAAACAAATTATTTTGGATCCACTGGATCAAGGATTGGTCAGGTATTTAGGAAGACAGATCTTAATTTTTTTTTTTTTTCTTCACGAAATGCAAGACGGAACCCTCAAAACATCGTATACGGTTCAATTTAATAGAATGGCGTTGCAAAATCAATTTTTAAGTCAAAATTTCGAAATTTACAATCAAATCTCATCATTTTCCATCAATTTTGCAATGTATAGATATGAAAATCTTGCAAAACCATTTTCTCTTTATCTTTTCTTTATCCGTCTTGCATATTCCCTAAAAATTCTGACATCCTAAACCAAAAATTCCCAGGATTATCGATTGCAGTTGTAAAAATTCACTTCGATCATTTCCATCAAACTTAAAAAACCCCAAATCGGCGAATCGTCAAACAACATTCACATTTGTGTCCACTACAAAGGCCAAACTTCAAACGTTGTTTACTATTGTAGTTGCCAAATAGTGGCTAAATTTCAGTGAGGTAATATAGTTTTTTCCATTTCTTCTTTAAAAAAAATTCACGTTCAGACTCCATTTCTCATTCACACGCACATTTTCATACAAATTAGCATTTTAAAACGAAAAATAAGCATTAATTCGATTATAAGTCATAACCACTAAAAAAAAAAAAAATGGAAACTTAGAATTTGCCTGCTCCGTATAGAGAGAGAAATGTTAAAATGAATAATCAGCATTTCGATTATTTATTTCACAGAAAATGTAAGGGTTTCAGACTTAAAGTTCATCTGAAATAATTCAGAACGTAAGTCTGAAAAATACTTCTTTGAAATAAAATATACATAAAACAAAAAATAAAATAAAAGGGACTACGTCATTTGTGTTCCACTACGTGACTCGTGTATCATCGGATGGCGACGTCGAAGCGGTCAAGAATTCATGGCGGATTGGGACTTTCGTTTGTAGCCGTTACGGAAGCCAGGGTTGGATAAAATGCGAGTGCGATGCCAAGGATCAACAAGATTAGTGGGATGATGGAGCAGGCCGAAATCTGAAAACAAAGGTTGCGGGGATTATGTCGAAAAAGATTAACTATTTCGAATAGATTTGTTAGTGGTGTGAAAGGAGAAGTCGTCGAGTGGTGCGCCGTTACCAGACGCTATATGTGAGCATCAGAAAAGTGCTAATAACGCCTAATAAAATGTAGATATTTCGCCAAATCTGAAAGAAAATCGTGGAATTTATAGATGAGAAAATGAATTAAAGTAGAAAAAGTGGAAAGGTTTCGTCAATGCAGCACCAGATGGAAACCTCATGTAAATCAACAGCATTAGTATGCGAATTAGTGATGAAAATAAAGCAAATCACAGCCAATTTGTTAATTCATGCGTGTTAATAACTGCTCGCCTCATCTTGTTCCATGATTTGGCATTAAAAGATTTACCATTCTTGTTTGGTACGAAAGCAAACTGTAATCTTCATTTCGTACTGAAAGTGCCTCGTGAAGCCGCGCTCGTTCATCGTTGCATTCATTGTACTGCAATTGTAACTTGAGTAGCTGATTTCGAAGTTCAGTGACCTAGAATTTTATATATATATTTTTTAATAAAGTATTTGATATTTTCATTAAAAAAATGTATAAAATGTACCTGGCCAGCCAAATCATCAGGTTCATCGCCACTTTTATCACCATCCATACTCTTCTCCAAACTTGAGCAATAATCAGCAAGTTGTTTATACGTTACTTCTAGTTTCTCATACTCGTTATGAGCCCTAGAATTAAAAAATTTCAAATTTTTAATTTGGAAAAAAAAAAATTTTTGTCTCATTACTTTCGCATTTCCGCTTCGGTTAAATGTAAACGGTTTCTTAGACTCGAACAATCTTCCTTCAAAGTAAGATATTCATCTGACGTTTTATTATCCCCAGATTGAGATTCCATTTTCGTTCTCCTTTCTATATCCTCCACTAACGAATTCATTTTATCTAAAATAAATAAATAAATAAATAAATAAATAAATAAAATAAATAAATAAAATTGTAATAGTACCTCTCATTTGCTTGGCTTCATTTTGCGTCTGTTTATTACTTTGCTGCGCATCCGACAGTTGTTCTACAAATTTGACAAATTGAATTAATTTTAAATTTTAAAAAATCCAACAATTCTTACGTTTCAAATTGTTGGCCTCGTCAATAATCTCCTTATTCCTTTGTTGCTCTTCAGCCAATTTCTCTTTCAAAGCAACCACCTGCTGCTTCGTGGCACCTTCAGCCTTCACCAGTTGGTCTGTCGACAATATTTGACACTTAATACAGTACATCATTTTTCAAAATTACAACGAACAAAAAACCGACTACTACCTTGTAATCTGACCACAATATCAGATTTATCTTTGGATTGCTGTTGTGCATTTTGTAGCTGCTGTCGTATCACTAACATTTCCTCCATGTACTTTTTAGCCGAATTACACGCATCCTCTAATTCCACTAAAAAAATAAAAAATAAAAATAAAAAAATTTAAAATCAAATTATTCAACCACCAAATATGGCCCAAACCTTTAATCCTAGCAGTATCAGATTCAGCCGTTTTTTTCTTTTCACGCGTTTCAGCTAATAATTCTATTCATCAATTTTAAAAACAGCAAAAAAACATCTTTAATAATGTATTTTAAATAAATAAAGCCTTATGTAATGCATTACAAATATTTAATAAGCGTTAGAAACCCATTTACAAAGCATACCCGAGCAATTAATAAAACGATATCAATCGAGCAAATTACAAAGCATGCGTGTTAAAATCGACGTGCGAAGCGAAACACACCTTTAAGGATGATTATAAGACATTTTTTAATTTCGCTGTGAGCCGTGGCATACTCAATTTGAGCTATATGGAGAAAAGAAACGGAAAAAACCACCACAGTCATGAGAAACACCACATGCAAGAAAAACAAGGATAAAACCGAAAATACCACATGCCAATAAGTGCACTAAAAAAAAATGACACAATTTGCAAATCAAACACGAGATAATGAGATTAATTGGTAAAACGATGCCAAAAAAAACGGTCAATATTTTTACTGGATTTAAGGTACCTTTTAGTTTTTCGATTTCAGCCTTGAGTGAGTTATTTAAGTTGGCCTCGGGTTCTCCAATGTGGTTAATAAGACCGGTGTTTGACCCGTTTTCTTGGTTTTTACAAATTATAAGTGCAGTGTCGTTCACGTTTGATTGTGCTTGTTTTAGTTCACATTCCAGTCGTAGAATTTCATCTATTAAAATATACAAAATTGATATTAAATATTTTATGTTATAAATATTTAATACTCGGTAGAAAACATCAAACCTTGCAAATGCTTGGTAATTGCAACACTATTTTCATCGACACTTCGGGATTCCTTCAACTGAACTGCAAAATAAAAATTATGAATGAAATTTTCATGTTTATTGTAATATTTATCCACGAATCTAGTTATTTATGGTGTTCATGAAATGTAATTTCGATACAAATCGCTATAAAATCCTTCGTGAACACCAAATAAACCTTCTTCAGTATTCAAATGACCATGAAAAAGATTCATATTTAAGAATATCACAACACCGAACCAATAGAAAAGCCAATTAATTAATGATAGCGTGCAATTATTTGATTTATTAATTTTAGATTTTTTTATTTGCATGCAAGAAGTGTGAAAAGATCTCCTCAAAGAAGGAAAAAAAATCCGATTTAGTCACAAATGTTACATAACATTCAGTTCATGCAATTTTTCGGTTCATAACTCACCCTCACATTGATTAATTTGGTTCATGCTCTGTACTGCATTCAGTAAGGTTTGTTCTAATTGCTCTAAACGAAATAATGCAAACAAGAGAATTTTTTTCCGATGTCCCACAAATTTGCAGTACCGAATTCAAGTTAGAAGTAATAATATTAATGTAAAAATAACTTAATTTCATAAGAATTAAATAAAATCCAAACAAAATTAAAAAATTTACTTTCTAAATCGTTCATTTTATCCTTATTTTCAAGTAGTTCTTTTTCCGAAAATTGAAGTTGATCTTAAAAATAAATTTAAAAAATAAAAAATAAGAAAAAAATTATAAAATTGGGAATTTATATACTTTTCAGCTTAGTAACTTCGTCTTCGCTATGACGCAAAGCGCCACGCAAATTATTCTCCATTTCATCCTCAATTTTCTCGAGTAAAGTGTTTACAGGAGAATCCGTATCTAAAAAATTAAATTAATTACATCTTCTATTTTTAAAGAAAATAAAAATAAAAAAATTGAAAATATTAAAATTTACTTCGAAATTCCGTCGTTGGCACGGTTTTTGTATCTTCATCTTTTTCTCGCCGCATAGCTTCGATTTTAATTTCCATTAATTGCTGTTCAATAAATTTGTTATCAGCATGAAGAGATTCAATCTAGAATGTAAAAATATAAAATTAATTAAAATTAATTTAAAAAAATTACTTATTACGTCCACATCAATAACAACCTTAGCTTGCAACGCTTCTTCCTGTTTTCTCAAATCTTCACAATCACCTAAAAGCATATTTTTTTCAGTTTCCAAATCCTTGACAACTTCTGCATGTTTCTCCTGCGTTTCCTGCAACTTCTCATTCAACTGTTGAATTTCCTGCAACTGCTTATTATATTTCTCAGCAATTTCTCGAATCTCCCCTTGAGTTTTATCATAAACTTCACGCATGTGACCGCATTCGTATTCCGCATTACCTAAATTATGCTACAAAAAAATTTTACATTATAAAAAATCAAAATAAAAAAATTACATTCCTCAATTTACTTCAACATCTTGCAATTTTCTCAACGTTTCTAACTTCTCCTGTAAAACCTTCATAAGCGAT
Source organism: Strigamia maritima (assembly GCA_000239455.1). Taxonomy (NCBI): domain Eukaryota; kingdom Metazoa; phylum Arthropoda; class Chilopoda; order Geophilomorpha; family Linotaeniidae; genus Strigamia; species Strigamia maritima. The sequence continues at coordinate 77,535 of JH431613.1, read as the reverse complement.
TCCTTAGCACTAATTTGATAATTATTTTTATCATCTTGTAGTCTAGACACTTCATCTCGTAGTTTATCATCACCGAAACTCTTGGAATAAGTCTGCAATTGACTTTCAAGAATTTCTAACCGCGTCAACAACCGATCTTCGTCAATCAAAGCCTAAAATTGATAAAAAAATGTATTTCTAAATCATTAAATCAATTTATTTGACTTTTTTATTACCTTCCAGCCGCTTTCAGAAGCGTCGGTTGAATTCGCAACTAATTTCTGTAGGGTCGCCAACTTTCCTTCTAACTGCTGTTCACGGTGAAGCGCTTCCTGCAAATATTGTGCAAGTTGATACAATTCCTGAGTGGGAATTCCGCACGCTCCCGTTAATGGAGACATAACCAAAGTCGAAGGGCTGTTGGTGGACAATAAAAAAAACAAATTAAACTCAAACTAACGTGAGGTAACCTCCATTAAATACCTCGCTTTGGCTTCTTTTCCATCCGGTAAATAAAGCTTCAGCGTGGCCACAATGCATCCATGCGTAACTATTAATAAAAAAAAAATCTTTAAATATAAGCAAAAATCAAATGATTACATCTTTATACCTTTGGCAGTACGAGAATTCTCCATTACATCGACCCCAAATTGTACAATGTCTCCAGAACACACTTCGCGGGGGGCGCTTTCTTCTGATCCTTTGCTAAGACGTTGATTATTTATAAAGGTGCCATTGCTGCTTTTAGTATCTTGCAAATAAAACTATAAAAAAAGATGAAAATTAAAAAAATTAGTTTTAGTTTCAGTTCACTACGTGTCAATTCCTTTTGAAAGAAGTATCAAATGATAGGAATTTATGTATTGACAGTTGGCAACTTGTCAAAAACCAACAATTTGAATCGCAAATGAGAATTTAATCCTTTTAATACTTGAAAATTTACAAGAAAAAGCCTTGAGAAGAGCGCCAAGGCCAATCATGACCATCCCAAAAATAATTTATGAGTTTAGAATGAGAATTTTTAATTTTTTTTAATGTTTACCTTTCCGTTATCATACCACAACACAGCATGGTTTCGGGACAAAACTTTGCAGTCAAAGATGGCATTATTAACAGCCGGTCTGACTCTGGCTACTGATCTGCCCACTTTGGCCGGTTGATCGAGGATTAAAGTTCTGTCTTGGAAAGGATGGGAGTTTTGTCGACATGTTAATGTTGCTCGTGCCGTCATTTTCGAACCGGGCTTTTCTATGTCGCCCGCGTTTGAAGGCAGGTTTTTAATTAAAATTGTTTGAACCACCATCAAAGCACTGAAATTTTCGGGTGGTAGAAAAAATACTGGTCAGAAATCTAAAAAAAAGAAAAAAAAAAACACAATTTGTGAAATTAGCTTTGAAATTTGTAATGTAAACTTTGCAATAAAAAAATATTAATAAAAAAAAGATATACAAAAAAAATAATGAAATTTGATCTTATCGAATCATCACCACAAACTTTTCTTGAGTGAATTGCGAATCCAAATTTCTTTTCGTTGCTTAGAAAATGATTTGATTCATGTTTTCAAATGCAATTAATAAGTTTATGTCGAGTTGTTCGGAGAAAGAAATTATTAGTACCTAATAAAAAAGAGTAACTGGAAAATATCATTTCGACTCGTTTGTATCTCGACGACTCGGAACGGAGAAATTTTGCAATGTTTTTGTAATATTTCACTCGTGTTTTGTGATGCAATTTAGATAAGTAAACGGAAGCATTAACTGTAAAAGTGTGTTAATTTTTCACTTACTAACCTGAATTTCACGGGAAAATTTGTCTACCGGATAATCCAAGTCGACGCCATGATGAATTCCCTTTTTTTAATCTCGAAACCAGCTTTTCCAAGTGTCTGATACCGTAATTAAAGTTTATTTTATGCAAATTAACACAAATATTTTTTATTTTCATCACAAATTAAATTATTTTAACGTTTATTTATCATTTATAAATTTTGTAAGTATGTTGGTGTTGTAAATTAATGAAAAACATTAAGAAACATACAATAGAATAAAAGCTAAATTTAACCCAGAGTATTTTTAATTAATAAATTGTATCTATTAAAAAAAGAAAGACTCGTCTTTAAAGCTATTAATTCATGATGTCATAAAACAAAAATGTTATTACACTTCCGGCAGCGATGTAGAACTTCCGGTTTGTCGCGCATCTGGGATTGTTTGTTGTTTATTATTATCTCCAACAAATTGCGGTAATTTTGTTCACGGCATAATTGACATAATTCAGTTGTACGTATCATTTCCTTCCCATAGGAAAATAATTTCGCAGCAAAGGTAAACCATTTCGAAGCTCATCGAAAGAACTCAAAAAATATCGAAATATTACATCACTATTCACAAACACTGAAAAAAATTATTTTTTTCAGTTGGATAACTAAAACGATAAAAAAAATGCGACAATTAAAAGGGGCCAAAACGAAAGAAACGAGTAAAGAAAAGCGAGAACGTAAACAAGAAAACCGTAAAATGAAGCAAAAATTCTGGTCTGTTGGTTTACCTGTTCTGCTGCTAATAACCGGGATCATCGTTGCGTATATTTACATGAATACACGCCCAAGAAAAATGTTCTAAGGCTTCAAATACCATCATACAACATTCCAGTTTGAAACTTCTTACATTCTAGTCATTTCAAACATGCTTGAAGCTTGAATTCAATTGTATCATCAACTTTTGTTATGGATATCATTAAAAAAAATTATAAAAACATTTAAATTTCATTTTTTTATTTAACTTGTCAGTAATATGGCAAAAAAACATCTCCCCCCCAATTTTTGTGTGAAAAAAAATAAACAAATTGTCAAACGAGTGTTACATTGAAGCAGGGGGAAATTGAACATTTAAATTGTAATTAAAAATGCTCAAATGCACGATTAACTGTACATATTTTATTCGTCTGGCAGCCATTGTTGTTTCCTTTTATTTACTTTTTTAAAAAGTTAAAAATATCGTTATTAATAATAATTACAAGTGCTTTAAGTTTTCTCTCTTACAAACTGTTTCCGGCAAATATGGCTGCCAAACTAAAAAAATAAAGAAAAAACATTTTTCTTTTCTCTTCATTTATAAAAAGGCATACACTGGCTTTTGTGTTGAAATTACAAATATTTTTTAAGTAATACATTTTCTTTTTTTGTTTTTTTTGAAATATCTAAAAATACAGTAGATTTTTTTCTAAATTCAAACAAATTATCCCAAATCACAGAAAATTTCTCTTCCCTCTTGATAAACCTTTTAAAATGAATGATTTTCTTGTTTTCTTTCTTAAATTTATTTATTATTTTTTTTATTTATTTTTTTTATCTTTCTGACCCGCTCAAAATATACGGAGGACTTTTTATTTTTATTTTAAAATGTATTTTTTGTGTTTTTTTTTATTTATTTATTAATTTGGTCTTAGCAGAATTTTATGTTCTAACAAGGGCACTAGTATCCTGAGACTAGTCATATTCCAGGGTTGGAGTTTTACAGTTAAGGTAGCCATATTGGTTTTATATTTGAGTAAAATAAAAATGATTTTTTTTTAAAAAAAAAAAAGTTTTCATGAATAATTAATCGTTATTTTATTTTGAAAATCTTTTTTAACAATTGATATCGTCATTAAAATACAAAAAATTACTCAAAAAACAAGATCCAATATGGCCGACACATCAACTTCCCAAATGACTTGCAACAAATTGTGAAACATTTTAATTGAATTAAAAATATTTCATAACTGTTTTAGTGACAGTGAAGATATACAAGTAATTAAATAATAAAAATAAAAAATAAAAAAAATCAACAAAATAATGAACATAAAGGTGATTGTAACTTATACATGTATTAAGTGTTTCGACTGATACAAATGCTGTGCACAAGTTCATAAAATACCTTTGATTAGTCAATCTAAATTAATAATTCATAAAAAGAGAAATCAAAAACCATCAAATTGCATTATATTGCAATCCAAGTCGAGATATTTGCTTTTTGCACTGTTTTAAATGAATAAAAAATATTTTTTTTAACTGCTAATTTAACAATCAGTGTCATCAACTACCAAAACATACAAAAAGCTGTAATTTTTCCACGTTATCTCATATAATTAACTTTTTAATTTAGTACCAATTACCAGCGAAAGTAAATTTTGTACAAATTCAAATAATTTGAAAATAGAAAAAATAAAAAATAAAATAATAATAAAAAAAATAAACGAACAGATTATTAATCCATCGCAGACTGTTCTGAATCACTTTCGGAATATTCCTCTTCCGAATCAGGCTGCGACTGAAGATTGTCTGAAAACGAAGTAACGCTCGATTGCCGAGAAAGAGCGCGTGGCGAAGGTTCATTTTCTGTCGTTTCTTGGCCGTTGCCAGTATGTAATATAGTTTTTGATCTTAAAAAAAAAAAAAAAAACACAAAAAACAATCAAATAAATAATTTATTTTAATATTTTTTAATTTTTAAATTTTTTATTTACTTATTCAATGTCATTATGCCGGAATTTGGCAACAGTGAATTGCTATTGCTTCTGATTCCACTTGGACCGGCGGTGATGGACGAACTCTGTGTTTGGCATGATTTGCCTTGTGCCATTTCTGTAGAAGATACTGCATTTTAAGTGGAAAAAAATCAAACCATTAACGCACTACTTACGGTACACGTAAGACTCGAGGGCTTTGGGCACGGTTTGCCGAGCTTTTTCCAAATTCTCTTTAGAAATTTCCCCTTTCTCCAAACCTAAGGCCATTCCCATCCGTTTTAAAACCTCGACGTCGTCGTGGATCTCAAATGTGTTATCAAAGTTAAACAGGTACTCAGTCCTACACAACAAAAATCAAATAAAATTATGTAAGAAAAAAAAAAACGATGTTACTCACTTGTCATTTGAAATCGAACAGTCAATAACAGTTTTTTTGTTTGTGTTAACAACAATAAAGGGCAAATGAATGGCTGAATTCTGAGAAGGTGCCCCATTTAATTTATCTTGTTGTTTGTTTCGCTGAACCAAATTTTTCAAGGCAACTTGCTGAATTATAAGCTCTTGCAACTGTTGAGTTTTAACTCTTATCCGCTCAAGCCTTTTCTGCTTCTCGGCGTCCAGATTTAGACACTCCTGCGCTGAATTAGTGGGCAGACCCAACCACTTAATCTCCTTTTTCTCCTTTGATATAATATTCATCGCCATGAGCACGTTCAGTGCGTCGTACACACGTCTACGTATATTCTTTTGATCATAAGCCTGCAAATTGTAACAAAAAATCATTCCAAAGAAAAAGAACAAACCATACCAAAATGGCTACAACTCACTTGTACGTCGCCGACTTGTTCCGTGGGCGACATACTCCGCGACGGGTCGCTGAATTCCGCGACCAATTCGTCCGCTACTTCATTGTAAGAGGTGGTGCCCTTCTTCTGGACCTTCTCGCAGACCTTCATTGAGAAATGACGTAATCCCTTGCCGCCCTTTTCGCCTTTTTTACTTCGTTTACTGTTTATAACCAATTATTTTTCATTTTAAATTCAAATTCTAATCACTTTTCGATGTTTGTAACCTGTCTGGGAAGTCAGTTTCGGTGTAATCGTGTGACCTTTTGTTTGCCCAGTTAACAGATGCATCCACATTGGGCGATAAAATGGTTTGAGGAGTTCGTGGACTGGATGCGATTATTTGAGGCATGTTGATGGACCTTTGAGGTGTGCTTAAAATCTAAAAAAAAAAATTTAAAAAAATATTTGTATTAATACATTTTTCTTAAAAGGTATTTAGTGCTGATTTACCATTGGTGATGAGTTGCTGAGATGATGGAGTGTTTTGGGTAAAATCGTTGCTTCAGATTTTAACGGCGACATTTTTTGGGTCGTAGTTAAGGGAACTGCAACCAATTGATTTGTTCCTGAAACACAAAAAAATTCATAAATTAAATATTTCCTCAAGTTTAAACAGGAAAAGTAAATAATGATTTACGATTGTGATAAATTTTAAACTAGAATCGCAAAGTAAGCATTTTTTCTCTTTTTTTTCTATATGCATATATTTATATAAAAGCGACTTTTTCAAGTTAAGCCTAAATCTAACAACTTGCGACGCTCAATTCACGTAGATAAGGGTTAAGACTGTGTCCGATGGTCTTAAGAAGTGGAAAATTACTGAAAAACAACGAGCTAAAAAGGCACCTAAAAGGCACCGTGGATTTGATTCGAAGCTGAACTTGCACCCTGGACCTATTAATCCATCACTTTTTTCTTTCACGATAAAATTGCCACCTGCTCCGGTTAAAGATTAACGTTTTTTTTTTATTAAATTTTTTTTTTAAAAAAAAAAAAAAAAAAAAAAATCCGTTGTATCCTAGCACTAACAAAATCAACCAAAATTTTCGAACACTACAAACACCACAAAACAAAAAATTTAAGGCCTTATTTTAAAAATTTAAAATAAAAATTTAAAAAATTAAAATTATCATTTGCATAATGATTTTTTTTTTTTTTTTTCATATTTCTAAAAGAAGAAAAATCGAAATAGTTTTCTGCTACTATTAAACCAACGTAACTACTCTTTCCCGCCAATTGGCTACATGAATGAGTCCTGACATGAGCAATTGATTACGCAAAATGTGTTACCATTATTCCCGTCACAATCCACCTAATAATCACCTTAAAATTCCTTCATCGACGACAGCAGCTAACAAGTTTGCCAGATCACCGATACACCTAATCGCTACGACTAATCGAATCATGTTTTATCACTTTCACTTTTCGCACTTTTCGCTTTTTCTAATTATAATAAAAGCGATCTGCGATGACAATACCCGGCTCGATCGGTCTATAATACCCGATTTAAATTCCTAATTCATTTTCCCATAAAAATTAGCCAAACTAAGCGATTTAGCGATGAACCTCATTTGTTTAATCAACACTTTATCGCTGGATTTGATCGCCGTTTAAAAACCCATTGGTAATTACCTCTTCTAATCAAATTTTTAGCCCCTAACTCGAATTTTTAGGTACTTTCTATTGAATAGCGATGTTTTACGGTCGATAAATTGATATGAAAAGGTGATTTTTCTTACCCAATTCATTTTCAACCCAAATGGTCGCGAGCGTCGTTTGCTGGTTCATTTTTGCTGTCACTGTCAGTTGGTGAAATTGCGGATGACACAAGTTGAATTGATGATGAATAAGTGTTGGTGATCGCCTCTAGTTGGCATGTACAGTTCTTGTGAGAATGGCAAAAAAAATATTAACCAGATTTGGATAAAACCAACGCACAGTTTAAATGGAAACTCACAAAATGGCGACTTGATCGACAGAGGCGTAAAATGAGTGGTTTTAATTGTGTTAATCGATTCTAACTAGATCATCGGTCGAATCGATTATCAGATTAAACATTGAGAGATTGATATCTGTCCTACGATGAGGGGTAATTATAAAAAATTAGCCTTGAAATGAGGCCAAAATTCTCACACTTCACATCCATTCTAGATCCAAAACGATCTTGGCGGTGGTCAGCCTCGAGTGACTACGATTGGTCGATTACAGCATGTGGTTTGATCTCGCATGCGCAAACTGTTGGATCAGACTATTTCTCTCGTGTGTGGGTCAATGTGTGGGAAGGACAGGCAATAAAAACACTAAACGCTTTTCTTTTATGAAAGATTAAATGTTATTTTTATTTAAAATTATTAAAATCTCATAGTTAATTAAAATAAACTTTAGTATTTTTAAATATTGATCATAATGTTTTAGCTCCACCTTGTGGTAGTACGTGAAATGTTTACTTTAAAATTTAATGTATAATCTTGAGTTTTTATTTTATTTTTCACATAAAGTTATTTTACAATTAAAAAGATCTTAATTTATTATTTTTTGATCATTATTTAATTCCCTTTTTCGATAAAAAATGAAATTTCAATCAGACTGGACTACATCTCGTGCGGGGTTTAGATTTACTTCCGAGATTCTCGTGCAAATTGTGGACAAACATGGCGGCGGCTAGATTACCCGATCATGTGTTGGAAGTAATTTTCTCGTACCTGCAGCTTCCGGATCTACGAAACTGTTCCCTAGTGTGTAAAAACTGGTACAAATTTTTAAACGATGAAAACAATGACGTGTGGAGGATGCATTGTGTGCGACGACTAGCGGAAGAGGCGCTCAAATCGGATATACTGGCGAACGTGCCGACATATAAAGCGAAATTACGGGCATTTTATCACGCGTGGAACCCGAACGACTGTTCGCGGAACATCTACATCAAACCCAACAGTTTCACGTTGCATAGAAACCCGGTGGCACAGAGCACAGACGCAGCGCGGGGCAAAATCGGCTTCCGGACTGGCAGACATGCTTGGGAAGTTTGGTGGGAAGGGCCGTTAGGAACAGTCGCTGTAATTGGAATTGCCACCAAAGAAGCGGCGTTGCAGTGTCACGGATATGTAGCACTTTTAGGCGCTGATGAACAAAGTTGGGGCTGGAATTTGGTCGATAATCATCTACTTCACAATGGAGATAGTCAAGGCAATTATCCACAATTGAACAATGCACCTAAGTATCAGGTGAAATCACGTGAAAAAAAAAATAATAATAATTTTTTCAAAATAATAAGGACTAAAAATTTTTTTTTTTTAGCTTGGTGAACGAATACGAGTGATCCTCGACTGCGACGACAACACATTGGCTTTTGAGAGGAATTACGAATTTTTAGGTGTCGCTTTTCGAGGATTGCCCGACAAACGATTATACCCAGCAGTATCTGCTGTATACGGGAATACTGAAGTATCTATGGTTTACCTCGGACCGCCGTTAGATGGCTGACGTTTGTGTGTTTATATAACTGGACGTCTGTGAACTAATCCAACCAACCTGGTTTGACAATAAATTAATGTTATATGAATGGAAATTGATGTTTTTTTTAAATTTTTATTCTAGGGCCGTTTGCCGTCCAGGCGTCAAGGTACCAAGTAGAGAGCGGGTTTATACAACAAATCGAAGTTGTTTGACAATTTAAAAAAGTGGTTGTTTTTTCTCACCACTGCTCTGCTATTTTTTTATAAAAAGATTTTGATAGCATTTGGCGCTTTGCTGAGTTTTACACTTTTTTTTAAGTAATGAATAATGATGAAGGATCAATATTTTAAATAAAGAAGCTAGAACTATATAAATACATTTATGACAGAAGTTGATTCTGTTTTCCTTGTAATTGTGTACAAAAGTGAAAAGTGAGTGGAGTAAAACTACAAAAATTACTTATTTCGATATTTTTTAATTTATTTATTATTATTAGACTGTAATAATGATTTCAATATGAAATTAAAAATATTTGATTAAAGAAGTTTTTGTTCATTCCTTTTTTTTTTTTTTATGATTTTTATAAAAGAAAAAGGTTCAGGAAAATAAATTATTTAGAAAAAGTAATGACTAGAAGAATAATAATTTTTTTTAAAAAGAAAATTGGACGGTTTTTACGTAATTTCACTAATATCTTCGTCGCTATCCCAATCGTACATACTTTTAACGGGAGCTTTCTTTTCCCCGGATTTAACCGCATCTTTCTTAGCCGAGTTATTCCACGCGCTGGTCTTGTTAGTTAGTGGTACAGGTTGTCTAGAATTTAAACTATTGATGAAATGTAATTTAAAATTTCATTATTTGTTTATTTATGAATAATTTTACCTTATATTTGTGTTTTTATTTTTCGTTTTTGCCTCTTTTTCGCTTTCTGATGATGAATCAAAATCTTCGAGGGAGTTTGACTATTAAATTAAATAAAGTTTAATAGAATAAAAATAAAAATTAAAAAAACTCTGACTTTACCACTGTTTTGTTCTTTAAACCGATTGTATCGACGCCACCGAAGGGTTTTGTCCTCGTTCCAGTTAGTTTTTCTTCTAACTTCTTCGCAGCATCAGAAATTGGAGTCACCAGACTTTTATTCGCTTTTTGTGGCAATATAGTAAAAAGTCGTGCAGTAGTTTGCGGCGATTTTTGCGGAATGACTTCTTCTAATTCACTGCTGGATGACGCCCACTCTGAAGTGCTATCATTTTTGCTTTCCGCAAACTTCTCAATATTTTCTAAATTTGCTCGATGAGGCATCTTTAATTCCGTTTTAAATTCATCTTTCCGCTCCTCCCTTTCAATCTCATCTTCACTTTCATCCTCATCGTCCTCCTCTTCCGAATCCTCGTGTTCGTATTGCAATTCTACAGCTGAACTCGTCGATTCGTTTCGAACCAACTGAGCAGTTTGTAGAGCTGACTGAAGAGCACTTTGAATAGCAGCAGCTTCCTTTTGTTTTTTCCTAAAAATAAAATAAAATTATTGCAATTTTAAGTTTTCAAATATGAAATCGTAACAATCAACGTACTCTTTAATAGGAGTTGAATGACTCCGCCAAAACTTCCCAGGTTTAAATTTCTTTTTCACTGATGTAACTAATTTATTAAAAGACTCTTTTGTACCTAAAAATAATAAAATAAATAAAAACACAATTAAATTCTTCAAAATAAAAGATATACTTAGTAACCGGGACGGTTTAGTAATTTTTCTCTTCCATTCCCCATCGCTCTCCTTCAAATTAACGGTTTGGATCGGCATGGACGGAGATTTTGGAAGACTTCGTTTTCTAGATTTTATAGTTTCAGCAATTTCAGATTCGTCACTCTCATCGTCATCATCATCTTCGTCAACGTCTGTATTGTGGCCCCCAGACCAAGATTTCGATCTGGGATGAATCGACACGCGTTTACTGTGGGCCGGTGATGTAATTTGCTGCTTCTAATTATGTGAGAATAAATGCAATCAGTATAATGTCCAAACAAATTTTAATTTCACTTCAAAAATTATATTTTAACAAATCCAAATTTCCACTCAATAACAATGTAATAATGCGGGACTCACGCTAGCTATTCCCATAGTGTTCAATTTGTCTTGCAACATGGACGAAAACTCCTCCCGCAAACCGTCAACTAAAGATTTGTTATTCTTAAGTGCTTCCACATGCTTGGTTCGGTAAGGAGACTGTAAACTTTCATTGGAATTTATATCCGAATCTGCAAAAATTCAATCATTCAATAAAAACAATTTTTTTCTTCAATTATTCAAAAGAAAACCTCCGATTCCAAACATGTATTTAGATTTAAGAGGGCGACAGTGCAAGTGCTGGTAAGGATAACAGTGCGGGCGACAAATATATCTACGAGCTATGAAACGGAAAGTGTTGGAATAGATATCTATTCATTAGAAAAGAAGATCACCTTTACGCATTTTCGGACACGGTTTTGGCTCTGCTTTAGGTTCAGCGCAAGCAGCCGGTGTCAATGTTTGCTAAAAAAAAAGATACAAATCAGATTTCAAATAAAATTTCAATAATTTGTTGATAATTTTACAGTGCAAAGCAGTTCTTCAATTTTCCGCTGTTGTTTCTTTAATTTACGTTCTTGTTCCTTCGTTCTTTCGCAGAGATCGTGTAACATTGTTTCTGTGTTTAATAGATCGGGCTTGCAAAACTTTTCCTGAACGAATGTATTCAACTGTAAAATTTTTTTTTTAAATTAGAAACAATTCAGTTTGTAAGAAATTTACTTTACCTTTTCCAACTCTTGAGTCTGTTCTTTGGCCAAACACTTTATTCTTTTTTGTAAAGAATCTTCGTGCGCTTTAAGCTGATGACAAACGACATCCTCGACGTGCTGGGTTAAACCTTTCCTCAATTTACAAAATTCTTTCTTCTGTCCCTTCAGAAAATCACAATTTTCTTCCTTTATTGGAGGTACCGTTATTGGTATTTGAGTAGCCGGTGACGGTGGAGGAGATTTGCATACTACAAAATAAAATTATTTTAAAAAATATTCTCATGATTTTGATAATTTAATCAATGGTAGACAAACCATCGTGTAGTTCTTTTTGCAAATTGTTAACACAATATTCTGCAAAAGTGGTCCGATCGTTAATTTCGCGCATTTCTTTCATAAATAAGTCTCGTATTGATTCGATTTCCTTCTTCTGTGACTCCAACTGCTGAACTTTCCATTCTTGCATGTCGTCACTCTGCTAAAAACCAAAAATAATTATAAAACACCAAGTTTTACGTTGATTCTATACCGTTTTAGTTTTATGATGATCTTGTAATTGTAATTGAGTTAAGTAAAGTTGCTCTTTTAAATCAGAGACTTCCTTTTCTAATTTGTCAACGAGTTCAGCTACTTGATTTTGTGTTTCAGGCTGACATGTTTCTAGATGACGTCTCTTCATGTGCATTTGGAGATATTCTGATGTGAGAAAAATCTTTGGACAAAAAGGACACTAAATTTAGAAAAAAAAAAACTAAATAATATTTGATAATGAGACAATAAATTGACATTTCATTACAGCATGACATTCAGCCATCGTTTGTTGCAGAGTCGGATTCTTTTGCGAGCTATTTAATTTCTTGTACTTCTTAACATCACACTTCAAACTCTTAATTAATTCCTCTGTCCCAGCTCTGTGTTTCTTTTCGCACTCAAATTGCTAATAAATAACAAATTCAGTAATTTTTTTTAACTTACTTGTAGTTAAAAAAAAAAAAATTCTTACGGAAGTCAAAAACCGACATTTTTCTTCCAATGCCACAACAGTATGGGACAAATAATCTTGAGAATGCTGCAATATAAAAAAATTATACAAATATATATATATATATATATATATATATATATATATATATATATATATATTATGCAAAAATTACCAACAAGTACTCAATAATTAGTTGAGCAAGGCGGAATAACTTAGTGTAATTCGGGTCACAATTTCTTGGGTCCAATTCACACTCGATATTACAGAAAGCAACATTAGCAATATTGTCTTGCAATGTGTCAAAATCCAACTCCCGAGAGATTCTTTCCAGATCGATGGAAGCTGAAACAACCCCAAAAATGTTAAATCTATCATCTTAAATATTTTTATAACTATCAATACCAATTTTTCTCCAATCAATTCTTTCATTTCGTTTGCGGAAAGTCATAGGGCCATTACAATTTGTCCATGTATTATTTTCTAGGCCCATCAGATCAAATGTTGGGTAATTTGGACCCAACTGTATCACGTCATTCTAAACACTCTTGTTTTACTAATGAAAAAAAAATATTTCCAAGCATTAATTCACTGTATTCTTTTATAAATTCATCACAATTCTCACCCATAAATTTTAAGAACAACTCACACGCTCCCATTTTGAATTCCAAATCAGCTAACTGAATAACAATTCCGCACATTTAATAAAACTTTTAAACAACCATTTTTGTAATAAATACAATTAAAATAATATCTACACATTTTCACATTGTAATTTAATATTTTATTTCAAAATCTACTTAATATAAAAATTATAATTCTCATCAGCCAATGAAATAAACCCACGATCGCATATCAACCAGCAGCAGCCGACACAGGCTTAGTTATAGGGAATATCGACAAAAGATATGAAATTAAAGTGAAAAGAAGCAAATCAACACACGAAAACATGTCGATGGGTTTTGTAGGAAATATGGATTATTATGTTTCATCATTGTGGATATTTTTTATTACATTTAAGCTTCATTTCGATGGTAATGAGAAAAACGATTATTTTTTATTTCATCCATTCTTTACCAGACTTGTGTGATGATGTTACAATTAACTTTTCATTTTCAGACGTGGATTCAATTTCAAATATAGATGTAGATAGGCATTTAGAATTAGGCAAAGTCCTTCTAACCAAAGGACAATTTGCGGACGCATTAACACATTTTCACGCGGCAATAGGTCAGTATTTTGAAACCGCAAACCATGTCAATTTCTTACATTTTTCAATGTTACAGAGTCAGATCCAACAAATTACATAAGTTATTACAGGAGAGCAACTGCTTTTTTAGCTCTCGCCAAATCAAAGTCAGCTTTGCCAGACTTGAATAAAGTCGTAGAACTTAAACCAGATTTTTTATCGGTACTGTATCGTAAAAATCTTGATACGTATTTATTTAGAAAACAAAATGTAATATTGTTTTTAAAATTCAGGCGAGGATACAAAGGGGAATGGTGTACGTAAAACAAGGAAAACTAGATGAAGCGCACATTGATTTCGAGCAAGTTGTGAGTAATTTAATGGATAACAGTCTAATTTGATTTTTATTTGTGTTTTTTGTTATTGTAGTTAGCACGTGATCCGGGCAATCCAGACGCTTTGCATTATTACAACTTGATTGGGCCGTTGCAACGTGACATTGAAGTTGCTTATTTACTCATGCAGGACCGGGATTATTACCGTGCGATTGAAGTGCTCTCGAAAACATTAGAACTTTGTCCGTGGGATGCGAAATTGCACGAAATGCGAGCCGATTGCTTTATCGAAATTGGAGATATTTCAAAAGCTATTCATGATATCAAACCAACGACTAAGCTACGAAATGACAATACAGATGCTTATTTCAAACTTAGCAAACTGCACTATCAGCTCGGGGAATCCGATGATTCACTACAGTAAAGATTTGACTCGAAAATAATATCAAATTGGTTGAAATGATTGTTGTTTTTTTAATTTGCAGGGAAGTGCGCGAATGCCTTAAACTTGATCCTGATCATAAAGAATGTTTCAATTTTTATAAAAAAGTTAAGAAAATTGTGGGACAAATTAAATCAATCTACGAATTTATGAATGAAAAAGAATATGACAGATGTCTCGATAAAGTACAACAAATGTTAAAAACCGAAAAAGAATTGCCAACATACGTTATTAAAGCCAAAGCGTTTCAATGCCAGTGCCATCTTAGAGTGAGCTGACTATACGTTTTCTGTCCTGCATAAACATCTCATTGATTTGACCATTTCTTTTCAGGCGAATCAAATTAGTGAAGCTATTAGGGTATGCAGCGAAACACTGGCGATGGAGGAAAGTGCGCCGGTGCTTTGCGATAGAGCAGATGCGTATATTGCAAACGATCAATTCAGCGAAGGTATAACATTTACTTTCATTTTAATTAGCCAAACAAAAGGTATATTTTAATATCTAAAACATGCGGTCGAGCACGAAAAACGCATTTAAATTCAAATTTTGTCCATAAAAATGCATTTTCGAACAAAAGGATCAGTTTTAAGGGTTGCTCTTTTTCTTTTTTTTTTGCACTTACACTTTTAGCTCTTTGATTTCCCAAGCCGGCAGTGATTTTAATATCGATTCGTTTATCTTCACTTTCTAGCCATAAGGGATTTCGAAAGAGCTGAAAATATTGATCCTGACTTGAGTAGGGCACGAGAAGGAAAACAGAAAGCTGAAAAATCATTCAAACAGTCGAAAAAGAGAGATTATTATAAAATTCTTGGTGTGAAAAGGACAGACAACAAAAAAACGATATTAAAAGCGTACAGGAAAATGGCACAAAAGTGGCATCCAGATAACTTCCAAGATGCAGCGGAGAAGAAAAAAGCAGAAAATAAATTTATTGATATTGCATCAGCTAAAGAAGTTCTAACAGATCCCGGTTTGAATTTATTTTTAAATGAAATTTGATTATTATATTTAAATTTTTTTTTTTTTAATTTTAGAAAAGCGAGAAAAGTTTGATAATGGCGAAGATCCATTGGATCCCGAATCACAATCTGGTCAAGGTTTTAACCCATTCGGTCAAGGATTTCATTCATTCGGGGGCGGCGGCAACGGCGGTGGATTTCAATTTAAATTCCATTTTTAATCTTGATACTAATAACTGAAAGCAAGATCTAATTTGTTTGATTTATTGGCATTTGTTTTTATTTATTTTTTCTTTTCACAAAAGAAAAAATTGTAAAATATTTTACAAAAAAATTTTTGCAATAAAAATCGACAATTTATGTACAGAAAAAAAAAAAGAAAAAAAACATGAGGAGAATTATTTACATTTTGTCAATTTGAAGAAAGACACAAAAAAGAAAAACCAAAGGAATGTTTCACTTTATACATAGAAAAATGTGCATAAGAGATGTGATTGTCTAAAAAACGTCTATCTATACAAAAATATTGCTAAGTGGAACTATCATGAAGAGAAAAGGATAAATAAAAACCGGATATTAAGGCTTCATTGACATGAAAAATTACATTTTGCATTGTTTCATAAAAACAAAACTATTGTATGACATCGGAATTATTTGATGGGAAATAAATGAGCACTTTAACCACAAACAAATTAATTGACAAATTATATTTATATATCAACATTTAACATTAATAATAATAAATAATGGAATGAATATCTATCTAATATCAAACTCCTGTTTTACTATATAATGAAGAATCCGTTTACAAGATTTGTAATAGACACAATTAGAAAACGTTGATTTCTTCAGCTAAAACTGGGATAAGAAGAAAAGAGGGGCTTTATAGTATACAGCAGTAGATGTTTTTCTTGAGTAAAAATTCACGTATAAAAAAAATGTTTCGTTAGGTATACTCAAAATAGTACCGTAATTCAACCGGGTTTTTGTACAAGAAAAGTTTTAGTACATATATATGTATATATATATATATATTTATCATGTAAGATTTAAAATTTATACTATTGCAATATCGGTAACATTAAATGTGCATTGTAGCAACATTAATTAGTAATAAGATGATGATTTTTATTATATTAATAATAAAAAAAAGCAATGGAAATCTTGCACATGTTAAATATCAGTCACATCTCCCATCTTAATTTACTGAGCAATTTTAATGTTTTTTAATGACAAAATTGTCCGATTTCAAATAAAATTTTACGTATATTCTTAATTCCATTCATTTTTCGCTGCCTCGTTGGACTGAAACATGTTTTGTTGTAGTTTTGACTATGAAATATAAAATTATAGGCATTTACAAGTGTTGTTACGACATAGGAGATGTGACATTAAACAGCTAAATAGTTTTACAATTATATGCAAGATTTTTGATCATTTTTGGATCGTTCCCGATTCCACTTCATTTTGCATGACAAAACTGTTTTTACCTGAGTCAAAATATCACGCTTTGCCACGAATGTACTTATATTCAATTTGCTTTGTGCTCTTCATTTCGCCTTTTAAAAAAATGCTCGCTTCAAACCCACGATAATTATTAGCAATACGTGGCCATCTTTAAATTGCATATTGCATTAAAACTCGATTATTCTGAGCACAACAATTTTGGCACATAGTGAAATGTTTTTTTTTCTCAAATAATTTAAACTTGCAGGCCATTATTTGATACAAACATCTAGAACTTACAAAAAATGTGTTTATATACAGTATGAACAACAGTTAAATGAAAAACAAGAACACACAAACGAGTTAAAAAAAATTCGAATTTCGAATTTTTTTTTTAAATATCAAAAACATTGTTGGAATTAATTTTGATCATTTTGAGCAAATTCGTCTCCAAAAAATACTGCAATTTCTTTTTTCTTATTTTTAATGGAAATGTTTGTGCATTCGTAATATCATATCATAACCGGGAAATTACAAATATTCAAACTCCCGTTTCATACCCGATCCCAAGAATTTTTACTCGCCGAGATTAATTCTTTGATTCCTTGTTGCATTCGTTTGATATGCCCAACTTTAGTTATATTAAGATCCTAAAAAACAAACAAAATTTGAAAAATTTAAATAATTGAAGTTGATTTATTTTTTGAACCTTGAAATCTCTTCTTTCCAAATGTAAAAGCTCAGGACCTCTGATATCATGTCGAGTAAAATTCTCTTTATATTCTCCAAGTTGCAATGTATCTAACCATTGACAGACTTCTTCGCTGCCCCAAAGATGAATTGGCACCTCAACTAAAAAAAATGATTATTTTAATAAAATGAAATAAACGTTATGAATATTCTTACATCCTAAAGCAGACGGAGATATAACTTTCGTTTCTTTCGACTGTTTTTTAAACTTCAACTTAAAAAGTCCCTTACTGAGCCATTTTTTCTCCAGGTTTTGTTCTTCATCCAAGTGATGAAAGTGAACAAAACCTCCGATATCGTTGCATTTACGTAATTCAGTTTCAACCACTCCTAATGATGAATTGAGTCTTTCCTCAACCTCCGGCTGCAACGACTAAAATTTAAAAAATTAAAAAAAAAAATAAAATTTAACTCGTTAAAGCGATTCGTTACAACTTACGCTAACCATTTTGGGTCCTTTAATCCTCATGAAAGTCACAGTTTCGTGATGCAGCGCTTTAACGGTGCAAACCACATCCGTGATTAAGCTTCTTAAATTCGGCTAATTAAAAAAAAATTAAAATAACATTAAACTAATAAAATCATTAAAAGTAAATTAACTTTTACCACTTCAGCGAGTTTTCCACCTGTATACACCTTATCTAAACAACTAAAAACTTGCGCCGCCAACTGATACAGCTCGTTTTCAACCATTGGATGATCGATAGACGCAATTTTCACACTAAATTCCAATAAAAATTAAATCGAAACTCTTAAAAATCTTCATTTAAACACCTCTAACCTTCTCACAAAAGTCGTAGATGCCTCCAAAAACGGCAAAATCAAATGAATCTCATCATCACCCAACAAGGGGCTTTGAGTAACGCACGCCTTAAACGAACCACTTAAATATCTTTGCTTTTCCTGCCAAATTTTCAACGACGATTCCAAATGCTAAAGAAAAACGAATAACTAGTTACAAAAATTAAGTTTTCACGATTACTCTCTTACCCTATTTCTATACAGCATTTGTACCCTATTTTTGTGCATGATGTGAATCATGCCAGGTGGCTGCAACCAGGCTTCCCCATCCACCTGAACCGGAACTCCCTCGTCTCCTAAAATCGTAATGGTTACTGTTTGACACTGAGCTATTCGGTGATGTTGCAAATTAATTATTCTTGAAGCTGCCATTTGAACAGAACCGAAAACGGCGACAACTTCGAGTATTTTATCATCGAAAGAAGGCGCGAAAAAAATATCATCTTCCTTAGTGCCGCCCCAGAAATTAGCACCGCCAGCAAAACTGTAAAAATAGCAATAGATTTAGTAAAACGATAGGATAAATGATAAACTCATACTTTCACCTCGGAATATTTAACACAACTATTCCCTGTAAACTTGGAAGTGGTATTCGTTGTCCATCGCATTCAACTTGTACCCGTTGCTCTAGATTTTTGTACGTTTGTTGCAGCAGTTCTTTCCCACCCAGAACTCCGTACCACATCATGTTTTTCGTCCGACTTCGACATTTTTCAGGATGTTCTTCCCGCTTCTGATGAAAATCTAAAGTGATTTTAGCGTCCAATCCGATCCCGAAATAATTATTAAGTACGCATTTCTCATCAAAACCATCACTAAAAAAAAAAAAAAAAAAATTATATAATAATTTAACGATTTACCTTTTAAAAAATAAAATATTTTTACAGGCAGAAATCTCCAGAATCCATTAATGGTGACGCAGCAGCACACAACGCATCCGCATTTGCTAATAACACCTTGCTAATAATACCACCAGAAATATCTATTCAAAAAATAAAAAAAAATGTGAATTTATTTAATTTTTTTTCGAAAATAAAAAAATCCTTACTCGGCCACATCGGTAAAGACACTAAAGGATTAATAATAGGCAGTTCTCGTTTAATCTGTACAGTTTCCGGACTTTTACTTTTCTCCCTTTGGAATGAAACGGGACAAGGTACAGCCAATGCGCTGATCCTTCCGGCAACAGCGGCTACATGTTTCAACGTACTGCCACTGCTGATTCGACGTGAGGCTGTCGGTGATTTTGATATGTACTAAAAAAAAAAAAAAAAAATAAATTAAACTTAAATTAACATTAAAAAAAATCAAATTGTACCTTTCTTTGAGAAGAATCCCAAAGGCCCTTCGTCGCTTATTACTGAGAGCACCGGAGAGGGTGTCGCAGCCCCTCTATCGATTTCCGCAGAAGGTACATGAAGCATGCATCCTAATTCATCTCTAGCCGAACGAGAGGGCGATTTATCCGAGCAGACTGAACAAGACGCCGAGTACGGAGTTGGCGACTGCGCCATCGGTGGCGGGGATGGAGATGGAGGAATGGGCGAGACGCACGGCGAGTTTTCCCCACTTACCGACTCGATTGTGGGCAAAACTTGAAGTGCCGACATTGGCAGTCGTTGGGGAACATTCAAAAACCCGCAGCCCGATTTCATGAACGATTCGTTCTCGCTATTAGACCCATCGGCCGGAGTGTAAGTGACAATGGGCGCGGAAGAATCGGCTTTGTCGCTACCGCTGGATCTACGACGAGTTTGTGCGTTTTGTTCATCGACGGCTCTTTCCGTGTGCTCAATTATCTGCCGGACCGCTTTCTTCAAGCTGTTGGCCCGCGACATCAACGCCTCTTTTTTGACGAACGCTTTCACGCTTTTTCTTCTCTTTATCCCAGCTACTTCTTCATTCGCGGCATCTTTTTCAGCTTTATCGATAACTTCCTTCTCGTCCGCTTCGTCTTCACTCGTTTCTTCAATTTTTTCGTCTTCAACTGGAACCGTTTGCGATAACGCAACCGATTCCTCTTTCAGGGTTTTCAATAATAATTCCAGTTTTTCGTTCAAAACGGCACATTTTTGTGTAATGCTGTCTTCGTCGTCGTTCTCTGACCCCTTGGAGTATGCCGCGCCCACTTTAGTCGCGAAATCACGAACGGTTTCGCATAAAACTTTGGCAGATGAAATTACTACCGAGTGTTGTTCAGAGTGCATCATCTTGGTTAAATGAGCCACAACGGAATCTTCGTAGGCAGCGATCGGTCCAAACTGATTGGAAAATTTATTATTCGGTAGCGATCCTTCGAATGACATGATGCTCCATCGATCCAACATCTTTGTGGTGGCTTTTTCATATTTCTCTATCAACTGCGGTAATTGTGTATCGTCATCGCATACTGAGCCCCAACCTAATACCCGTGCTAAATCGTTGCCAGTGCCCAGTGGAAGTACTCCCAACTGACACTGCGTTTGCATTCGAAGTCTGTCTAATTCGGATAAAACCCAACCCACACTGCCATCGCCACCGCAGATGAGTATTCGAAATGGATTAAATGCTTTGAAAAGACACAACCTAAAAGAAAAAATAAACAAATTATCAAATATTCGCCTTGTGACGAGTGACGACGGGACAAGAATATGGAAACTGAGGCAGATGTTTTGAACACAAAGCCGGAAAACAATGTTTTTGTTGATTTTATGGTCTAATAATAGAACATTTCAAATTTCCATTACTTTTTTTGTAAAATGTGCATTTTTTTGATCGAAAATTTGACATTTAGCTGAAATTTTAGCTATTTTAGCTAAATTTCAATTTTTTTAAGCTAAATTTCAATTTTTTTAAGCTAAATTTCAATTTTTTTAAGCTAAATTTCAATTTTTTTAAGCTAAATTTCAATTTTTTTAAGCTAAATTTCAATTTTTTTAAGCTAAATTTCAATTTTTTAGCTAAATTTCAATTTTTTTTAGCTAAATTTCAATTTTTTTAAGCTAAATTTCAATTTTTTTAAGCTAAATTTCAATTTTTTTAGCTAAATTTCAATTTTTTTTAGCTAAATTTCAATTTTTTTAAGCTAAATTTCAATTTTTTTTAGCTAAATTTCAATTTTTTTAAGCTAAATTTCAATTTTTTTTAGCTAAATTTCAATTTTTTTTAGCTAAATTTCAATTTTTTAAAAAATCTTTTTAGCTAAATTTAATTTCTTTTTTAGCCAAATTTTATATTTTGTGGTAAAATAATAGAATCTGAAGATAAAAATTCAAATTAGTACAATTTGTTTCTGTCCTTTTTCTCTTTTTAGCCCATAAAACTCATTTTTCTGTCTCAGATGCAGAAACTATTGTCCCGCCTTTGAATTTCTCTAAGTCATACCCCAACTTTGGTCCACCATTCATGAGATCAAAAACCTGAGCAGGATTGAGTAATTGCTTGAACCTTCTAAGAAACTTAACCCCTTGATTATCACCACTTTTTGAATTAACAAAAACTAACAAGGGACTACAGCCAATAGGCCTGGTAGCCTCCCACGCATCATCGCTGCCAATGCTGTGCAATGCAGTGGGTGGCACAATAGAAACCCGACAAGGTCCCAAAGGACACTTTTCAGGATGTTGTAATTTGCATGACGTGTGCACCTAACAAAAAATAATTAGAAATTAAAAAAAAGTGATCGATCGATCTAATTTGCTTTTATACTAAAACTACCATTGCACGGCACCAAAGACACCGCCAATCTTGAAGCCGTAAAACACTTCCACACGTACGATCACACACAACACATTTTGCACTGACAGGTAAATTTCCTTCCATCCATTGATGAGGCATTGCTATATTCTAAAACAAAAAAAAGTAATTAATTAATTAATTAATTTATTTATTTATTTATTTTTTTTTTTTTACTCTTTCTTCATCTTCAATTATGTCTTTTCCCACAGACGCTAAAGTTGTCCATTTGCAATTATTGTTTGATTTTGCTGCACAACGTTTGTGAGCTTTTAATTTGCATACTAATAATTAAGCAAAAAAAAAAAAAACAAAAAAAATTGGAACAAATTTTTTAGAATAAGGTCAGATATTTTTAATTAAGGTACCTTCACATGAAAGCCCATGCGATGTGACCCCTGAGAGAGCTTCTCTACAAACATTGCAATAAGTAGGTCTGGCATGCGATGCTGCATACCAATTATGCTGACCCGAAAGAAAGTCGTGATGATCGGGACCCTGAAATTATTTCACCAAAATGATAAAAATAAATAAAAGGGCTTTTTTTATATATTAAATTAAAAAAAAAAAAA
>JH431613.1:31081-54741 GCA_000239455.1 Strigamia maritima | reverse complement strand
AAATAAAAAAAAAAAAAAAAAAAAAAAAAAAAAAAAAAAAAATTTCACAATGACTCACTTCGTAAAACTCGCCACTGCTTGCAGATTTAAGTGCACTGATCCATTCTTCCATCTCCCTTCGCGTTTCGCCACACAAAACTAATACCCTGGAAGGTGTTATCACCTAAAAATCGATTCAAAAAACATTTTTATTCGCAAATGTTTTTTTTTTTGAAAAAAAAAAAAAATTTCAAATAATTAATTTTACCTGAAAACTATGATTAATGTTTTTAATGCCACATTCGGCCACGCTGAGATCAGTGAGATCAATTTCATCAAAAATCACAGACTGCAAATGAATAAAATAAAGTATTTTTCAAGTTACGAAAATAAACACGTCTCAATTAGGATTTATGTTCGACACCATAAACATGTCACGAATGCATCCAAAACAAACATTTATAAAAAAAAAAAAAAAAAAAAAAATAGATGCAACAATATTATTATTTTTTTTTTTTGTTTTTGTTTTTTAAATGTTATTATTTCCAAAAATTATGTTCATAAAGTGTAAATTTCCTTCTGAATGCGCATTTTCAAGAATGTACCTCAAATATTTATGCACTCAAAAAGCGTCGGATCAATAAATTATATCACCAAGCGTTTTCGCGCAACTAAATTCCACATAAATTCTTCCAAACAAAGAAATAAGAAAATAAAAAGCGTTCAACCACAACAAAACGCCGAAATCAAAACACAATAATAAAATATTGTTTGAAATAAAAAATAAAATAAAAATTGCCAAAACTTACCATCAATTAATAAAAGCCGGCCAAAATTCGGTTGTAGTAAGAGAAAATGGGCTCTAGATAACTTAAATTGTCACCTAAATTGTCTTCCGTTTGAAAATTGCCAACGCAAAATGCCATCACAACCGATAACGGCAACCATTCAAACACACATCGCCACTCGGCTTAAAATGAAAACCCGGTCGAACCCGTGACGTCATAACGTCTCGAATTACTAGGAAGAGACTGACGATGCGTGAGTAGGAATGGTGCAACGGTTGGAATTTCGTCGTAACGCAATGTGAAGATTCAACTCGTCGCTTAGCAACAAGGAAACTGATTTTGTAATGGCATTTTGATGTCTGATTAATTTCGTGAGTTTCGAGCCGGATGTAATTTTTTATGATGTTGTAAAATCAAATTATTTTGTTAATGTACCGGAAACATGTACAAAAATATTTTCCTCCATCTGTGTGCTGCGGTTTCTTACAAAATTAAATCGAACAAAAGTATAAAAATAAAAAAGATATTGCGACATCAACTTTAACAATACTTGAATTGAGGGAGAAAAAAAAAAAGAAATAGAAAAGTAGTGCGAGTCATTTATTTTTATTTTTACGGTTATATCTTAAAACGGTTTCCAACAAAACAAACTTTCAAAGCGAAATACATTTCCTTTTTGCGTCCTGCAAAATTCACTTCAATGCGAAATTGCGAATCTTACAAGATAAAAAAACCTTTGGTACCAATATTTACAAATATGCCCAGGTCCCCAAGAGTCCTGACGAGTTACGACGTCCCTGATGTACATGCAATATACAGTCCAATCTCTTTTTATCGAACCAGTAAAAATACCAAAAAAACTATTCGTTATATTATATCGTGGTTTTGTATGTGAGCAATCTAAACTCTTGGGTAAAATGTCATTGTATCGAAAATGATAACTAATTTTAATCCGTCGTCAAACTGAGTCGATAAATCATTGTTTCTTGGCCCAAAAACGTGCATGCCATTGTTAACAAACCAAAACTCTTGCAAATTTTTACTTTCATTTACGTTTTTGTATTGTTGCGCACATTTTTGGGCTGGGAAACATAGTGATTAGAATTTATCCAACAATTCTCCAATGTACACGAATCTGAAAAGTGAAAAGTTACATTGTACTGAAAGTATATATTGTAGTATCTTATTTTAATCCTCTAGTCGAGCTGGAGTCGAAAAATCATTGTTTCGTAGCCAAAAAATGTGCGCAACAATACAAAAACCAAAATGTAAATAATTTTTTTAATATTTTACAAGCGTTTTCGTTTGTTTACAATGGCATGCACATTTTTGGACTCCAAAGCAATGATTTTTCGACTCAACTCAACTAGATGATTAAAATAAGATACCACAAACTTTCAGTACAATGCATAGGTCATTAACCAATGGGAGTTTCGTGCACAAATTGTTAAATAGAGTTTAGATGCCATAATATAACTTCCGATACAATGCCCTTCTCAGTCAATGACATTTTATCCAACCTTAGGGAAAAGGAGTAGTTTAGTGGAAATTTCCAACACATTCATTCTAATAAGCGAGTTTTCGTTATAACCGACTTCGATATATCGAGGTTGAAGCGTAATTTACTTTTTTTTAACTTAATCAACATACTTTTAGATTAAATTTTAATTATAATTTTAAAACTAGCATATCAAATTGCCATTAAAAACAAATCTTTTTTAATTTACCATAGAAACATATAATATAGTTAATTAGTTATGGGTAATTGCGACAACCCTCATTTAGTGGTTCCTTGTACCGATTTAAGACTATACTGTAATACCATATATAGTCGCGTACAAGTCGACCCTGACTTAAAACGGGTCAAAAAGTAGATAAATCGACCCCCTAAATTTTATTTTTTATTTATTTTATTTGGTTCGATTTATACGAGGGTCAATAGCCATTTTAAGTATTAAAAAATAAAAATAAAAAAAAAACTAAAAAAAAAAAAATAAAATAAAAAATTTGGTCCAAAAATCCTCGACTTATACGCGAGTATATACGGTAATAAAACAAAAATATATAAAAAAAAAAGTACACTAACCTTAGTGTCTTTTGCATAGTACAGTTTTCTGCCTTTAAGTTTGAAATATCTTTTTTTCCAACGTTGGAATGAATTTACTTGTTTCATAAGATAGCCATCCTTCGTACAAGCCTGAAAACACAATAATCAATAAATTAAAATTAAAATTAAATTTAAATTTAAATTGCAAACATATTCAAATGAAATTCTAACACTAACAATATTATATACCTCGATATCTGGCCTAAACAATTTTCCAGCTGACATTGGCAAGGTTATTGAATTCATACCTGAGCTTGTTGACAATTCAAGTCAAGTTGTTTACCTTTATACTTATTTAAGAAGCCTTTGAGTGCAATTCTCCTTAAATAAACCAGATATGTAGTAATGTATCGAGTAAAATAAAATTAAGAAATTGCTTTTCCATTAGAAATATTGGAAAAAGTGTAGAAATCTCTGGTTTACTGTAGGGAAAATGACATTTCACATTTCCATCAATTCTTCACCACTTTTGTCCAAAACCCACTACTAAAACATAATAAGAATGTCAACCATTGTACCACGGATCAATAGGAACGAACCATCGAACCAAACATAACATTTCTTTTCAAACTTATGATCTTATGATTGGCAGGTGACACCTGTTTAAAAGATTATATTTTTTATCTAATCTGATAACAATAACAAAGTTTTAAATGCGATTTTGCAAGATTTTACAATGAGATTTGGCAAAAATTTTGCAACAACTGACAAAAATTCTTCAAATTCCTTTGTTTTTCCCAATTTCCACGACCTTTATGTCCTAACAAAGAGCATTTGAGACGATAATACGACCAATGTTTTAATTTTAATTGGGATCCTTCATCTATATTATGTCATCATGTTACTCGTAATTGATCACCAGGGTGGGTTCCTGCTTTAGTCACCAGAAGCCGCGCTCCGACATTGATTAATGGTGATGTTTGATGGCACGCCGGGAAACATCATCCCATATACTTAATGCAAAACTCCCACTTTTCAGGCTTTCAGCTATTTCTATGCACAAAACTCAAAAAATCCATTTAACAAAATACAAATTAATTATTAAAATATTCAACAAAAAAATCCTTTTATTCGAGTCCCCCACAAAATACAAACAAAAACCTAACATCCAAGTTTGCAAAAATCAATCAAGAACTTAAAGATGAAAAATCACCTTCAAGTGAACTCGACAAATTCTTCACATTCATCGAGCAAGAAAAGAATTTTTTATTAACACCCCTATACCAATAAATAAAAAAAGTGCACATAGCGAAATTAAAACTGCGCGCCATTTCACGCAAGACAAATAACCGCAGGAAATAAGAAAAGAAAAAAAAAACCAATAAACAAAAAAAAAAAATAAAAAAAAAAAAAATAAAAAATACATAAAAAAACTCCACCTAACGACCAAAACCGATCAATTATCCCTTCAAAAACTAACCAACCTCTGGCATTTACTCACCTTTAAAACTCCACTACAAAGTGAAATAAAAATAAGCAGTTAAATCCAACTTTCATCTAATGGTACCAGCAAGTTCAACCGTAATATCACCACCCCCTTTTATCGTTATAATTTATACCCCGGTTCCTGGAGCAATAATATCAAGGTTTGTGGACATTTTGCCGGCTAAAAGTTGCTCGATCGATAGATAAAATATATAAAATGACGAAATTACCTTGTGACTCTAATAAAAGCCGGGTTTATAGCATGAGTAATTGGTGATTCAAATTAATAATCTCTTAATTTGAAACGCAGATAATTAAAATTTCCATTTATTTGTGTAGAAATGAAATGTTGCTGTGCAGAAAAGCCTAACACTGTTGTATTCAATTGCGGCTAGACATAGCAATGGCAGAAGGAAAATAAAGTATTTTGGTTAATTTTACGATGTGTAAACACAGAAATTTCTCAGTGTCTAACAATACACTTCAATCTTGTCATTAATATAATGAAAACCAATTAATTGTAAAATTTCTCACTTATATAGCATAAACCTCGTTATAACAAACATTTTTTGAGGATTTTTAATGGTTTGACAATGTATTACAAAATCTCACTTTTACATTCTTTGCATGTTCGCGTCCCTCACCTACATCAGCAAGGTGCATCAAAATTGATCCTGGTATCTAGCATGAGTTTCTCTACCAGTATGTACCGGTACCGGAAAACCGGTTTTTTTTTGTTTTTTTTTTGTTTTTCGATACCGATAGTACCGGTTTTATCACAGCACTTGTGTTTTTTCATATTTTTCATGTGAAAATTCGTTGTTTTCTTTAAATTTTATTTCTTACAAAATAAATAAATAAAAATGTAAAAAATTTTGTTTAATTTTATTTTTTTTAGAAATACCAAAAAATACCGGTTTTATCTGTATATCTAAATATATCTAAATATATCTATCTCTCTCTCTATATATATAGAAACCCTATATCTGCCATTCATAAACTACATAAAACAATAATTAAATAAAAAATATTATTTTTAAAAAACATACCTTCTAATTAACACAAATACTCTGAAAAGTATAAAATAATTTTTTTTCTTCAAAAATGCTCTGAAAAGTATAAAATAATTTTTTTTCCAAAATGCTCTGAAAAGGAGAAAATAATGTTTTTCCCCAAAAATGCTCTGAAAAGAAGAAAATAATTTTTTTTCAAGTAGTTTCAAGTAGTTTCAAGTGAATTCAAGTAGTTTGATGAAAACTACCTAATTCCGATGAGTATTGCAAAAATCTGCATTAAAATCGGACAATAAATGGGAAAATGTCAAAAATCCCATTGAAATTTCTGACTTTTGCCAACCACCGACATAACTGCACATGCGCAGAACGCGCTCGGTTGCGCCCTCTGGCGATAGGTGAAAAGGCTTATAGAAGGTATGTTTTTTAAAAAATAATATTTTTTATTTAATTATTTTTGCTTTTTTAGATTTGAAACTAAGAAAACAACTAAAACAAAAAACCAACTAACATACCTTCTACTAAAAAACATTGAAAACACACAACAAAATAAAAATTTGTACAATTTCTATGGATTTCTAACAGTAAATAAATCAATATTGCTTAAACAGAAATCTTAGTTTCAGTAAAATCCCATTTGGCTAATTTTATAAAGCCTGTGAATTTCATTAAAAACTATGAAATCAGAAATCAAAGTTTCAACTAAATCCCATGGCAAAGCCTGGATAACAGTGCTTTCATGTAATATCTGAAAACAGGTCCATTCATAAGCTGCAGTCAATAAGGATGGTGAATGAATAATAAAATGTTAATTTTAAATGTTATATTTGATTATTTTTAGAAAATTATTTTTAAAAACAATTCAATTATTAGTATTCTAAATAAATGTTACATTTCAAGTCCTTCAAATTCCTCTGTAACAGTTTTTAAAATTTGACATTTATTATCAAATAAGCGGATCCTCAGGGGCTTCCGTACAAACCACGCCATGCAATTTAAAGTACTTTTCAACAAGTACTTTAAAAAATAAACATATCGGTTTTAATCAGCTGGAAAACATCTACGGAAATCTATGGAAATAACATGGCATATAGTGCAACTTTATTTTTTGAAGTGGAATTTTGGCAAAAACACAATTTTGGCGCCATTTGCAATTTCTATGATTTTGCATTCACACACACATTCATCAGCCAATGAGATTGCTGGGATAGGGCTTCGCACATTTATTAGCCAATCAGATTGATCAGATTTCCTTGCGACGCACACATACACAGACAAGTGAAGTTAATACTAGTAATACAAGCCGACCCCTGTCCCTTGTAGTTAGCTGAGTGAGCTTGCAGCATACAATTAACAAAAATAAAACCAAAGTGATTGATTTTGAGATATTTTTTTAGCTTTTTTATTTAGGGTAATTTTTTTATTATCTACTCTTCTTTATTAAATCTACACTTTAGAGGGGTCTTTTAGACGCTGAATTTCCTTTAGCCGCATCTTAACTTGGTAATTGTCGCTGATTCTTTTTAGCCATGGAATTTTTATATTTATAAATATATTATTTTAATAAATATACGGCAATTGATATGATGATGATATGATTGTGGACAATTTTGACGTTTATAATACGCCTTTACTGTACGCGCACATAGCGTGACGTTTTAATTTTTCCTCACACGATGGCGCCATCGGTAAATTTTCTTAAAAACTATTATGTCGTAAAAACTACTTGGCCAAACTTGCTGAATTTTACAGGGTACCCAGATTATGTTGTTTCTGAGCTATGTGCCAAATTTCAACACAATCGGATTTATATTCGATGAGAAACAGCCGTTAGGGAGAAAATCACCAAGGGGGTAATTTGGGCAGGCGTATGCAAAGGGTGACGTATTGTGACGGGCATATTAAAGCTTCGCTCGCTCAGCAATAAGGTATGTAAAAAAATCAGTTTCATCTTCCAAGACCCTTGAAGTTTGCAAGTTTCTCCTACACGAAACTGCAGAATGCATAATAGCATTGTCTCTAAACTAATTAACTGTCCAGTTAAATCAAATTACAGTACATAGCACTGACAATTTGTTGTGGTCAAAGCCACATCTGGGTCTTTTCCTTCATCCTTCAATTATTCAACTAAGGGTCGTGCAAATCAGTCTTTCTACCAAGATAAATTTGTTTATTTGCTCATAGCCTTTGGTTGTCCTTGGATGCCAAATTAGTTTTAAAGTTTTCCTTTCATTATATCGAGGTTTCGATGTAGCGAACCACCGATAATGCAATAAAGCAAAAATAAAACTCTATTGTCGCACAAGCTATACGGTAAAGTGCAAGATGTCTATCTTCGCTTCTTCGCACGCATCGAGTGATCTCTTTAGCTCGTCACGTGATGTCTTTATGAGAAAATCCGCACGTTCTCTCTTTTACAGAGATTATATACTACGATAATGAGACATCATCGTGGAATTACCTCCTAAAGTAGCCCTCATCATTTGATTTTCACAATTTAATGCATTTTGCGACGTATACTAAAATTCAAAAAAAATTCCTTATAACAAGGTTTTCGTTATAACGAGATTAAAGATATTTTTTTTTTTTTTTTTTTGTAAAATAAAACAAGAAAATGAATTTTTTTTTCTGTTAGCTGGCAAATATCGTCCACTGATGCTTGAAAAACCTCCGTTTCCGTGCAAGAATCACGTTTCACTCGATATAACCATTATTCTCTTTGCAAAACATGTTTTGTTTTTACAAAATTAATTTAATTTGAACTAAAAAAAAAAAAGTTAAGTAAATATAAATTCGTAAATTCATTTAAATTAATTTTTAACTAGCTGTCATATAAAATGACGCGCGTGGGAAATTATCTTTTTATTAAATAACGCCTCAAACGCAATTAAATTACGCCATAAAACGAGCAGTTTAACCCCAATAATCCCAACAACCGAACGATTGTTATTCTCATTTAGTACAGATCAAGTGCTTTCATATTAATAATAAAAATACGCTCAAAATAAACCAAAACCGTCGTCATGATGTGTAACACACAAAGTGAATTAAACCAATGGACCAATTCCCAACATCGGGGGGCTCCTTTAATGAACAAAGTGCAGCCACCCAATGGGAATTGCCTCAATTAACCAACTAACTCACATTTCTCAACACAACTTCAAAACAACAAAACACATTTTAAACTACCGTAATATTGCAACATGTAGTCAAATCTCGTTATAGTGAAAAAATTAAAATACAAAATCATGAAGAAAAAAAACGAAATTTTAATATTATTTCATTTGGATTTTCTCGTTTCATTAATTTCGTAACAAAATATAAAAAAGATTTCATACATTATTTCGTAAATACGATTTGATTTGCGCATGCGCACTGAATGGAATAACAACAACATTCGTCAAATTCCGCCGCAATTTTCCCTCCGCTTCAGGTGCAATTTTGCCAAACTTGTGGCGATTTGATTATCTCAGGTTTGTTTTTTAATCAGTCAAACACTTTATACAAACCACAAGCCCAATGCTTAAGCTTAATTTGTGATAACGTGATAGCATGATTATGCTAGAAATTGCTGCCGCCGATTAAATGTCGTATATAATACGTTTTGTGAAAAATCGGAACCTGTTGTACGAAATTCAAATTACGAAATTAAAAATATTCCGTTTTTTTTTTAATTTCATAATTTTTCTTACAGAAATCGCAAAGTCTCTTACAAAAAAAAATCCAAAAATAAAAATATTCGTTATAACGAGTTGTTCGCTATAAGCGAACGATTTAGCCACGTCGAACTTGCATAACTTCTTTATTATAAACTAAATTTTGTTATAAACGACTTCGCTATAACGAGATTAGACTATACTTTATTTTTGATGTATTGAATTGATGTTTGAACTGCATTGATGCGAATAATTTCCATGTCACATCATAGCAGTCCATAAAAGAAATGCAATAATACATTTCCTGCATTCCAGAAGCTGTCGAAGACTCGTTTCCAATGGAATGCAATCAAACAATTGATAATTTCACACGCATAACAGCAATTCCCAGCCATTCGTGTTATACAACAAACAATTTCCAAATGCCACGACCATTAAACACGTATATAGCGTGGCATTGATGAATCACCTCAACTTATCGATTATTTTATCATTACTCAACATCAAACACCGTCGAACAACACCCAAAACATCTTCCACATATAGTCCACAAACATAAAAAAAAAAATTCATAATTGATCACATTAAGATAATGTGCAATGTGCAATTAATTTTTTTTTATATATATAAATAAAAAAAAAAAAAAAAAAAAAATTAAAAAGTAAAATTAGTAATCGATATGGGAAAACTTGTTCCTTATTGCATAATGTAAAGATGAGCATTTACGCGATATATTAGATCAGGCCTGAAATTAAACGGAAGCCACGATTAGCCCATTTCCCTTCCCACGTGAGACAAAAATAGAAAATTGATCACTCAGTTAACTAATTTAAACCTATTTCTGGTATTATCTTCTTATTTTTATCTTTGTGTGGGTATAGATAAAAAATGTAAAGTTAGAGGTAAATATTGATAGTGTTAATAAAGTGATTAAGTTTTGCTAGATTTGCAAAATGGTTTACATCTGTTTATAGGTTACGTCATTTATTGTGGTATAGATGCAAAAAAATTCCCATCTTTCTGCATCATTTTCTCGAAATGTATTGCAAAGTAACTCGAGAAAAAGATCAATATTTCTTGCAAATGTGTCTTGATGTCCATCTATTTTTTTTATTTTTTTTTTTGTATTGTTGTTGGACCGTTGCGGGGATAAAATGATGTAATATTAAACAGTGCGTTAAACTCGAGTTACTGTTGCATTTTTTCAAGTGCAAAAATGTTGTAATTTGTCCTCAATACTCGAGATATATAAAGTAAATGTGTGGTGAAGATAATAATTTTTAGCAGTAATTTTTTTTTGAAATATTCAAGAAATTCTATATGTAGATTCTATGTAGATTCTATGTAGAGATTTTCCCATTGATCAGATTTTCTAATGCAATGTTACTAAATTAAATTTTAAACAGTTCTTTATTCAAAGGAAATGTGTGCATTTGAATATTTGATGTTCTATTTTTAATTTTTCCAGAAAATAAAAATAACACAAAATAAATAAATAAATATGCAAAAAATAAATTCATATTTGTGTCAATATTGATAAAATTTATTATGACTTAAAATAATAAGTTTAAAAGCATTTTTCCAAGCTTTGCTCCCAATATCACCTCAAACCTCGCTATAATGAAGCCCAAAACCCGCAATAAAATAACAATAGACACACTTGCATTCATTCGCATGGTACTAATGCAAATCCGGTTGTTTACTCTTTGATTTATTAAAAAATTGAAGTGAAATGCGACGAAATTTGTGCAATATTTATCGTTTTGGTTATAGTAGGTTGCGTGCATCACACCACTCTACACACGGCAAGTTGCGGAAGTGCAGGTAAATAAACTAACTTACCGAAGTTTTAATTTCTTTGTTGGTGGAAATACGTCGATGGAATGATTTGGCTGGTTCGGTTTCGCCATCGCTCTCTGAAGACTCGTCGGCGGGCACATCGCACGACGCTTTCTCCCCAGCATTCAGACCACAACTCACTTCTCCGCCACCCGTCGCCATTTTGCCGCTTGTGCCAATAACGCTTACTTTTTTTCTACGGGAATATTAAAAATCTGCCACCAGTTGGAACTGACTTCAGTTTTATATTATTATTATTGTTCATTTCGTAAGTAAACTCGGAAATTGCTTATACAAAGCGATACCTGTTTACGTCATAGGGTATGAGTATTGCGCGCCATCTAGGGATAAACTTTAATAATAAAGTAAAATTTCAATTTTCGATTCCCAAAAGTATCAACTTGTGGAAGCGAATATTATTTTTTTCATTACAGAATGTCGTCTGGATTTAATTTAAAATAAAAAAAAAATCTTCAAATATTTACTTTATGAACTCCAACTAAAATTACTAAAGTCAATATTTTCTTTCGTTTAAAACTTTTGCTGACATTAAAATTTAACGTTTGTGTTGATGATAAAAGAAGTTTAGAAAAAAAAATGAACTATCCAGTTAGAAATAGCACAAATCTTTAAAATAATGCTACAAACATTTTAATATTCAGCACTCACAACAGAAATGAGGTCAATTTCCAGATGCACTTAAAAATTGTAGTCGATAACTTGCAAATTAATTTAACAGCAAATAACAATTTCAGACTTAGATAATAAAACAGCAATTTTACTAAAACTTTTGTTCAGCTGTTCGACCATCAGTGTAAATCTTGCGAATTTAGAATACAAATGTTAGTAATTTTATTTCTTCATGTCTCTTCTCTTAAATTGTCGTTTTTGTCGATTTAAGTTCTCCGATAAATTAGCATCATAAAATCCTTTTGACAGTCATTTTAAAAATACAAGACAATTTTAAATAACAAGACAAATTTCTTTTAGAAATGAAATAATTGCTTCTCGAGTGAAATAAGTTTAAAAATATCTATAATTATGCAAATAAACCATATAAAGCCTTCACTGCTTTATTCTCATTCAGGTATTCCATTCAGAAATTCAATAAAAATGTTTGTAGGGCTGCCATCTGTGATTGCAATTAGCAATTAAAATTGTTTGCTTCAATGCTATCTGCTTACAAATATAAAAATATCCTCTAATGAAATTCTTTTCTCTTATTAAAAACTTCAGTACTTCAAAATCATTGCCTAAACATTAAAAATAAAATTTTTATTTTCTTCAAAAACAAAATAAAATGGGCTCCAAGAGCCCTTAAAGAACCAGAAGAGCACTTTTTTCAGTATTTGGATTCCTAAACTGCTTTGCTCAGCAAAAATCTTCACTGTTTTGGTTCCTGGAGCCGGAGCTTCAGTTGTTGATCTTGATTCCTGACAACATCATATTCCCTAATTACAAGGAAAAGTAATCCAATTTCTTTTTCTGTATAACTTTTATATTTATAACACAATTCACAACACATAATAAAAATCATATTTCTTATAATAAAACTTTTGTGCATTAAACTGTTTATATTAATATATTGGGGTGCTACAAAACAAATTACCATGGTCTTCAATCAAATTTTATTACTCGTAATGATAAAATCAATGGTAGCACAATCGGATGAAGAATATCTGTCTGCAACCATGGTTGGAGAAACTACAAAAATAATTCACGCCAGATTCATTTGGATCATCAAAAATTGGGTCAACTTCACAGGCGTAGGTACAATCATCAAAAGTCCAGAATTCAGTTCCACCTATGCAAACAAGTCAGCTGGAATTTACTTAACATGGCTGTCACTAGAACACGATGTAGTCGAAATCCGTTTGTACCATTCTGGAAAAAGTGGTTTGGACCGGTTGAATCTAACTGCTGGACAATTATTCATTTATTTCGACCACTCTCTGATGGAAGAAATTGGCTTCGTGCAAGTAAATAAAAAAAGCAATACTAAGATTTTGGAACGAACTGATTACGTGTATTGGATTTTTTTTATAAATGGTGTGAAAAATTACACCATGAAAAGTCATTTAACGTTTCAATTGGATATTTCGTACGAGATTAATGGGTTTGAAGAGGCCAAGTTTGGATCGGAATACGTTTGGAGTAAGAATCCTTTGTGCGCACACATGTCGGTTCAGGAATGCTTAAATATACAATTAGCTGAAATTGGTAAATCACTCCAAAAGCCCAAAGAAGATTATACCATAGCCAAGTTTATATGGGATATCATTACTTTCTTGAATAGTTATATAGACCTTACAAGCAAACTTGGTTAATCCAATATTTCAAAAAAAAAAATTAGTTATTCTAAATAAATGATAGAAATAAATTTGTAATAATTAGACTTCCTTCCTTTGGTTAAACCGGATAGCTTTAGTCCAGGAAACATATTTGAAAGTTCAATGTAAATGTGTGAAATTATGACATCATAATTTAAATTATAATTGTTTAGTAGCTATTTTTAAAGTCATGTATTAGATTTAAAAATAAAAAAAAATAATATATATATATATATATACAGACACGTCAGATAAAGATTATAGGAGAGAGGAGGCCTTTCGTCGCATTTCTGCAACATCTTCAACTATACTTTATTAGTTAACAAATATCTTCCTTTAAACTCTATCCAACAATTCGTGCACGAAACTGAAAAGTGAACTTTTTTGCATTGTACTGAAAGTATATGTTGTGGTATCTTTTTTTAATCCTCTGGTCGAGCTGAGTCGCAAAATCATTGTTTCGTAGCCAAAAAATGTGCGCAGCAATAGAAAAACCAAATGTAAATAATTTTTTTAAATATTTTACAAGCATTTTCATTTGTTAACAATGACACGCACATTTTTGGACTACGAAGCAATGATTTTTCGACTCAGCTCAACTAGAGTATTAAAATAAGATATCACAATATATACTTTCACTACTTTCAGTACAATGCATAGGTCATAAACCAATGGGAGTTTCGTGCACGA
This sequence comes from Strigamia maritima, assembly GCA_000239455.1. Taxonomy (NCBI): domain Eukaryota; kingdom Metazoa; phylum Arthropoda; class Chilopoda; order Geophilomorpha; family Linotaeniidae; genus Strigamia; species Strigamia maritima. Next base: position 40,914 of record JH431613.1, on the reverse strand, counting down.
AATAAATAGTGTTATAGTTTTTGAATATTTGATTTATTTTTGATTTTTATATGATTTTTGCATGTTGTAACTATCTGCTGTGCGCAGTACTAGCACATGCGTACATCCAACCGAATTATTGCGAATAAAGTTACATTTTAATTTCATTAAATTAGAAATTGTATCTCTTTCTAGTCAACAGCAAACTCTCCTATTTTCCATCTTTCCTCGTATTGATATTTATAAATCGCCTAGCAACCATTTGCAGCGCCAGCTACTGACATTTTTTTACCAAACCAATATTTAAAATAACGATTATTTTATTTTTAATCAATATAAATTAGATTCATGCAAATAATTCTTTCATTTCCAATTTTCCATCTAATTCAGATCACAAAAATTTACATTTCAAAATAATACTTAAAAAAAAAACTTATTCAAAAACAACTTGATAATACAAATTATCATCCACAGTACAAACAAACGACGTGGCCGGAATAGTAACATTAGCACCATCAACACTAGTGGGCAAATCCACAATCAAAGTCCTCTCATTCCCTCCCAACTCAGGCACCTCAATCCCTTCATCCACCCCTTCCGGCACACAAATACTATTAATCACTTGATTCTCATCCGCACAAATTTGTATCACAGCATCAGAAGTCTCCAAAATGGCGCCGGCATCCAACTCAGCCACCGGTCTCTCCAACCCCGAAACAACCTCCAACGCAATCTCCCCAGGATTCTGCTCAGTTTCCAAATCATTAATCTTACAAACGGGTAAATGATCCTCCAAATCACTAACCGAAACAAACCCGAAACCGCAGCCCTCGCATATCCCCGGATTAACATCACAATGCACGTCCTTCAAATGACGAATACACGTCCTCTGACTCGTAAACGTCATTTCGCAAAACATACAATTCACTCGATACCTCTCGCCCGTATGACTCAACATGTGTTTCTTCAGGTACTTCAATGCTGCAAACTGCTTGTTGCATATCGAACAAGTCTTGCACTCGCCAGTATGCGTGCGCATGTGCACTTGAAGACACACGAGAGACGTGAACTGCTTCGAACAAATGGGACAAATCAATTCCTCGCTATCGTGCATCTGAGTATGGATGATTTGATGCGCTTTAGTGCTGAATGTCCGATTACATTTATTACACGAGAACTCCTTCTTCATTAACCCTTTCTCTTCATTATGCATTCTCAAATGATTAGTTAAATTCGATTTCTTGACGAATTCGCGCTGGCAGTAAGTGCACACGTGTCGAATGATCGAACAGGGCTCTTTGTGATAGCTATATAGATGCAATAAAAACGCCGATGGGCGCCAGAACTTCTGTTTACAAACAGAACACGTATAGCTGGTTTGTTTAACAGCGTTTTGGGTGTTACGTCCGTGTATTCTTCGATGACTGATCAGTTTCCCGGAATTGTTGAACTGCATCCCGCAATCCGAGCAGAGAAAAGGTTTTTCGCCCGTGTGGAGGAACGAATGAACGGTCAAACCCTGTTTGGTTTTCAGACATTTCCCGCATTCGCGACATTGATAACTTCCGCTGTGTTGCCTATCATGGAGTTTGAGGTTTGCTACGTATAAATTGCACTTGGGACACGAGTCCAGCTGCACCGAGTTCTCGTGTATAGGAATGTGTTCGTCTAAATCCTGACTCGACGCTAATTCGTCGTTGCAGACCAAGCAGAAAAATGGCGGCTCCAAATAATGAACTTGATTGTGGGTGATCAATCCCGAATGAGTAGCGAACATCTGTTTACAATCGACGCACGAAAACAAATAGGAAATCTGCTTCTCGCCGTTCATTTCCTCCGACTGCGCCTCGAAGTTCTCGATGGGCGCGCAAACCTGCGCTTCGTGCTCGGTTAAATGTTGTTGGCAGTCCTTTTTCTCGGTGAATGCGTCGCCGCATAGCCGACAACAGTTGATTAACACCCCCTTGTGTTGATCTCGGAAATGATTCTGAAGTTCGCCGTACGTCAGGACCCTCAACTGGCAATTAACGCACCGAAAGGAAGGCAAACGGTGTTTGGTATCGTAATGTTCCCTCAGATTGGCCACTGCGGGAAAACTACTCGAGCAAATTGAGCAATGATAAAGGTACGTTTTGTTCACTCTTCGCGGTTCCCCTCGAGCGTGGGCCTTCAAATGTCGGGTCAAATGTTGTCTGAAAGTGAAAGTCCTCGAACACAAATGACATAAATTCTTTTTCTCTTCGTGGATCTGCGCATGAGCGCGAAGTTTTCCCTCCGTTGGGAATTTACTGCTGCAAACTTGGCATTCGAAAGGTCGGAATTCCTGATGGATCACTTCGTGTCGCTGGAGTTCCCGGAATTTTTTAAACACTTTTCCGCAGTGTTGGCATCGACTTTCGCACGGTTTCTTCTCGTGTTCGTTAAATTCCTCCTGCGTGTCCATTATAGCGCCGCATTTCTTGCATCGGAAGTCAATATGATGCAATTCGTGACGTTTTAATGCGCGTAAAGTTATGAAATCTCTTTGGCAACGAAGACAAGTTATCCCGGTTTTTAATTCCGTTTTGTATTTCAGTCTTTTGGCGGCCGATGTTGCGAAACTGAACTTGGGTTTGCGTTTTCTGTTGAATACGAACGGCTCTTTGTCGTTCGATGGTCCTTTCTCCGTTGAATCGCGTTTTTTACATTCATGTTTCTGCATCGCTACGATGTCGCTGAACCGTTCGGTGCACACCATGCATTTATAATAACGTAGAATCTTGCACGGGCCCTTTCCTAGTAAATCTGGTTTGTTTATATGCATTTTCTTGTGTATTGAAAACGATCTCGCAGAAACAAACGCCCTACTACAAACGTCACAGTGGTACTCGTATTTATGTTGGGTTTTCTTGTGGATCCACAATGCGGTTTTTCTTGTAAACTGTTTTTTACAGATTTCACACGTGTAATAACCGTGATTAACTAGTTTCTGATGTCTCTGAAGGTCCGATTGGGAAAGAAATCCGTAGTTGCATCCCTCACATTTGAATGGCAAATGCTGTTTGTAATGAGATTCAAATGCCTCGTAAGTGTCGAATCTTTTGTGGCACTCTTTGCATACTACTCCTAAATCGTCGCGAACATAAAAATCCTCTAAATTCGTTTTCTCAGGCACTTGAGGTGCCACTTGTTGTTGTCCCACTTGTTGGTTTTCAATTCCTCGAATTCCGTCCATTTCTTCGTCTAATTGGTCGGTATCATCAGTGTCCGAATTTCCTTCATCACAAGATGGTTCGGTGAAGATTTCTACGCGGGAATCCAGACTGGATAAAATCGTGGCGTAATCTTTATCGTTGGCTGCCAAACTGCGAATTGTATTCGCACGGCGTGTGACGCACGTTTCGCTCGGTCGCAATGTGAGCAGAGCGTTAGCCTCGACGTCTGTCGTTGTATCGCAGAAAATTCTCAGTGAACCGAACGGTGGATCTTCGGCTGATATCATTTGGCATTGGTTATCTTCGGAGACGGCAAAAATAATTAATTCTTTAGTGTTGGCAGGAACTTCGAGTTGCATTAATTTTGGGTTCTTCAGTGATGATGGTGGTTTTGAGGTTTCATGTTCTGAGTTTTGACGTAGGAGTTCCAGTATTTTTGTCATGTGGCCTTGTAGTTCGTTATGGTCATCTTCGGACAGCTCAGTGAAAGCGCTGGAAGACTTCGACCGGATAACGTCAGGCTCTGAAATTTTAAAAATCATTTTTAATCAAGTTTTTATCGTGTTTTGTATGGAGTTTTACCCATTATTTTCTTAGTTGGATGCGGATTTATCTGTTTTTTCTAGTTAATTCACTTCTGAACCTGTAAAATTAAAAAAATAAAATATAGTTTGATGTTTTTTTAAAAATTTATATCTTATTATTATACATTATACATTTTTTAATTCTTTTAATCGGTTAAAATTGTATACAAACTGACACGAGCAACAGAAGAAATTAGTTCGACTAATATTGTTTGTTATAGTATTAAACCGATCATCTGATATAGAAGGCCTTCCTTTATTCAGCTTTCAACCACGGCCAACTGCGCAATATTAAATGATCAAGCCACATCAGGAATTTCCATATTTTTGTCTTAAATCTGTGTATGAACTTGATGTGCCTCCCATCAAGTATTAATTTTCGCATAAACACGTTAACGAAATACCAGAAATACAAGAGTTTTCCAAATAAAAGACAATTTTAACTTACGGAAGAATGTTGTAGGCCTATTAGTTTAAACAGCAAGACCAAAACCGGAAGTAATGATATAAAAATTCGTTGAGAGATTGTAGCGCCACTTAACGATAAAAAAGATCTCGCACTGGATCGGTGAATAAAATGATTTTTTCGTATTTCCAGTTGAACACAAAATAATTTTTTTCTATAGCATAAAAACTACGTAAAAGCCCGCAAAAACCCTTGCAAACACAAGCGGTAGTTTTACGTACTAAGCTCTTATTCAGTCGCCTTGTCTTGGGCATGATGCATGATTACTGTGTACAGCCGAATTCAAATGTAGAAACTGTGAAAAAAATGAAAACGGCGGCAGATATGATTTACACTCCGATTCCCTGTAGATTTGGCAGTTCCTGTGCTGCATTAAACTGCACCAATACAAAAAAAGAAAAACGAGAGTACAGTTTTTTTAGTTTTCCAAAAGATGAAGCGCGGTATATTATTATTTTTCTTTAATTAAAAGAAATAACTCAATCTAATATATTTAACAGGTGCATGGAATGGATTACAAGATCAAACAGAACAGATTTACTAAAAAAGGATATAAAAATAATACAACGTCGTGCCTTATGTGAAGTACACTTCGAAGCGAGTCAGTTTATGAACCCGAAAGAAAAAGGGGTTTACAGACCCAAAAAACGTTTAATTCATTCAGCATTGCCATCGATCTTTAGTCATGGCATATTTCCATTACCTGTGATGCATAACACCGAGGCGCCACCAAAATCAACACCCGAAAAATGTAATTCATGTAATTATAAATTATATTAGAAAATTAACTTAAATTTTTAATTACATATTTTTAGCTTCAGTCAGTTCAAAAACAACTCCAGTCCAAGTTGATAAACCGAAAGAAAACATCGATTGCAACATCCCGGCTAAAAGACTGAATGATAAATCATTAGAAAACCAAAATAATGATAATCCAGTCACATTAGCAACATCATCTGTTATCAAAATCAGTCATGTGGCGAGTCTAGCACCCAAAACAACAGTATTTCCAGTTATGTTGGTACCTGTTTTACCTCAACAACCTTCAACAGCGGCAGGAAAAATCGAAAACAAAGAAAAGCTGATAAAATTACGGAAATCATTAAAAGCACAACAGCAAAAGGTTTACCGATTGAAAAAACAAAATGCAGAATTAAAGAAAAGTCTGGAAGCCGAAAAAAAACGCAAACGTGAAGTTAATATTAAAGAATACATCAATATGAGTGGGCGGTATATTTCCGGTCAGTGCCGTACATTCTTTATTTCACAAATTAAAATGTTCAACAAAACGAAACAAGAGAGAAAGTGGACAAAGGAAGATAGGGAATTTGCTTTAAGTATTTATAAATCAAATTCTAAAGTATATCGTGAATTGAGAAATGTTTTTGCAATGCCAACAATTCGAACTCTACAGCGACATGTACAATTGGGTACTACTAAAACAAGCGACGAACCTTTAACAAACACAGAATGAAAACTTTGAATGTGAAAGGCTGTATAAAAATACGTTATTATATTTTAAATTGTTTTTTTTTTACATGTTAATCTGTGAGAATTTACAAAAATCATCATAATCTCAAAGTATGTTGTCTTTAATAAGTAGTTTACAAAGTTTGTACTACTTTAAGTAGTTTTTTTTTTTTGTTTGTTTTCATAATTAAAAATATGTTTTTTCTTGCTAAGAATGCAAAATATGGCTAGAAACTTTTGTTTTCGTCAAACACACAAACCAAGAGAAAATTAAAGTAAAATGCACATGATGATAAATAAAGAATAAAAAATAAATAAATTGTATCAACTAGATTTTAAAACGCCTTGCAGATCGTCTGGTAATGTATAAATAATGGATTCTAAACTGCTTTGTAGTTTGTTTAAAGTTGATTCCGTTACCGGTAGATTCTCACTAGAAGCAATTTCCTGGTTAATGAAAATGTTATTTAGAATTTAGAATATATTGTAGTCTCAAAATGTTTAATACGTACTAATTTGTCCTTGATTTTTAATACCAGATCTACCACTTCCACTTCCTGCTTGTCTTTAATCCACAACTGTAAATCCTTTATTAAAAAAATAAAAAAATGTTACCTATATTAACATGAAAAAACCAGTGACAAGTCAAGGAACAGCAACTGAGAGCAAAATATGAAAAAGAAATGGAGTTTTTTTACTTTTTTGCCCAAAAAACACAATTTTTGTACACTTAAAGTACATTTATGAACCAAAAAATGCATTGAGGCCTAAGATGGCTAAGAACGTTCATTCTTGAATCTATAATTGCAGTTTTAGTTCATTTTTGACCTAATAGTGCATTATACATCCACCAAAGTGTCATTTTAAATCTCAGCTGCTAAGAATCGTAGTTCTGCCACTATTAAAAATACAAATCTTACAGCATCACTTAATGCTTCCAAATGCAAGGCTTGTAATTTTTTGGTTACATCTCTATATCGCATGTTGTACCAACAGCTAAATGTAGCCGACCGAAAAAATTTCCTATAAAAAAAAAATTATATATAAATAGAACAAAACTGTGAATTACTAAAAAAAATCCAATTACCTATAAAGTCCAACCCAATCACCTTTAACACCTGTCGTGAGTTGCGGCCCAGAAACATCCAAACTCTTAACAAAATCATCGGGATTGAATGGCCGAAGATTTGGTGCCGCCTAACGATCACAAACGCATTAAACAAAAATTAATTTCAAATGATAGTATCATTAATACCTTATGCGGAGAAATATTTCGTTGTAAAGGCATTAAACTGGCCATGTACCGTTCCAGTGGAATAATAAAACTTTGAGTAATTTCCACCAGATGACGTTTGAGCAGTGCATTTTGAACCTCCGCAGGTCTCTCAGTTTGCATTCCTTTTATAAGTTTCCGCAAAATAACTTTGTCCTTTTGCAAAAACGGTTTATACCTTGTATATACACCTGAAGAAAAAAACACATTTATTAGGAGCCAAAACAAAACTAAAACAAAATGTGATTTACCTGGTTTAGAATCGATTGTTTTTAAATTTCCCGCTTTTTTAATTTTATTTTTATGTGAGCCTGGCGAATCTAATGGAATATTTACCATTATATATGAATATGAATATATTTAAATTCATATTTCATATGAATATAAAAAATAAAAAAATATGTATTATTTCTTTTATTTTCGTACTTCCACTTATGCAATCACCAATGCGCAGAATGTGCGGCCAATGTTGCAGCGTTTTAGCAAAAAATGGATTCGTTACACCCAAAATTACAGGCGGCCTGTGCAAAACAGTAAATTTCAATCACAAAATAAAAAAAAATCAAATTGTAATACATACGGCGCTTGAGTTTTAGTTGTGTATTCTTTGAATTCACTATCATGTATGGTAAAAAATGGCCTGAAGTCGCCGCAGTATTTTAACGGCCAGATCATACTAAAAAAAAATTATTTTATTTTTCCCATATTATTTTTTTATAAATTCAAATATTTACCTCGTTAATGCTTGTACCATTTCAGAACACACAGTCGGTGACGACGCCATCACAACAATAGGCTAAAAATAGACATTTACATATTTTTATATGTATCTCCTTACTAAATGATTGAGTTTATACTTCAGCAGTTATTACCAACTCCCATAATAACTGTATATGAGATAAAACAGGACAAAAACATCTGTAAATAAAAAATCACAAATTAATTGAACATGTTTTATGACTATTAAAAAAAATTTTTATTACTTGAACATGTTCACATCACTGATCGATGGTAATATACAAGGAGCTGGGAGATATGACTGTAAAAAAAAAATCAAAATTAATTTTTATTTAAATAAATTGAATTTGGACATGTCCAATACTTTGTTTATGATATCCTTATCATCATTAAAGGCAAACGACAACTTCTCAGACCTGTTTGGAATTTGAACCTAAATGTAAACAAAACACATTAAATCATGCTTTAATGATTGCATAATCATTATGTAATATACCTGTAGTACATTTCCCAAAATAGGTAAATTTAAAATTGAACCAGGCACTGGTGCAGGCCACTGGTCAATATCATGGCACGCTATTAGAAAATAACAATTATTTCATTTAAAAACAAAATTATAAATTACAGCAGAATTACCTGCTTCGATACTGGGATCACCATTTTTAAAGTATTCTGGTGCCACAATTTTAACTACGTATGAAAATAGTTGAACGAAGGGAAATCGAGTAATGAGCACGAGAGACTAAACAACAAAAAAATTAATCAATTAAATTATTAAGAATATAATATTCTTTATACTTTTTGAAAATACCCACGACGTAAAGATTTATCTTTGACTTGTCGAAAATAAACGTAGCCATAAAAATATGATGAATCAATCTGCAACAAAAAATAAGAAATTTAACAAAAAAACAAATAATTAAATGAAAATTTCAATTTTACCTGTAGAACTGTTGGGCATTCTCTATTGTATAGAGCATGCATGGGAATCACGGATCGACGACCTGGACATTGACGTATTCGGAAATGAAATTGTGTATCTCCCATACAGCCAGAATTTGAATCGGGAAATGATAAATAGCAGATATTCATTTTCTAATTTAAAAAAAAAAAGTAATAAATTAATTTTATGTCTGATTATTTGTTATACGTATCTTACTTCTTTTTCTGTGAGTTTTACGTGGCCGGGATAAATGATCTATTTTTAAAACAAAACAAATTAAGACAATGCATCGATGGGTGTTGAAATAGATGTTTTTACCTCCATGGCTTGGCCTAATTCCAGATCGAAAGTTACTACACAAATACAATGAAGCCAATGGAAAAATCTGTCCCATGGTAGAAGTGGCGGACTCGTAGATTCTACATCGTTTAATAAAACGTCCACATTTAACTCCGAGTCCGTCACTTCAGCCGCCATTTTAGGACCAAATTTCAAGTATTGCCGCGAGATAGCAGGTAGGGTCATTCCCACGAGCGCGGCAAATGGCGACAAATACAAAATAATATTAGCCGAAGTAAATATGTAAATAATTTACTTCCGGTTTATTGTTTCTGTTTTATTAAATCACAATAACCATGGATATTCTAAAATTAATTTTTGAGGTAAGCATATTAAGTCAGTAATAAGTTATATGACATAACCAATTTAAGACGTAAAATACACATTAATACGATATTCCTGAATCAAATAATCAAATTTAATTTTTTTAAAATAGATGAGGGTTAATGTGTTTGTAAACTTGATTCGCATTGTAATACAATACAATACATTGCAGTACAATGCTACATACTGTGAGTTAATGAACTGTCAGTAACTCACAGTATGTAGCATTGTACTGCAATGTATTGTATTGTATTACAATGCGAATCAAGTTTACAAACACATTAACTCTCATCTATTTTTTAAAAAATTAAAGTTACTGACAGTTCATTAACTCACAGTTCATTAAAGGTCAAGACCGTCAACTGCATCAAAATGTTTCTTACAAGATCTTATACCGGTAAGAAATGTGTTGTATCTTTTTTCTATACAAAATTGTTAAAATAAAAAATGTGTAAAATTTAAAAACTTACAAAAATTAAAGTTTAATCTGTGACATCTCAAATTAAAAAAAAAAACAAAAAAA
>JH431613.1:13848-30629 GCA_000239455.1 Strigamia maritima | reverse complement strand
ACAAAGTTGCATAGTGATGTATCAATGCCTAAACAATAAAAAGTTTAGTTGACAACTTGAGCTAAGGCTAGACAGACGTGCATTAACTCAGGCCTAGGATTCCAGCGCCCTTTAGGGCCAGACGAGGCCTATGAAGAATCGTACCAATCAATAATACCATAGGACACGACACCTATGCATTGTACTGAAAGTATATATTTTGATATCTTATTTTAATCCTCTAGTTGAGCCGAGTCGAAAAATCATTGCTTTGTAGTCTAAAAATGTGCGTGCCATTGTTAACGAACGAAAACGCTTGTAAAATATTTTTAAAAAATATCTAAATTTGGGTTTTTGTATTGTTGCGCACATTTTTTGGCTACGAAACAATGATTTTTCGACTCAGCTCGACTAGAGGATTAAAATAAGATACCACAATGTATACTTTCGCTACAATGCAAAAAAGTTCACTTTTCAGTTTCGTGTCCGAATTGTTGGATAGAGTTTAAGTATTAATTTTTTTTGTAATTTAGAAATATTTGTTTTTATAAATTCTCAGGTCGTTTTATCAAGCTCAACTAACATCAATAAAACATCACAGTATGAGTTTTTTGTACCATGGCTGGATTACAGTATATTTACCAGGTATTTCGCTATTAATATATCTGAATACCTATCTAATCTTCTATTTTTATTTTTTTATCAGTTCAGGAAACGGTTGGCGTAAAATTCGAAAATTAGTTTTGCCTTCATTCAATTTCCGCGTTATAGAACAATTTCTTTTTGTATTTAATGCACAAAGTCATGTATTAGTTGAACAACTCACCAAACACATTGCCGAACAAAACACATTTGATATTTTACCATTTACAACTTTATGCGTGTTTGACATTTTATGTGGTGAGAATAAATAAATTCTCATTAATTTAATATTGAATTGTATAATTATTATAATTATTTTATTTTATTTCATCAGAGACAATGTTTGGTATAAAAAGTAATACACAACTCCGAAACGATTCAGTTTTGCTTTATTCTGTTGACAGGTGATATTAAAATATTTTTAAAAAATTCTCAAAATTAATAATTTGCATTTTAGGATCAAAACTTGCATTCATGCCCGCCAGTTTAAAATGTTTCTTTGGCCTAAACTTTTTTTCAACATGTCTGCTATTGGAAAAGAGCATAACAATTGCATCAAAGTTGCGCATAAACTGACAGATGATGTAAACATTCGTTTTCTTAGTCTTTTCTTCATTTATTACAAACTCTATTTAATGCAGATAGTTAAAACCAAGAGGCAAGAACGAGAAATTAGAAAACAAAATGGAGATACAACAAAACCAAATGTGTCCGTTTTGGATTTACTTTTGGATGTAAATGAAAATTGCGAACATTTTTCTGACGCACACATAAGAGCAGAAATAGATGGATTTGTATTCGGTGGTCATGACACCATCTCCTCGGCACTCAGTTGGGTATTGTTTCTAGTGGCATCTCATCCCCAAGTGCAAGAAAAACTTCATCAAGAGATAGATGAAGTTTTCGGTATTAAAATGAATTTTTTTTTTTTACTGCAAAACGTTCTAATACTTTAAATTTTAGGTGGAGAAAAATTCAAAATCTTAACCTCGAGAGATTTAAAGAATCTAACTTACTTGGAATGTGTAATTAAGGTAGAGAAATTTAATTTTTAATATAATTTTGTAATTTAATATAATTATTTTATTTTTTTTCAAGGAATCTTTGAGACGTTTTCCAACAGTTCCGATAATCGGACGAAAACTGGAAAGTGATGTTACACTTATCGGTACTGCATCGGTGAATATCAGTTATCAAAAACTATTTTTACTTTTTTTATTACATTTCAAACAGATGGCCGAGTCATTCCAGCTGATGTTTCTGTGTACATCAATATTTTCAAATTACACCGTGACCCTGTGGTGTATCCAAACCCTGACAAGTTTGAGCCAGATAGATTTTTACCCGAAAATTGTGCAAATCGACATCCATATGCTTTTATTCCTTTTTCAGGAGGACCAAGAAATTGTTTAGGCAAGTATTATATAACGTATTGTATTTTATTGACAAAATTATTTTTGTCTATTTTTCAGGGCAGAAATTTGCTATGATGGAAGAAAAAATTATAGTTTCTCAAATTTTGCATTCTTTTACGATAAAAGCTGTAAACACACTTGAAGAGGTGAAACTAAAAGTGGATTTAACTTTAAATTCAAGAAATGGAATTAAAATTCAATTCACACCTCGAATTTGATATTGTGAATATTAGGAATAATATTATCGAAACAAATAAAGTAACTGTGTTATTGTGTGTTTAATGTGAAACCACTTTGTGTCCTTTTTGTTAGTTAAATGAAAGGTAGTTTGAAAGAGATTTAATTTACATTTACATTGAATATTTGGCAGAAAATAAGCTTTTAAAAATTATAACGTGTACTAATATATCAACTTGACTTTTATGTGAAAATTATTTATTTTTTTCAAATCAAATCAAACAATTTTTATTTTCAATCAATTGAATGAAAACTACAAAACAAAAACATTCAAGAAGACTTTTACAAAGTCAAAGATAAACATTCAGTCATACATTTGGCAACTATTAATCAAGATATGATAAATTTAGAATTATTGCAACAAAATGATGAAAATCACATTAACATCCAAATAACTGAGATAACAAATAAAACCAAACCAAAACCGAATACAAATTAAATAAGTAATACGAAACCAACCAAAATCAGTTACAATTCAAACAATAAAATAAACAATCGAAAGAAATTTATCGATCACACATTATAAAAAAAAGCATTGACGCACGTCACATCAGTTTTCTTCAGCTGCACCATTATCATTAACATTTTTGTATGCTCAGGAAGCGTTTCACTCGTAATTACCCATTTATGATGTTCAACAACTAAACCCGCAGCAGCTACTAAATCACAACCAAATAAAACACCTGACATTTCATCAGCTACAATTTTAAACGGAAGCTCAACAACTCGGTTTCCCCACTCAACTTTTAAAACTGCTTCCGCTATCGGACCAGCAGTATCGGATGCATTTGGTTTTGGTAAAATGCAATCCAGTGGATAGCCAGTTTCTATTAACAAACGTTTACTCATGGTAGATTGTGGTAATCCCTTGCCCAGTATAAGTTTGCAAATCATATTTCCTATCTTGACTTTCCTATATGGACTCTTCTCGAAAACCTTTACGGGATTCGTTAGTGTTGGTGGTTCTGGTTCCTCGTGGCTTAGTTCCATGAAGTTGGGAATTTCTTCGAAATTGTCGCAGATTTTCGTACAACTTCCGCAACCGGGACACATTTTCGGCTATATAAGAAAATATACCTACCTACGTTACTTTATGTGTTAAACATAGATGTGGATAGTTGTACCTGTGTTTCTCGTACAGTTAAGCAGATTAGCGTGATCCTGGGTATAATTGTGACGAATTAAAGTCGGATTGATGTTGCTGCATACGCACGCGCCGTGATGATGAGAATTTTTTCCATTTTGAAACGGCGCATGAGCACCGCATGAGTTCAGTTTAGAGCAATACACAATTCTCGGCTAAAGCGCATCTTATGGCTCTCTGAAATACATTAATTTAAAGTTCTTTCATTTGTTTACGTCATTCAAGGTGTTTGACTTTAGTGGTCAGACTAACTAACTTAGAAAAAAACAAATCAAAACGTGTTTATTTATTTTTTTTATAAAACAAACATATTTCATTTTCCAGTTCTCTCATACGAAAAATTATAGTTTCTCAAACACACTTGAATTGAGGTGAAACTAAAAGTGGATTTAACTTTAAATGCAAGAAATGGAATTGAAATTCAATTGTGATTTGTGAATATTTTGAATAAAATTTAACTGTTGTATTTCAAAATTCTACAGTTTTTTAATTTTTTTTACCATGCCTGAGATTACTCAGGAATGTCGCTAGATGTCATGAAATGGATCCAGGTCTAGACCTAGGATAGGGATCAATTTGTTAATGACGTCATGGTGTATCCGCCTGTAATATTTGAAATGGACGATGGTGTTGTTGTAGTTAAAAAATGATAAATTCTTCTGTGTCTTTGATTAATTCCGGAGAACTGGAGACTTATTTAGAACAAGAAAAACAAGCTAGAAAAAAGGCGCGGCTCGTACAGGTCAGAATATTTCTATAAGTTTACTGTGAATAGATCACAGATAAAAGAAAATTAACTGACACAACGTTTATTATTTACATACCTTAGGTTCGCTGTCAATCGAAGGAAATCTCGTACAATATTCGCCAAGCCGTCGAAAAGGAACGAGATAACCAACTTCAATTAGCAGGGGCAAAACGAAAAGTAAGCATCGTTTACGTTTGAATTTAATCTCGAATTAATTTCTTATTCATTAACTTGCAGCAAAAAATCTTAGATGCTGCGGACAGGCAGTTGGAAACACTATATTCAAAATATTCCACTGGTTTTGACCACATTGGTGAAGCGCATAAAAGTGTTAAAATTCAGGTAGTTTTATTTAAGTAAAAATTATTTACAAATTCTTAACAAAATATTTTAAGTTTAGGAAAAACTTAATGATTTATTAATTCAAAAAACAAATATAAACACTGAAATCGCTGATCATCGTGGGAAAGCTGCACTTTTTCAAATGCGACAGTTTCAAGACCAAAAGGAACAAGAAGAGTTTAAACGGACACAAAAACGTAAAGAAATCATGCAGAATGAACGAATTCGAGCAGCTAAAGTGGCCACTTTACCCAAACGCCCAGTAGATCCTTTAAATGAGTGTAAAAGTAATTGATACAAATAAAACTATCATAAACTGTAAATGCCATTATTAATTTTTTCTAAAAACAGGTCCCATGAGGAAAGGAAAACTCGGCGGTGTTGCATCAGCTACCAAATCATCTAATAAGAAACCGAGCCAACAACACGACGAAAACAAGGAAAACGGTTCCCAAACCAACTCAATTAGTCTTAAATCCGAAAAAAGTCGGCGCAAACGACGTGTCTCGGTTGGCTACAAAAACAAACAATCCAACGGTGTTAAATCAAAGGCGAAAATCCTTTACGAATGTCAAGAATTACCGCCAGTAGTTGTGTCTCGGAACCAAGAGTCGTCTCAAGATGCACGAAAATTAGCCAATGATTTGAATGCCATCGCTAACGATCGTTTCAAAGATGCGATGAATAAAGTCCAAGCTGAGAAAAACAAACAGGAAGTAATGAAAACGCTTGAAAAGTTAGATAAACTTGAAAAATTGAAAGAATCCAAATATATCGGAGAAGATAACGAATGGAAAACGACTTACGACAGAGAAGAACAACAATTACGCATGGAAAAATTAGTTGAAGACATGATGCACGTCGATATTGTCGACAAAACACCGGTAAATCAACCTCCTGATGTTGAAGAAGTGGATTCTCATTTGTCTTTGTTGAACGCAGTAGTGAGAAAACCAGAAATGTGAGCAAAGATATTTATTTTTAAATTTATTATTTTTAAATAAATTTATAACTTTAATAACTTATTTTTTGTTTATTTAGTATTAAGATTGCGTCGCCAACGGTCCGGGTGCATAAATCTCCAGTTTTGATGGACACTTCACCGGAAGAGCTTACGTCGCCATCGGTTCGGGTGCATAAAACTCCCGTTGTGATGGGCAATTCACCGGAAAAGCTTATATCTCCGTTAGATTCGTCTCTAGAGAGCTTCAAATATACACCGGAACCGGTGACGTCACCGTCTTACATGCACCGTTCACCCAAACTCGTACAGAGTGACACATCTTCTGCAACGGAGTACCGATTAGAAACTATCAATGCTGCGGGGCGAATACGATGGCAACCGCGAAATCTGACGGTTCCAGCGTACAGACTGAAAGATCCTAAGCAGAAAACGGCCACTCCAAAACCGGCAACTCCACGCCGTCGTTCGAGCGTCCATAAATCCGTGGTTACACGAGAATTATTGAAGAATTTTTTCGAGAGTCGCGGGGTGCAATCGCCTATCTCACCCATGAAGAAAGCGTTTACTAAAAGTTATGTACAATCTCCCGAAACGTCAGAAGTGGTCGAATTTGTTCAGAAATCTGTTGCCAAGTTGGATCCACCAAAAAGTCAATCGTCGCCTTCCTCCAAAGCATTTTTTCCTCCGCTGGACGTAAATGAACGCCACGATAATGAAGAATCCACTATTTCTCGAGCTACGTGGGCGAATGAACTCGTAAATAATCAATTAGAAACGAGTATGATAAGCAACCAGTCAGATGACTCCCTAACGAAAGAAATTAAAAAAGTTGAGGCGAAAGAAGTGAAGGTCATTGAATGCTCCAAAGATATCGAGCGCATAACGGAGGAAAAAAGTCATTTGCAGGAAGAATTGGAAATAGTTCGTCAATTGCGACAGGAGCTCGAAAATAAACAGAAGCAAACCGAAGAAGATTTGCAAGAAATGTACTATCAGCAAAAAGAAAATGAAGAAATTGAGTCGGAAGATGAATTTGTGGACATTTCGATGCAGCAAGAAGCGAATGTCACAACTAGAAGACGTCGTTGCCCGGTAACGATAAATAGAGGCATGTACGAAGATCCACACGAATTGAGCACTATCGCCGAATTGGATTCACCGCGCAATTCATCCGAACACACAATGAGAGTTACTTTAAGTCCACTAACGCGAGTTACCTTGAGTCCACCACTGCGAAGAAAGTTATCGTTCGGGCATATGGATGGGCCGGGAATTTCGGAGGAGCCTCAAATCTCGTTTTTGGATACATTTTCACGGGAGCCGTCGCCCATTAAAAGCCCATTTATAAGTCCATTTAAGAAGAGTCGCGACACGTATAGAACCGAAACGGATACATTGTCGCCATTAAGCGAAATGTTGCAACAAGCAAAACTCAAATCAGAAACCGATTCTCCTAGATCACTCTACGATACTTCACTAACCGATTCGTTAATGTCTTTCCAAAGGCACGAATTGAGTACCTATAACGACTTCGATGCAAATTGTAAATTATTTTATTAATATTTAATACAATTTATAATTTTTTTTTCTAATTTTTCAGTTTCGCCTGGCGCATCGCCGATTTTCCAGATACCCAGATCAATCGATCCTGCTAGTGATTCAGAAGTCGAAGAGATCATTCAAAAATGGCAACGCAAGCGAAAATCCAAATAAATTTTTTTTACATCAATTATTATCCCTTCTATTATTTTTAATTTGAATTTTGTATCTAGTGTGCTAGAAAATTATATATTTTGACTAAATAAAAACAAATATATAAATTTATAATTTTTTTTATTTCTTCCATCAATATTTAACAATTTAATCCTCTGCTCTCTGAGTTTCAGTCTTGCCACCTCGTATTCTTCCGGTACGACGAGCAGCAATAAGACCAACTTTGCGACCAGCAGACGCGTCTCTTCGTACGGTCGAGGCTTTACCGATGTGTTGATGGTTACCACCACCGTGTGGATGCTCAACGGGATTCATAGCCACACCTCTGACCTTCGGCCAGCAATTTCTCTTCACCTTGTATTTGTGGTAAGCACGACCAGCTTTCAAGATGGGTTTATCGATACGTCCACCCCCAGCAACGACGCCTGGAAATTATGAAAACAATTTAAAAACAATTCCGTGTGATAATTTTTATCTAAACTTACCAACCATAGCCCTGTTGTTCGATGCAAGAACCTTCTTGCAACCGGACGGCAACTTAACTCGTGTCTTCTTTGTTTCTGGGTTGTGAGAAATGACTGTTGCGTAGTTTCCAGACGCACGGGCCAAAGATCCACGATCGCCTCCTTTTTCCTCCACGTTGCAGACGATGGTTCCTTCTGGCATCACACCAACCGGCATAACATTACCGATTTGAAGTGTAGCTACAATAAAAACATTTTAAATTACACAAATTACAATTACAATTTCGAATTTACCCTTCTTTCCGCAGTAAATAAACTGCCCGGTGTACATTCCTTCAGCCGCTAAAAACAATTCCTTTCGGAGTTTGTAACGGTAAGGGTCCCTGAACACGACTACCGCCAACGGGGCACCACGGCCTGGATCGTGGATGATTTCCTGGATAAAAAAAGTGTCTTTGTGAGAAATGATTTTTAGATTTTAGACAATGAAATTTGTTAGTTTTTGATTAATTCAGAAACAGCCTCTATTTAGAAACACGTGTACTTTCATATACAGTATAGAAATCCATCATTTAATGTTTTAATTTTTGTTATAATATTGTTTATAATGTTTTTCTTATACCTTCACGATTCCTTTAATGTATCCATGTCGTTCGGCGAAATCTACGGCTCTAAGTTTCGCGGCTCCTTTGCGATGTTTGACGTGAGCTCTAAATACACTCCCAGCACCTTTACGCTGACTTCTAATTACTCGTCCCATGTTTTATCCTGAGATTGAAATAAGTTACATGTGGTTATCAATTTTTTAAGCGAATAATGCTATTTTCCGGCCGGTTATTTAAATAATATTTCTCGTTTACAGAAATGTAATTTATATTGATCTAATCAAAAAAATATATAATAATTTAAATTAAAACATAAATAAACGTTTAAGGATAAATTACGCGCCGATGTTAAGAGATTCACATCGGATATGTACTCACGTCGAAAACCAACCATACAATCCAACATGGAAAACGGAAGTACGTAAAAGGAAGTAACGACGAGTTGATTAACTTTTCTACCACTAGTTGATAATTTTAATATTAATTAAAAATCAAGAATTTATAAAAAACCAAAATTAATTTTTTATCTCTATAAAAAATAACACTTGAAATGAATATCAAAACTCTAATTTAAAACTTTTCTTTTCCATCCAGGTAAACAATTATACTCATGACTTGTCGTAACACTTTACATTAGTGATACCGGTTGACGTCACAAATTAGATCCGAGAGAAAAAAACAAACATCCGGGTTACAAACCCAAGACAAATGACATCACAAGGCCTATAAAAATTGCCGGTGATCTTTTGTGTGACTTCCCAGTGCTGAAGTTGGGTCTATCTTCCATTCCATTCTGCTGTACTATGAGTAATGAATCCACACAAAATGGGAAGGGTCTAGAGCAGCAGGTACTGGAAAATATTTTTCAAACATTTGCTAGTGATTTGTAAGTCGGAAGCGACCTTTCTACGCCAGTTTTCGAAGGCACATCAAAAATTTAACCCTCGTCTGGCGTAGAAAATGGCGCATAGGATCGTCACTACGACTCCCATGGTTTATCCCATTTTTGGGGACGGACCACCCATTATGGTAATTATTGACTATTCCCATCACTTAGACCATGTTTTAATCCTACTTATCCAATAGAGATCGAATTTTTAGATATCGATTGGTTTCACTTTAAAACATGATCAAAAGTTTCTATTTAAAAGCATGGGGAATCGTCATGGTTGATTCTAGGGTAAACGTGGGTGATTTGCACATTTTCTTTTTTTCTCACTTTAAACAATATTGCATGTTGATTTTGTTTCAGCAAGTCGCTAGTAGATGATACAAAGAAATGTTTTTTTTAATATTTTATATTTTTAAGTAATTTTTAGTAATTTTTTTTTTGGGCTTTTGTTTCGGTTTCACTCTTATTATCACGTTTTTATCATTCAAAAAACACGATTTTTGTGTTTTGATTTGTTTTATTTGGCTGATTTGATAATTTTTGATATAATAATGAATAATTTGTCAAAATGTTAATTTTTTTTTTTTTCAGTTAAAATCATTTATTCATTATCAGCAGTGTTCGAGATGATAATGTTAAAAAAATATTGAATTTCATGGAAAATTGTACTTTAATTCTGTTTTTTTTTTCTTCTTTTTTTTTCCTTCTTTTTTTAAATTGTTTATAATAGCTGCTCCGATATTTGATTAATATAATGTGTTTTCTTTAATTTCAGGTCGTGGACTTTATTTTAACACAAAAAAATCAACAACAAATGTGTTTCAGATAATTTTTAGACAATTTTTTCACTTCCAATTGTGAAACGATTTTTTCTTTTTAATATTCGAATGATGAAAATTGTACATGCCTCTAGCTAAACACATGATAAAATGTCAAATTGCAACTCACAAATAGAACGTTAGCACTTCCGAGAATTTTAAAACACCAATAATCCGAGTTCTTATATCCCACATAAAATATCCTTTTTAATATATAATCAAAATCAAATCAACAAAAATATCAATCGTTATTCGAGCTTAACTTATATCATTTTTAAAAAGAAAAAAAAAATGTAACCCTACACTAGTCATCACACAATCCAATTTAATTCAATATATTTTTTTAAAATTATTATTCAGATTCATTATGCACGTGGAAACTGCGATGTAATTATTTTTTTTTGCATTGCAATTTAGGTTCTCCACAACATAAAATGACCTTGGTCTAAATAGAATTTATTTTATTTTTTGTTTTAAAAAAAAAAAAAAAAAAAATTTAACGCATTGAAGATGATTTTGAATGTTATTGCTCTCTAACTGTTAATTCTTCAACAGCTGTGACAATAAACATTGATATTAGTTCGTTGCAGCAACAACGCTTCAATTAACCGAGTCGTAGTGTTCGAAAAAAGGAAACCGAAAGTCATAAAAATTGATTATATAATTATTTTATATTTAAAAAAAATATTTATTTTTCCGATTATATAATGATTTGGTTGTATTTTCAGTTCGCTGGACTAGACTTGAACCACACGGGAGGCGGTGCGCCAGCACGTTACATCCCTCCCGCTCTACGTAATCGACCACCACCGCCGCAGCAAACCCGGAGCGGCAGCGCGGGTAGCAGTTCTGGAAACTGGAATCCCCGCTCTTCAGGTGCTAGTCGACCTCCTACAGGAGACAGACGTGACAGGGGTAAAATCATAGGATGTGGTGTTTGTAAATCTGTCAAAATTGATCGAAAGTGAAGTGGAAATTGGATTAAATCTGCGACAAAATTGAAAATTTACAAATTGGCAATTTTTTTTAGTTGATTTACAAATATTTGATTAGCTCGGATTAGGCCAACTTGGAAATAAAAAAAGATAAATAAAAAAAATAAAAAATGCAAATATATTTTAGTCTGAGCTCCAAAAATCTTTCATTGGATGTTGCCAAGTTTGAGTCTCAAACTGCCGGCCTTCGTTGAAACATTTCTGGAACTTATTCCTGTAGATCTGGGACGAGTTTTCGAATTTTTGTTTTTGTTTGGTTTTTTTTTTTTTTTTTTTTGTTTTGTTTAATTTTGCATGGACAATTTTCAGATTACTATTCCAGGTCGTCCGAAAGTTACAATCGGTCAGCAGACTCTTATAGTCGCAGTGGATTTAGTAAGTCTATGAATTAATTATAATTCTATAAATTATAATTAAAGATTAGACCCAAAAAATTACTGTCTGTCTGTGTCCTGTTTCTATCTATCCTTTGTTTTCTTATTATTGACGTTTTTCGACTGTTGAATTTAAATAACAATGTTAATATATTTGAATTTTGATTTTTTTTTAAGGTGGTAATAGAGGAGGAGGAGGAGGAATACGAGGTGATTATAGTAACTTTGGTGGCCGTGGAGGTGGCGGTCGCAACGCTAATACTAGAACAGGAACTTATCCGCCGAGGTGAGTTATAAATTGGAAAAAAAAAGTTGTTATATTATAACAAGTTTTTTTATTTTTAATAGGAATTATGGAACCGAAGGAGGCAATCGGTGGCAGGAAGAACGTGGCGAAGTTGAATATGATCAAGAACGAGGTGGAAATTGGGGCCGGGATCGAGATCGTCGCAACTACGACCGTTGGGATCGTGGACCTAGCAACGATCGGTACGCCGTTACTTATTAATAATGTTTAATTTAGAATTAATTGGCTTACTATTTAAGTGATGGATCTGATCGTTGGGATAATAGGAACGATCGATGGAGCAACGAAGATGATTGGACGGCACCATTGCCAAAAAACGACAAGATTGAAATGTAAATTAATAATTAGTGTGTGAAATATATGAGTAAATTAAATTATTTGATTATTTTTTTTTTTAGGGAGCTATTCGGTGGATCGAACACCGGAATCAACTTTGATAAATACGAAGATATACCTGTTGAGGCTACGGGCGAAAATTGCCCTAAAAATATTTCAAGTGTAAGAGAAATTAATTTTTTTTTGTTTTAAGTTGATTTTTAATTTTGTCATTTTTTTGTTGTTTAGTTCGACGATTGCCAGCTAACAGAGATAATAAAGAATAATATTGGACTTACCAAATATGACAAACCAACTCCTGTGCAGAAGCATGCTATACCCATTATATTGGGCAAAAGAGACTTAATGGCGTGCGCACAGACTGGGTCTGGTAAAACTGCTGCGTTTTTGCTGCCAATACTAAATCAACTGTTTGAAAGTGGCCCGTTTGCACCACCTGTATGTGATAACTAATTACATGCTGGAATGTGCCTTAATTTATCGAATAATTGCAGGCAAGCAATGGCAAAACATATGGACGCAGGAAGCAGTATCCATCGGGTCTGATTTTATCGCCAACTCGTGAGTTGGCGACCCAGATCTACGATGAAGCTAGGAAATTTGCTTACAGGTCTCGAGTGAGACCCTGCGTAGTGTACGGAGGCGCCGACGTAGGCCAACAAATGCGGGATTTGGACAAAGGATGTCATTTACTTGTCGCAACGCCAGGACGGCTTGTAGACATGTTGGAACGCGGGAAAGTGGGATTGGACAATTGCCGGTGAGTGAAATATTAAAAATAAGTATTTTTTGATTTTTGTTTAATATTTTATTGAATGTTTCAGATTTTTGGTGCTTGATGAAGCTGACAGAATGCTTGATATGGGTTTCGAGCCACAAATTCGAAGGATTGTGGAACAAGATACTATGCCAAGCACTGGCAAGAGGCAGACATTGATGTTTTCTGCCACATTCCCTAAAGAGATTCAGATTTTGGCCCGTGATTTTCTCGATAATTATATATTCTTGGCTGTCGGTCGAGTGGGAAGTACAAGTGAAAATATCACCCAGAAGATAGTGTGGGTAGAGGAACACGACAAACGATCGTTCCTCCTTGATCTCCTGAACGCTGCCGGACTGGATAAACCTAGTACGAGTATTATCTTTTATTTCTCTGTGATATTGCTTTATGTAATTCGCTTTTTTTAATATTTTGTTTTTTTTGTTCTTTTAGGACCAGACTCCTTAACACTAGTTTTCGTAGAAACAAAAAAAGGAGCTGACTCTTTAGAAGACTTCTTAAGCAAGGAAGGTTATCCGGTTACGAGTATTCATGGGGATCGTTCCCAGCGCGAACGGGAAGAGGCGCTACGTTCGTTCCGGACGGGGCGAACTCCGATTCTAGTGGCCACAGCAGTAAGTTGATAATAAAATATAATTTAGAATTAAGCTATGATGTTTTATTGACATTTGAAACCTGAAAATTCAATGTGGACAAATTAATTAATGCTGAGCTTAATAAATTTATACATAAAAAAAAAATTTGTCAATTTTTTTAAATTTTTTTAATAATTAACTTTATTTCAGGTGGCTGCTCGAGGTTTAGACATTCCCAACGTGAAACACGTGATTAATTTTGATCTACCCAGTGACATCGAAGAATATGTGCATCGTATAGGCCGTACTGGTCGAGTAGGAAATTTAGGTTTGTATAGATATTATTGTTTTGCGGTGCATTTTGTTAATTTATTGGGTTATTAGGTCTTGCTACTTCATTTTTCAATGATAAAAACCGAAACATGGTTCGGGACTTAGTGGATCTTTTGGTGGAAACGAAGCAAGAAATGCCAAGCTGGTTGGAGAGCATGGCGTTGGAGCTACGTCATCAACAGAGTAGTCAACGACGGTCAGGACAAAAGAGGCTAGACGACAATGACTAAATTTCTAATCTTTTGAATTGAAACTTATTTTTTGGCTTCTAGATTCGGAGGTGGATTCGGCTCGCGAGATTATCGTCAGCAATCACGACCGTCGAGTGGCTCCAACCGGCCCGCGTTTCCCAACCAAAGTGGAGGCAACTACGGATTCGGGCCCAATCATTATATGGGCGGCTACAGTAGCTCTCAGTACGGTGGTAACTACAGTAGCCAAGCGCAAGATTGGTGGGGGAGTTAAGCGTTAATGGCGTTATGTAATAGCCATGTTTAGCGCAGCAGCTCAGAGTGAACACTGTGATGTGATTTAAAAGGCGGACGACACCTGATTTTTTTTAAAAAATACTGAAATAGTGTTTGTAGGCGGAATCAGTAATCTCATTCAGGGGCCTAATAAGTAATAATTAAATGAAAAAAGAATTTTCCTCTGGAAATTTTTTAAACAAGTTTTTGAAGAATTTATTTTGCTCAGGAAATTTTTTGTTGTTAATTTAATTTTTTTTTTTTAATTTTAATTTTTTTAATTTAATTTTTTGTTTTCGTTTTTCATTGAGAACAAAATTTTTTTTTGGTGTGGTCCTTGTTTGTAGATTAATTTCTTCATTTAAATGTTATTTGTCATTTCGTATCTTGTGTGCGCAAACATGTTCGTGTGTGATGAGTAAGTGGAAAACCATTTGAGGTGAAAAATCATAATGCTTTTAAGTTCCTATTACAAAATAGTATAACGATCGCTTATTTTCGTTTATTTATTATTATTTTTTAATACGAATCATAATACCTTTATTATTTTTTGTAATTTTTTGATTTAATTTATTTTTTTTTAAAAAAATTTTTTTTCTTTACTTAGTGCCCCTACAAAATAAGAACAAAAATATTATTTTTGATGTTTTTTTTTGTTCCTATTCAGAATCAAAAGAAAGAAAATCTCATTTCTTAAAGGTATTATCCTGCATTAATTCACTTTTTTTAAAAAACTTTGTTTGTATATTAATTCAAAAACTTAAAAAAAAAAAGTTTTTTACCTCATGTGGTTAAATTGCCTCATTAAATCAGGTGTTTTTTTATATATATATATATAAAACAAAGGTACTATTAAAAAGGGCCACTATAATATTAAAACTTTCATATCACAGGGTCACAGGGCTGTTGCCTTTAGTATTTACGTGTGGATTTTTTTTGTTATTATTTTTTTCTTTTCCTTTTTAATTTGTCTGTAACGAAGTTAAAATGTTTCCAAATTGTCAGCATATTTTTAAAGAATTTGTAACTTTGAAATCCCTGTCGTGGCATATTTTGTAAAGAAACCAATTTTTAAAACAATTTTGACAAATTACTATTTTTATTATTATTATTATTATTTATGTTGTTATAGAATCTAATTAAGAAAAAAAGTATAGGTAAAAGAAAAAAAAATTGGTTTTTCTCAGTTGGTTTTTGTTTTTCTTTCACTTTGCCTCATATTAAGGGATGAAATTTTTACTTCAGTGTTGTGGTTTGTAGTTTTCCAGTATTCTATAGTTGTGAAACTTGAATCTAATGTACTGTAAGTTAAAAAAAAGAAATTTGCCGTCCCCTGTCGATCAACAAAAGAATATTTAATACAAAAGTGCAGTGGATAATTTTTTTTTTGAAAAACTGAAATTGTTCAAACTATTTTTGGGTGAATCATGAGTTTTTAAGCTGTTTTCAATGGCTAGGAATATATTTTTTTCTTTTAAATTTATATAGTTAAATAAAATTTAAAATAATTATTTAAAAAAAATTAAAATAAAAAAAAAAGTTTTTTTTTGTAATTTTAAATGTAGTTAGATAACTAACTAGATAAAAAAAAAAAAAAATTATTTTAAAAATATTTGGAAAAATTTGTACCTAAAAAGTATTCCTCCGCTGCCATTTTGAAGCAACTTGAAAGAACAAAAAAAGATATTAGCTATTTTTTTAAAACAGTTTTTTACCACTGCAGTTTCTGGATTTCCATCACATTGTTGTGGATTTCAATCCCATTTTCTAATGTTTTCATTACTGCGGCCCGGGTGAGGTCGATGCATTTATAATGGGTGAAAAAAAAATAGTTTACAAAATGGTATCTATAGAAAGGTTCTATGATTAATTACTGCTTTAATTGAAAGTAGTGACGTTTGAGATAAGTTATTTTGTCAGGTTTCATTTTTTGTATGCAGAGACATGAGTTAGTGAAAAATGATGACGAGCGTTTTAGTCTCCTGTTTTATAATTTAATTTAATTTCAAAGTGGACATCGATTGGCGCTATTTGCCGATTTTGTCCGTAATTTTCTCGAGAAAGAAAAAAAAAGAAGGGCTGGTCCTTTTTTTTTTTGCATTAATAAGTTTTTTTTTTTTTTAATTTAATGAATAATAATAAATGCATCCATTCAAAAGCTGGATACATGCCATGCTGCCTGGATGGCCTACCAATCTGGGATAAAATGTATTTTCTGAAATTGATTATCATTAATAATAATAATAATTGCTTTTGTATACGGTTTTGTTTTATTTCTTAATTTTGTGCTACATTTTTTTTATGTCTGAGGCCAGTACATGTTTTACAAAATCAACTTAAAAGATAATCAAAATTTTAAGGGGGTTATTGGTTTGTGGGGGGGGGGGGTTAGGGTTGGGCGAGAGGAATAGATTGAGATTTTGTGTAGCATTTGAAATGACATTCCATTATTAGATAATTTTTTTTTCCATGACATTATTTTTTTTTTTTAAATAAAAATAATAATAATAAAAAAGGAGCCTCGAATGAGGACACGGCCATTTGGTTAGTCAGGGATGCTACATATGTAGTGGGTGGGGATTACTATTCAGATAAAATGACAAATTGTGTGTGGAAAAATTTGGAAATTTTTGATAAGGTTTAGGTAAAA
>JH431613.1:0-13785 GCA_000239455.1 Strigamia maritima | reverse complement strand
AAAGATGGGTTTTTGGAAATTTGTGGATGATCTTTTTGTGAATACATTTTTTTATATCAGTATTTTGTACATTGTTAAAGTTTAAAGGTAGCATCCCTGCGAATAGAATACTCTATCCATCTTAATTTTAATGCGAATTAAGGTGGAAAAAGAGTTGGTAATTAATTTATGTATTTAATTAAAAGATAGAAGAAAGAAAAAAAAGTAAATAAAGAAAAGAATCATTCATGTATCATCACATTGTGATAAATTGATTTCTACCCAGCAGAAATATTGCCTTATGCCTTTAATAAAGGCTGTTTATATAGCTTATATTTGAACTTTCACCATTGTGAGGTGAGAACTTTCCATTTTTCCACACCCATGTTGGGTGGTTAGTCAAAAAGTCACAAAAAAGGACATAGTTAGAAATGCTTTTTATGTACTGGTTCAACAGATATGATGAACAAGGTTAAACAAATTTTAAAATTTCATAATAAATAAATAAATTATAATGAATAATGAGCAACTAACAGTGAAACCCAGATTCTTTTTGGTGGGCCAATCTGTAGTGTGGTTTTAGATGGGGAAATAATTTCTACTTAATAAAAAGTATCAAAAGTATTTTAAAAAAATAAAAATACAAAAAAAAAATATTTTTTAGTAAAGATAGACTGTATGTCTCTGCATTTGACATAAGACTAAATAAATAAATAAAAAAAAAAAAAAAACTAGGGCTTTTGATGGAAAAAATTATTTATTTGTATTTATTGCTTATATTTTTTGCAAATAAAACCTGGCATTTTTTGTATTTTTAAAACAAAATAGAACCATTAACAATTGGAGTAAAAAAAAAAAAAAAAATTTAAAAAATAAAAAGTATTATTTTTTCAATTATTAATTCTGATTCTTAATCAGCTCAAATGTGAAGAAATAAAAGATGGAATTTTATTTTTCAATTCTAGGGATGGCAAAAACAATCTTGTATTAAGATGTTTAGTCTAAGTTTTTTTGTATGTTATGAAAAGTGTAGCAAAATTTGAAATAGTTTGTTATTCGATACTAATGTAATGCTTTGCCTATGTCAATAAAGGCTTGTCCGCACAATTTATGTTCATGCACATTATTTTTATTGTATTAAAATTAATCCAAATTTAAACATTTTTTAAACTTCTTTTGAAAGAAAATTGAAGAAAAAATCGAACAATACAGAAAACCATCAAACGATGATTTGTTAGGCCACTATACTTTATTTACATTTGGGTTTTTGTATTGTTGCGCACATTTTTTCAGTACAATGTAAAAAAGTTCACACTTCAGTTTCGTGCACGAATTGTTGGATAGAGTTTTTTTACATTTTTGATTCAATCATGTAAGCAAGAATATCATGCTTTGTAGAGGATTTTCTCCGCATCTATTACTGTAAGTACGTAACCATTTCTAAATTAAATTATCTAAACCCAAGCTCTTAGTTGATTTACTGTATGGCATGTTGAAAACACTGCTGGGAATAATTAAACAGTAAAACACCTTGGAACAAAATTGGCAGAAGTAATATTCTGTAGTATTGTACACAGTTTGCCTTCATTCTAGCCTCCATTCGTTAGTAAACTTATTATGCCGTACTCCGCAGTCAGAGGCTAGCATGATGTCACCAATGATCGCCATTTTAAAATACATTCTGATGTCATACTTCGTCATGGTTTCATACAAATAACGAGATCCAAGGTCAAATAGATTGTAAATCGGGTCAAGTTCCCACAGCTCGGGAGTAATCCGGATCCTGTTACCATTTATGCATGCTGTGTAAATACAGATGGAGAGAGTTTAGATGTCGGTGTGGTAAACCTAATTATGCGGATGGAGGCAAACATTTTATACGTTAAACCAGCAACGATCGAACCAATTCTATAAGACACTGGATCAGCGAGTGGAAAAGGAAATCATCGGGCGATTTTATAAAGGAAATTGAGACTTGTGTGTCCGATGCCATCATGGCGGTGACTAGTGTGAATTGCAGCCTTGACGATATCGACTTAAATTCACTTAAGGTAAATCATATTTTCCTCTATTTTACAACCGTTACAAGTACGAAAGTTTGTCTTGGCTGGAAATCAAAAAAGATTGACGGTGTCTTGCAGGTTGGTGCAATGATAAACGATAGGAAAAGTATGGGTAACGATGAGTCCATGTTTATTTTATGGGGAGGATGAAATTGTTTGGGTTTTTAAACTTTAAAAAGTTAGATGACTTTGTTTAATTTTAGATTTTCTATTTTTTTTTTTTTTTTTTTTATTTATTCAAGAAGGAATTTTCTCAATTTTGGTTGATTTTTTCTTGATATAAAAAATATTTTTTGGGGGATTTTAGTTGTGAAATGATTGTGGGGAAATGAGAAATTATGTCATATCACATGGAATTAAAGGGTTAGGCGTAAAATGAAAAGGATTTAAAGACGAACTTGAACTGAATACTTGACAAGTTTCCTCAATGTGTTTTTTCTTAAGAGATAGTTCAACAAACTTGTGACTGTCGAAATCATAGGAAGTAGCAATTTGGACTCATTACAAGTTGTACCACGAAATCTGGATAAACTTCCTTAGAGAATTTGAATTCTAAATTTAATTTAATTTATATTTTAAGATTTTTATTGTTTGTTTGTTTGTTTATTTATTTTATTTTTTTTAATTTTTATTTTTTTATTGTTGTAGGATCCTGCTGGCATTTTCGATTTGATTGAAGTTGTTGGCAATGGAACTTATGGACAAGTTTATAAAGTAAGTTTTATGAGTGATTGAAATTTAATTACTTATATTGGAATTTTTATTTATTTCTTTCAAGGGCCGTCATACCAAAACAGGCCAGTTGGCTGCCATTAAAGTGATGGACGTAACTGAGGATGAAGAAGAAGAAATTAAGTTGGAAATAAATGTTTTGAAAAAAGTGGGTTAATCTTTTCCATGTATTTATTTATTTATTTATTTTTTTTTAGATGTTTTGTTTTATTATTATTTTTTTATTGTTCTTTTTATTGCTGCTATTTTAGTTTTCCCATCATAGAAACATAGCCACGTATTATGGAGCATTTATTAAGAAAAGTCCACCGGGTAAAGATGACCAGCTTTGGGTAAGTTATTTACAGATTTAGTAGAAACTAGAAATTATCAAAAAAAATGTAAAAATTGTGGAAAAAAAATCAAATTTTTCAAGAAATTGTGCATTAAATAGTCAAATTTAGCAAAATTTGTAATTAATCTCTTAATGCATTGATTTTTCTGTTAAACTTTATAAAAAAGATAAATGGGAATATGAAACAAACAGGATACAGGATCCATACAAATATCAAGGGCTAAGTCTAGACAAGTTGTTGATAGTTAGTAGGGGTTGTGCTAAAAATAAATACAAGTGTTGTGTGGTAGAACTATGGGTAGATTAAACCAAATTTTTTAATTATTTAAAAAATATTAATTTTTTTTATTTTTATTTTAGCTCGTCATGGAATATTGTGGCGCTGGTTCTGTAACAGACTTAGTCAAATGTAAACAACACATGAATTAAATAAATTTAAAAAAAAATAATTTTTATAATTAATATCATTTAATTTTCTTTTCAAAGCAACCAAAGGTCAGTCTTTGAAGGAAGAATGGATAGCCTACATTTGTAGAGAAATCCTTAGGGTAAAATGAATCATTTTCTTAGAAATCCCCAATATCAGCTGATTAATATTGGTTAACGTCAATCTATTTTTTTTCTTTTCAGGGTTTGAGTCACTTGCACGCTAATAAAGTGATTCATCGTGACATTAAGGGACAAAACGTTCTACTAACTGATAATGCAGAAGTCAAATTAGGTACTAATTAAAACAAATAAAAACAAACAAAAAAATTGATTATTTTTATTTTATTTTAAAGTCGATTTTGGAGTGAGTGCGCAATTGGACAGAACCATTGGCCGTCGTAATACATTCATCGGAACACCATACTGGATGGCACCGGAAGTTATTGCCTGCGACGAGAATCCAGATGCCACATATGATAACCGGGTAAATAATTTAAATTTTTAAATAATAATAAAAATAAAAAATTTAATTAATTTTTATTTATTTTTTTTCAGAGTGACTTGTGGTCTTTAGGAATCACTGCCCTTGAAATGGCGGAATCTCAACCGCCTTTGTGTGATATGCATCCAATGAGAGCTTTGTTTCTCATTCCTCGTAATTCTCCACCGAGATTGAAATCGAAAAAGTGGTCTAAGAAATTTCACAGCTTTATCGAGACAGTTCTCGTGAAGGATTACCACCAACGGCCTTACACTGATCAATTACTGAAACATCCTTTTATACGCGATCAACCGACCGAGCGGCAAGTGCGAATTCAACTCAAGGATCACATTGATCGTGTCAAGAAACATAAGCAACAGAAAGCGGGGGAAGATCGCGAGGATTATCACTACAGCGGGAGCGAGGGCGAGGAAGACGAGGCCGGCGTCGCTGGGGAGCCGAGCTCGATCATCCCCGCCGCGACCGATTCGACATTGCGAAGGAATTTTCAACAGATTCAGGAAGGGCGAACACTCACGTCTAATGACCCACATCCGCCGCCACCGCTCCAACAACCACAGCAACAACCGCCAAAACATCATCATCAACAACAACAGCAACATAACCATCAGAATAACTTCCAGGACATTCCGGGAGCTATGAGACAACAAATGATGATGATGGCTCCGCAACGGATGATGGGTATTGAGTTAATTTCCTGATTGATGTTTGTTTTATTGATTTTTTTTGTGGATTTTTAGATGTGCACGCTCCGAATAAGCCTCTTCCACCACCTCCCAAAGAGGAAAGGAAACCAACTCCGCCCGTTAATCCACAACAACCTCAACTACAAAGGAATTCGGCCATCTTTAAACCGACTGCACAGCCTGGTGTGAGGAAAAATGAAGTATGACATTTGAATTTGATGTTTGTAGTGGTTTATTTATTGATTTTGTTTACAGAGTGAGGATCCATTCCAGGATTTAGAGGTTTTAGCGGCGCAATTAAACGAATTGGCCACGGGATCAAATGCCGAAGCACCCAGCAATGCTCGTCAAAACGGAAACGCTGCAAACAACCATCACCAATCGGACAGCGACGATGACGACGAAGATGATGGACGTGTTCGCAACGATGGAACTCTCTTAGCTTCAGATCCACCGAGACCAATGTAAAAAAAAGGCGTTTAGAACATTTAAACAAATGCAAATTGCTTGTTTTTTTACATGTCGATACAGCGATTTTCACTCGTTTAAATGATTTATTGAATGTTTTGATTCGATTTTAATTGTAGACCGCCTGATTTACACACATACAGCAACGATACCATCGAATCCATGGTGGTCCACGACGGTAAGGATGTTTACTTTTGGCGTGAATCACTTCTAGAAATATCTTCTTTTTTTTAGACTCTTCTCCAACAGCCCCTGTACCCGGACCTCCAAATAGGCCTTTGCCGCCGACTCCGGACGAATCAGAAGCCAATGATAGGACTCTGGTTTTACGTAGGGTAAGTCGACGATATGGCACACCGTGCCATACCGTGTTTAGTTGAAAGTTTTATTTTTAAAACTGCATGATAATTTTCGGTTCTATTTATGGTGGTGTTGTTAATCGCTACGTGGTGTTTTTTGGTTGGTCTTTTTATTTATTTATTTTTTTTTCGGTGTTTGGCCATTGACACACTTAATTTTCATTTTATTTGGTTAATGCACAGTAGAAAATTAGTTTATTTTTGCTTTATATCAAGCATTAATTAACGGAATGAATGAGAATTTTTTATTTGTTTTTTATTTTCTCTTTTTTTGAGTGTGTAATTTTATACGGTTTGGCATTCATTCAAGGTGAAAGTTGTTAAACACAATGAAATTACCTTGAGTGGATTTTTGTTTTAAATCTACAGGTTCTTGAATTATTATTTTTTTTTTTTACATTTTTTTACATTAATATTAATAATAATAAAAAAAAATTTAGAAAGCCCAACTGGAAAACACTTGGCGTAGTGAAGCGAGTTTAGCCAAAAAAAAGCAAAATTTTATTTTCAGCAAAGGAAAAATAAAATTGATAATTCACCAAAAACAAGGAGAAGGAAAAAATACGAAACCGCGAACGGAAAAGCACCTCAGACGCGGTGCATATTGAAGGAAGTAGAGGAAAGTCATCCAAAAGGATTGGCGCCGTTCATCGGCCGCCACTCCTCAAGACTTCCTCGGCTCCTTTGGAGTCCACACCAGTTAGGAATGATTTTGCTAAGGTTAGTCCAAACTACGGACTGTACTTCGCTTCGAAACTGAGTAAAAAAAAAAGTATGATTGACGGATAATTGAATGAAGGTTGTGAAAATAAATTAATTTGCATGTAATTTTTTAATTTTTAATTTTTTTTTTATTTTATCACTCACGCATGCGCTTTGGTGGCAGCAAAGCCTTTTGTTTATAATTTTTTTGAATTTATTTTTATTTGAAATTAATTAACATTTATTTTATTTAGTCGGATCGACACAATCAGCTGGAAAGCGGAAGATCGCACGCGCAAAGGAGCAAAGGAGTGTCGTCCAGCAATCCGTCTGGACATCACCAGGCACACTTGGCAATGCACGGCTCGCGGATGAGCAGTGTGTTGCCCGATTTGCTTCCGCCGCAAACTTCCGCTATGTCTGCGCACATGATTGCCGGTCAGAGGCCTCAGGATAAGTCTACGTCGGATGAAGTGAGGCTTTTTTGATGGAGGAATTTTAATGTTGAATTTTTTTTTTAAACTAATGACGACTAATATTTATTTATTCATAATAATAATTAATTTGAAGTTGATCAATGATTGCGTTTAATTTTTTTTGTATTCATTAATTTTTTCCCCGTCTTCTTTTTCCTTGCATTTGCCTGATTTGCAATAGGTTTATGGATTTCCCAGTTCATGTAATGACGTAAGTAAATTATGCTTTGAATTTAGAAGTTGGCGAATTATAAAAATTTTAAAAATGTTAAAAAAATTTTTATGATTTGGCCGTTTGATACTGGCACTTTAATTGGATGATGGTGGAAATTTGCATTTTTAATCGGAAATTTTGTGTTTTTTGGTTAGATAAATGATTCAAGTGTCAGCTAAAACGTATTAACACATTGAAACTAACTTGCACGTTTTTATTTTGCTTTCATTTCCTTCTCTTCCGGCTTCAGATCTATGGTTTTCCATGTTCGAATGATGTAAGTTGATTTCTCACCTTTTATTTTTTTCATTTCGCGAACGGGGTATTTTTTTTTTTATTTGCATGAATTTTTGGCTTTTTGATTTTTTGGGGTTTTGTCGATTTTCATTTTTGATTTTTTTTTAAAACAAAATATGAACTTTTTTTAAATTTTTTGTTTTCAGTATCGTCAAGCTGTGAGCAAAACACCGCCGCATTTACAACATAAACAACGCTCGTTTTTAACTTTTGGATTTGGCGCTGGGACTGGTCCAATCTCACGTAGAGAATCTCACATTAATGTCAATGTGACGCCGACTTCGCACGAAGTTTCTAACGACACGCCTGAGATTAGGAAATACAAAAAGCGATTTAATTCTGAAATACTCTGTGCGGCGTTGTGGGGCGAGTCATCAATCAATTTGTTTTAAAAAAATCAAATTTTAAATATTTTAAATATTTTTTTTTTTAGGTGTTAATTTATTAATTGGTACGGAGAACGGCCTGATGCTCTTGGATCGGAGTGGACAGGGCAAAGTTTACCAACTCATCTCTCGACGTAAATTCCAACAAATGGAGGTACTCGAAGGTCAAAATATTTTGGTTACGATTTCGGGAAAGAAGAATCGAGTTCGGGTTTATTACTTGTCGTGGTTGAAAAGTAAAATTTTACGAACCGATGGCGTCGAGAAGAGGAATGGTTGGATAAATGTCGGCGATTTGCATGGAGCCGTTCACTTTAAAATTGGTATGTGAACCAAATTACTCAAAATCATCGAGTTTTAACACCCCTTTTTTTTCTTATTTGCAGTTAAATACGAACGAATCAAATTTTTAGTCATCGCATTACGGGAGAGTATTGAGATTTACGCCTGGGCTCCCAAGCCGTATCATAAATTTATGGCTTTTAAGGTTTGTTTTTAGTTGAAGTAATTATTTGAGTTTATAATTTATTTATTTATTTTTTTCAGTCATTTGGAGACCTGGCTCATAAACCACTTCTGGTGGACTTAACGGTCGAAGAAGGCAGTCGACTCAAAGTAATTTACGGTTCTGCTGATGGCTTTCACGCTGTCGATCTGGATTCAGCTTCAGTTTACGATATATACATGCCAGCTCATGTAATTCTATTTAATACCTCTATAAAGATTAAATAGTAATTTTCTTTTGTGTTTTTTTAACAGACTCAGGGCCCCATAATACCCCATACTATTGTAACACTACCAAACACGAACGGAATGCAATTGCTTTTGTGCTACGACAGTAAGTTTGAACATTATCGAACAATGGCAGATCCAAAATTGCTCTTTCATGGATCCGTCGCTGCGATTGCAAGATTTAGTTATTTTTTTATTTCGTTTTTCTTTAGACGAAGGCGTCTATGTTAATACTTATGGTAAAGTAAGCAAAAATATTATTTTGCAATGGGGAGAAATGCCAACTTCAGTAGGTAAGTGGATATTAGTTGTTTTTTTTGTTTTTTTTGTTTTTTTTTCAAGGTTTATTCAATTTTTTACAGCTTACATTGGTACTGGGCAGATCATGGGTTGGGGCAACAAAGCTATCGAGATCCGTAATGTTGAAAGTGGCCATCTTGACGGTGTATTCATGCATAAAAAAGCGCAGAAGCTCAAGTTCCTCTGTGAGCGGAACGATAAGGTTAGTTTTAAGATTGACATAAAATTATAATATTAAAAAAATTTAAATATTTTTGTAATTTTGTTTTTAGGTGTTTTTTTCGTCCGCCAAAGGTGGTTCTTCGTGTCAGATCTACTTTATGACGCTCAATAAACCCGGAATGGCCAAATGGTGAATTCTAGAGAATTAAAAATACAACTAGTTAATTTTTTTTATTATGATTAACAAAATATTAATAATAATGATAATATTAAATAATAAGTGGTGTGTAGTACATGTAAACAAAAGCTAACTGGCAAAACGGTATTTTTTGTTTTGTTTTTTTCCTTTGCATTTTATTCGGTCAGAAATAGTTTTGTTTTTTTAATGAAAATTTTGGTCACAATTTTTAAAAAAAAATATTTATTTGCCAACTGTTTGATCAACAATTTGAATGTGCAATTTTTGTTTAGCTTTTTTCCAAAAGTAATGAGTTAGATTTTTAAGAAATTTGTAAATTATTCAATTTTAAACAATTTTACTTATAACATTTCTTCCCATTTGAATTTTATATCCTTTTTTAAAATAAAATAAATAAAACTGGTGATAAGTTTAATCATGTTATCACTTTTTTTTTGTTGCAAAATAATAACCAAAAAATAATGGGTTATTGGCTGAAACATTGGTACCCTAAAAAATTCCTCAAATATAATTTTGCTCATATTTGATGCCAATTTGTCAATTCAGCCACCAGTGTGATACTTTGCATTTTTAAACTTTTTTTTAATTGCAAATTATGGCCTATTTTAATTAATTTTTTTTTTTGTAAAATGATACGAACAAAAAAAATGTATGCAAATCATAATACAAACAAATAATTGTAACGTTAAGAATTTTTTTTTACTACTAATGTATGGATGAATCACTTTGTACAAGTTTGGAAAGAATTAAAAAATCTTATAAGAAACGTAGAAAATGTGTTTATAACTTTATTTAAAAATAGACATTACACGATTTGAGCAGTTTCATATATTTATTCTTATATATTTTCATTTTGGCATTTTGAGCAAAACATACGGTACAAATCATAATAATGTCTCGAAGAAATCGTGAAAGGACAGTCAGTACCTGCCAAATAGGAAGAGAAGAAAAAATAAAAATAAATAAAATTGAAATGTTATTTCGATTTATCGATATGTTTTCGCCCAAACCAGTTGGCATTACACGACGAACACAACCAACACGGCAAACAAAAGATTAGGTGATTTAATCTTATCGCGGACCATGCACTGGGCGCCGCCATCTGTTGGAATTGAAAGTTTGTTTTGACATATTGACCGCCAGGTGGAGAAACGTCTCACTTGCGTTTTGATATCCTTGCTTGAAAATCCATCGCTAAAAACTACAAAGATGGCGGCGCCCAGTATTCAACCTAATGGTAAAATTAAATCACCTAATTTTTTGTTTGACGTGTTGGTTGTGTTCGTCGTGTTTCAAACGATGTAATGCCAACTTGTTTGAGCGAAAACATATCGATAAATCAAAATAACATTTCAATTTTATTTATTTTTATTTTTTTCTCGCAGGTATCGTTACCGATGCGGCCAATTATGAACCTGAAGTGGTAAATGTAATTCGAAATTACTTGGACACTATTTTACGCAATGATGGTAAGGAATAATTCTTTTTATTAGTTTTTTTAATTGATATTTTTATTTTTATTTTATTTTATGTTACAGGAGATATAAGCGGCGATATCGCGTTAGAACTAATCAAAATGATTCGGCAGACAATGAAACGATTTCAACATCGAAGCGACATTCCAAACTGTGTCACTGAATCGGTGTCAACTTTATGGAATAAATTATTACAATTAATCGAAGAGAACTACAAAGAGTAAGTTGTTTTTTTTAAAAATCTATCATTTAATAATTAATTAAAATTTTATTTCATTTACAGACAAAAAGAAGACAGCAGCAAGTAGAAAAATTTGCCAAGTCATTAAAGGAATTGGCTCCCTTTAACCATTCTTTGGGCATTCATGAAAACAATGCATCACGAACATCCTGTCAAGAAATGATTTTGAAGAAGAAAACGAAGATCTGTTGGAGCTTTTGAACGACTACCTTGCATTGTGCGCCAATTTAAGTACATGTTTAATTTTTTTTTTTTTTTTTTTTACAAAAGTTTAATTTTTTTCTTTTATAGTAACGAAAAAGAAATTGCTAGGTATTCGTAGGGAGCGTATCATTGGGGCTAAGATGTTGTCATCGACTGCTACAAATGTTAAATATTCTGGAGCAATTTCAGTTGAAAATTGGCCGAACATCAGTAAAGAACTTGAGGAATTTATAAATCAGTTTGATCCGCCTGTATTGGTTGTAAAGCCAAAGTTTACAACTTCTTATGACAACTTAACAAACGAAGCTCACACAAGCAATGTATTCAACCAAACAATTGGCCTAATTATAGCGTCTCTGCTAACAGATGAAGAAGAATTGACTTTTTGTGATAGAGAATTGGCCGGTGGAAATTCCGATCCAGATCGAATCGTTATGAAGGGACGCGATCGATTACTCTTTTTTGAACTCAAAAAACAGTCCAACCTCTTTGGGGATTTAGTTTCGGCAATAACTGATAGTGACTCTAAACTTCAACACAACTGCAATCAAGCTTTCAAACAATTAGCGTTATACTTTAAAAATACAGGATTAACATATTGTTTTCTTTCAACCGTAGAAACAACCTGGTTAATACGGAAGGATGGAAACAAAATGTACGTGTCTCCACCAGCTTCTTGGTCATCGACAGAAGAAGGGATTTCTTTGACCAGTCTTCTGGCATACGGAATCCATCTTGGCAGATCATTCCCTTCTCCATTAGTTGGACAGCTATTAACATTAACAAACGGAAAACGGCAAGAGCCTGATAGCGATAATGATGATGATGGAAACGATGATCGAGGAGAGCCTGAAAGAAAAAAACCTCGAGACGAAGAGAGCAAAGTATTTCGCAGATCTGATCGACAGCTTATGAAAAAAGAGAAGCAAAATGGCAGTGGTAGCAGTTCTGCTAACACACTCAATTTGAAATTTGTTCTCAACGAATTTCTTGGTGCTGGAAGGATTGGTCGAGTCTTACGAGTTGATCATGAATCGAATATAATTGCCTTGAAAATCTGCGATATCGTCCCATATAAATCCAAGAAACCATACGAAGATCTATCTTTAGTCGAACATCAGTCGCAAATCAAAAACGAACGAGATATTTATGATTTATTACAACCCCTGCAAGGAAAATATATTCCTAAGTTTATTTTGGAAGCTCATGATAGCGATTCGATTGCGTACGGAATGCAAGATTGCGGAAATTACGTTAGACCCGAAAAATTAACACCAATTGAGTGCAGAAAAATTTTCAACGCATTGAAAAAGATTCATTCGTTCAACGTAATTCACGGAGACGTGCGCTTTGAAAACATCCTGACACCAGATTACAAACAATTTTATTTTGTCGATTTTGGGCTGTCAAAATACAGTCCGAATGAATTGGAGTTCAAGGATGAAATGTGCATTCTGCAACACCTTTTACCCTATCCAGTAAGATTTTCTTAATTTTTCTTAATAAAAAATTTAAAAAAAAATTTTAAATTGTGTTAATTTACTAACTATTTATTTTTTTGTTTTTAGGAATTTTAACTGCGGATTTGACCAAAATGAAACGAATCTAGAAAAGTTTTTTACAGGGTACGCGATCAAAACGCTATTCACTTCACCCATTTATGACATTCTCAAAGGGGACGACACAGGTACATGAAATAATATTAATTAAAGGAATGGTTATTTATTTATTTATTTATTTATTTATTTATTTAAGTTCTATCATGAAAATCTGGATTATGAAGTCAATTGTTTGAAGATGATTGATGATGAACGTCTTTGGTGTTTTGATAGTCAAATGAAACGTCATTGGTCTTTTGTTAGTCAGATGTAGGGAATAATAATTATTTGTTTTGTTTCTTTTCTTTATATTTTTCTTTTATTTTTATAGGATGAAGATTACAGTACAAGCTGTGAATCGAACAAATATAGAGACGACCGTATTTGGATTGAGACAATTTTTCCGAGAGCTCAAAAGACATTTACGTTTTTTTCGAGAACCACCCAAAGCTATGTCCTCTTGGATCATCTTCAGGTGGAGGGACTATACGGAGCTTGCCATTGATAATGCAGCCATTGAATTGGATAGTGCAACTTCGGATGAAGGCAACTTCCGAGTGCGACCGTTCTTTACGAATAGATGTCCATCATTGATTGCCATCATCATTGTGAGCAGCAATGTAGATGCCCGCGAGATGGCAATTAAATATAACCTAATCTGCATTGACAACCAATTGGATTTAATCGAACTCAAGTGTAGAAGAAAGAAGAACAACGACGCCCCAGACATTCAAGAAGAGATGCTCTTTGAGCATGAACCAATCGTTTTTAACTGCTTGGCAACAGGAATCTCATTTGGCCGACTCCCAATAGTTTTGATGGATATTTGTAACATAAAGTGGGTGAAATATTTAAAACCATTGAACGTTTGTTACCTCGCATTAACCGACTGGAGTAACAACGACACTGACGTACTTAGGCATCACAACATTCTCTCATGTGACAAGTTATTATGTGAAGATAGTTCGTTAGCTGAGGTTGGCTTAGTGGGACTTTTAGATAATTATTTTGGAAACAAAAACACGATTTATGCCTTCAACCGAGGAGGAGAAGAGAATTCGAAACGCGTCGAGTTGAAAGATTTTATACAATTTAAAAGCGAAGAGCTAAAAGTGCACAAAATATGTTGGTCGGCCAAAATGAATGGATTAAACAATTTAACAGCATTTCCTATTTGGCAGGTACTGCCCTTTCATAATTTCTTCGAGACATTATGTATACCTAGATATTGAGGAGGTACCGTATGT
>JH431612.1:465866-646138 GCA_000239455.1 Strigamia maritima | reverse complement strand
TTTAAAAAAAATTGTTCTGTAAAACTAAAAATTATTATAAAAATTTAAAAAAAAATTGTTTGTAAAAAATAATTTTGTTCTGTAAAAATTTAAAAAAAAAATTTTGTCTGTGAAAATTAAAAAATAAAATTTTGTTCTGTGAGAATTAAAAAAAAAAATTTAGTTCTGTAAAAATTAAAAAAAAAAATTTGTTCTCTGTGAAAATTAAAAAAAACAATTTTTTTGTAAAAATTTTAAAAAAAATGTGATTACTTTTTGCAGGACAAAATTGGGTACCCAGCATTTTGTAGTGAGCCCAAAAAGTATTTTGTGATTTTCACAGATGATTACTCCCGCTGGACTGAAGTTTTTTTTCTTAAAACACAAGTCTGAAGTATGGGAAGCTTTTAAATTCAAAACAACCACCGAAAATCAGACTTAAAATTTAAAATTTTTTGAAGTGATAATGGTGGAGAATATTGTAATCATAACTTTGACAAGTTAAAGTGAAAGTGAAATCAAGAGATAGTCAGGAATGCGCCGCTACATTTTTGCTAATTTTTGCATGCAGTAGCAGAAGTAGCGGCGCTATTGGATTTGCATGTAGCGCCACTACATTAGCGCGCTATTTCTGCGTTACTACATCTACAAACAACAAACCAATATTAAGTAATTTTTCGCACATAAAATAAATAAATGCAATACCTAATATTAATACTAGTAACAAGAAAATGCTACAAACTTAAAACCTAATCGCTAGGAAATGAAAAAATTAGATAAAAAAATATATATTTTTTTTAATTCATGCAAAGTAGCGGAAAAGTAGCGCGCTAGTAGCGGTAGCGATAGCGCACTATTATTTTTGTCTTTGTAGCGGCACTACTAGCACACTACTATTTTTGCCTTTGTAGCGGCACTACTAGCGCACTACTTTTCTTCAGTAGCGCTCGCATCCCTGGAGACAGTTCACTGTCCCCCACACACCCCAACAAACTGGAACTGCTGAGCGCAAAAATCGAACACTCGAAGAAATGGCCTGCTGCAATTTGCTTGCTGCAAATTTGCCCAAATTATTTTGGAGAGAGGTCATTAACACCACGAATTATGTCCGAAACCGATGTCACAAAGTTTAAATAGTTTAAACTTTGGACTAGACAAAAAGTAAATGTCAGACACCTTGGAATCCCCGCTTTTGCACTCCAAAAAACAGCAAAAATGAAAAATTTGATTCACAAATACAATTAATGTATTTACGTCGGATATTGCGACCAATCTAAAGGATTTAGACTATGGGACGCCCAAAAGAGACGAATCGTGAAGAGCAGAGATGTACGCTTCATCAAAATCGAATCTGAAATTCAAGAAAGCAATATCAAAATCATCCAAATTCAAAAGTTTACACTCCACAAAATTATCTGGATTCTTCATAGCCGAACCAATCTCAGAATCAGGGGAGAATGAAGATGATGAAGATTAAAATACACCTGCAGTATGTAATAATAATTTGTTTTATATCAGCATCATTCTCAACTGTGTGAATGTGAAGGAGAACCCTGTCAAAGCAACTGTGTTTTTCTTAACTACTTCAGTCAAGTCTTCAGTGTTTTCTTTAAGCATTTTTCGAAACTTGGCAAATCCTTCTTTAGTGGGTCAATAAGTGTCAATTAACCATCTTGATGTGTTAAAATGCCTAAAATTAAGATTAGGGTATTGTAAATGAAAGTTAAAAGATGGCAAGTTTAGCTCGATATGTGAATTTCTACAAATCAGATCTTATTCAAATTGATTTTAAAGCTTATACCAAGACCACTTGAAATTAATGCGAAATACAGAATTGGTGTGTACGCCATTTCTGAACTACGGTATTGAATGTTTTTGTACGTACCGGTACTGGTATTGACCTTTTTAAAGGTTCCGTTTTGGTTGAAAATTCATAGAACAGAGGATTAAAGATGAGCAAAACTTTATACAGCAAGTCATTTTTCCTGCTGTGGTTACTCTATAATTATATTGTTTTGAGAACATTTTCAATTTTGCTTTTACAAGTTTGTGTATCATTTTCGGTCAGGTTTAATGTGTTAATCATAATTACAATCAGTGAATAATTGAGGTGAAATCGATTACATTGCACATAGTTGTTGACTAGGTTTTAAGGAAATTCATTACTACCCCTGGTCAAAAGTATGGAAACAGGCACTTTTTTAAGTCAGAAAAATGGAAATTTCTTAAAAGCTGTAATACTGACAGAAA
This sequence comes from Strigamia maritima, assembly GCA_000239455.1. Classification (NCBI taxonomy): domain Eukaryota; kingdom Metazoa; phylum Arthropoda; class Chilopoda; order Geophilomorpha; family Linotaeniidae; genus Strigamia; species Strigamia maritima. The sequence continues at coordinate 643,909 of JH431612.1, read as the reverse complement.
AATGGTTTTAAGAGGATGGTAGAGCTATCATATCGTGTAAAATTTTTGAAGATTGATTAAGTAGTTAGTGAGAAAAAAATTAAAAACCACCCAAATCAGGTTTTTGCAATTTTGACAATATCTCGAGAACCGTTGAAGATAAAATTAAAAATTAAACTGATCTAGAATGTTCAAATTCTTGGGTAATTTTTTAAAATTGGATGAATGGGTCTGCAAAGCCCTCAAAAAAGTCATAATGGAGCTACGTAATTGTTGTCAACAATCAAAATTTTCAAAAAATTAGAATTCTTGATGAATTAAGTCGTACATCCTAAATGTGTTAGAGGTATGTATGCAGTTAAACATCCTGGAATATAATTGAATTTAGAATAAAATTCTGGTCACATGATTTTTGGAAATTTTGATTGTTGACAACAATTACGTAGCTCTATTACGACTTTTTTTGAGGGCTTTGCAGACCCATACATCCAATTTAAAAAAGTTTCCCTAGAAATTGACCATCCTAGATCAGTTTAATTTTTAATTTTATCTACAACGGTTCTCGAGATATTGTCAAAATTGCAAAAACCTCATTTTGGTGGTTTTTAATTTTTTTCTCAGTAACTACTTAATCAATCTTCAAAAATTTTACATGAAATAATAGCTTTACCATTCCTATAAATCCTCTTAAAACCATTTGTCTGTGAGTATTACAGCTTTTAAAAAATTTTCATTGTTCTGACTTTAAAAAAGTACCTGTTTCCATACTTTTGACCAGGGGTAGTATACCGTAGGTAATAGAGATACATTTGTTTAGAGATACAAGAGTTTAACAATAATATAATGAATTACAATACAAAATAATCTAACGTTTTATAAAGATTAATCAGTATGTCAAGGTCTAGCTCATCATCATCATTTAAAAAATGTCAAACTCAATAATTTTCCTCCTCCATTATAATGAATGAAATTTGTTGTTGTAAATTGATGTTATATGAGAAATGAAATAAAATTTGTTCGATTTTATAAGTTTTTTAAGACTTTGTTTTTTAGTAAGTTTTATTTGTTTACGACCAGAATAGTACAATTAAAAGTACAGTTAATAAGAAAAATTAATTTCAATATCCAATTTTTTATTTTGTAGTGATTGGCACATGGCAGCTGCCGTGGTGAAGCAATTGTGTGCGCAGTTTCAAACGTTCAAATGTTTGTATCAGGTCTGTATTTACCGAGGTATTTACTGCATTTGTCCTTTATTCGGTGTAGTTGAGAACAGCATTTCTGGTTCAAACCTAATGTTAACCTGGTTTATAAAACTACACAATTTAATGGATTATTTTTTTATTATTTGGGCGAATAAAAAAACAAACACAGAGTGAGTATTTATTTGTAAGTTTTGTTTTTTGTGAGTGCTTTGTTTCATGTTCAATTTCTCAAATTAAACAGAGACGTCCCGTGGCAACAAAACCATCAATTGCAAACGTGCGAAATGACTACTCAAGGCCACTTGAGCAATTAAAAATCAAGGTACTATATGTAAAATAATATACCAGAACGTATATATTATACAGTGGTGGGATTTTTAATCAAAAATATTACATATTATGTATTATCTTACATTATTATGTAATATTTGGCGTCGAGGTCTGGTGAATGATATATAATTACCGTAGACAACAACAACCGTCAATAAAGTGAAAAATTACATGTATTGCACATTTTGGCATTTAAGTATCAGATTTAAGTATATAACTAACACTTGTTAGTTAAATGCAATTTACAAGCCTACTTGTAATCATATCCAAATCCAATAGATGGAGCTGTTTGTGGTCTATTTAATTTCAATGTGAAAAAAATAATTATATGCTCATTTATCCTAACTTAATTATGCAAGAATATCTAAAATAGATGTTTTTAGATCAGCAATGCTTTGCTTAGCCTACACTACACCGGTTGTCCAGTTGGCACTTTCTTGCTCGGTATATTTTTATAAAGTGAATTTTAAGTGATGAAATTGGATAAATTGGGTACAAGAACATCTAAAGAAAAAAACATTATGATTAAAGTAATTACATTAATAATCCATTTTTAGAATTTCATTTATTAGCTGTAAAATAATATTGACCTACATTTATCGTCACGCGTTTGTCCCTGTATCTGAAGCTGTAGTTAAACAAATCGTACCATCTCCTGCTACATGTATGTTTAAGTCATGCATGCCAGATGAGAAAAAGACCAATGAACTTTTTTTAATAAAAAAAAATTGGTCTAAATTTTTTATTTTTATTTTATTTATTAATTAGTATCTTACATGTTATTAAAGTCCAAAACAAGCAGTTATTTATATTGGAAAAATAACATTTTTTTTCTTCTTCTGAATGGAAAACATGTTAGACCAAGGACGAAACTGGGGTCAACTGATTGTAGGACGTTTCAGGTGAAGTATATACATACATAAGGTGTAAGAAATTTAGCGGTTAATGCACCAACCGATCAAAATGATCTGCATAATTACATCTGGCAAAAATCCCAATGACGAAGCTTTGGAAACATTATACTACAACACCTCCGTAACTCTGAATACTTCCTCATCGACCAGGATCAACATTTGGCAGACATCATATTGATGTCCTAATGCAAGTTTTTAAACAAAGATAAATTCTATTGCGTAGGAAGTTGCGTTAAGTTTTAATTAGAGATACTTGGAATTATGTAGAAATATTTTTTTTTCTAAAAACTTGTAAAAAGCTATTAAATTTTACCCAAAACAAACTAAAAGTAAGTTGCGTAACTGATTTCTTGTTTTAAAATGAACTTTGGTGCTAATGTTATCATTAGATTTGAATGATATTTTAGTTAACCAATTTTTTTTAATCGTAAATTTTTTTTGTCAAGGGCAGCAGTATGTTTGATAACTCAAGGAGAAAAAAATAGTAGACTTGTTATTGGCCAAGCTTATTACCTTAGCCTGAGGTGTCTACTCTCTAGGAGTAAATCTGGGCGCATGTGGAACTTGTTCAGCGCCAGGTGTTTGTGATTTCAGGTTTGCTGTGAAAATGACGAGGTAAGAGAAACTTTTAATATAAATATTGATAATTGCTTTGGCTGCGTTTCCAATATGTTATTATATCCTGATGTCGTTTCGTCTATTCATGCTCTTTTGAGTATTAAAAACTTTAAAGACTTTAGTGTTTTTTTTTTGTTTTTTTGTTTTTGTTTTTGTTTTTGTTGCAGTGACAGTTGGTGAATTCATTCATTTATCACATTTTTTTTCAAATGCAAAATTTTAGCATGAGTTTTTCGGATGCTGCAAGTAACTGACCTTGACGATTATTTTTCTAAATATTTTGTGCAGTATTTTAGAAAATTATTAATTTGGCTTTTAGCAGACATTTTTTCCCAGCCTAAATGTATTTGTTATGAGTTACGACATGTCGATTTTTTATTGTGAATGTTTTTTTTTAGCTTTTTAGTCCACGCAAGTTATTGCAAAATCAAACATAAAACCAGTGTATTCATTTTTTTCCTCTACTTTCTTTTGTGTTTGTACATCCTGAGAGGATGGAAATTATATTTTTCTCAACGCACAGGAAATTCCGACAAAAATACAAGTGAAAATAAATTCAAGAATGCTGGCAGTGACCGGAAATGTATTTCTTTGTTTACTTTTTTATTTTTATATTTAAACATCACAAATATATATATTTTAATCTTGATGAGGTTTATCTGCACATTTTGCAGAAATAGTAATTTTTCATTGCTTTATCGCATAGGTATAATGTTTACGATAGGTGTAAACATTAGCATGAATCATGGAATGAGAATTCAATTAATAAAATGAAATGGTATTCAGAATACCGGTATACTGAGTGTTGAGTACAGGTTTTCACTTACGTAAATAACTTGATTGCATGGAATTCAATGAACCGCTTATCCTTATCCTTATCCTTATTTTTTTTTTTTGTTATCAAATATCAACTAGTAACGTAGTAACACTTATTAGCGTAAGGTGTGTGTTCAAAGATGACGTCAAATGTCTTCCGAAAATTAGCGGGTTTTCCCAGAGCATGGCGCTTTATACCAGTTTATGAGCCTCACATTTTGTTATTATGATCAGAAAATGAGAATGAGGATTATAAACTGATTGAATGAAGAAGTAGCTGCATGAACTCGGCCAAAAGTAAGTTATTCTAAAATGTTTATCTACGCATTGTAAGGTTTAGCTTTTTTAAAAAAATATATATTTATCTTTCATTAGCTATCTTATCATTTCATCTTAACACATTTCTAAAATTCGTGTATCGTTATGTAAAAATGAAAACTTATAATGTTTATTGTTGTTGAAACACCAGATACTAAAAGTTTGTTAAATTTATAATAATCATTTTTAAAAATCCAATAACTCAAGTCATTTTTCATTCATGCATGTTAGAATTCAGGAAACTGCTGTTGGTAGAGATTATCATTGCCACAAATTGTACAAAATGTACAGACCTTAGCAAAAAAATCCTGTATATATTTTTTTTAGCCACTTAAATTTGCTTCAGTGATTTTCATCTGAATGCAAAGTTCTTAGAATGTTTTTTTTTTCCTTTTCAAATTTTATTAATATGTTATTAAAAGAAGCGCCTGATCAGCTAAAATTTTTGTGGTATGAAGGGTGAAAGAAGAGGCTATTCCCTTATTTAGTTGTCAAACAGTAACATCAAAGTTCAGATTTTTAGATAAATCCTATTTTTATGAATCAGCGACTTAGAAAAACAAAGTCAACTTTCTAACACGTGTACTGTCAGTGCAGATAAATATAAATTGTGCCCTTGCTCATGGTTTATCCGTAGTTTATCTCAACTGCATTCTTTTGTCTGGAAATGATTTATAATGATTTCATTTTTATTTGACACATAATTCAATCTGTAATGTTGCATGAATGCAAATAACTTGTATGCCAATAATTATGTAATGAATGACAAAAAAGTCGTATATATAAACATTTTCAATACTATATCAATGTCACGTGATTTTTTATAATCCTCTAATCTATTTACCCCTTATCTTAATATATGAGTGTGGGCTTGGGTTGTAGGTCATGTGATCAGTTTATATGTTTATCACTTCTAAAATTCACACGTTGCGGATTCATAGCGCTAGCGAGCAGATGGTTATTTTATATTTCAGCAACGACCTCAAGCGATTTCGTTTGTTTACTGTAATTATCTTGTTCTAATCGTATTTCATATTTTGTTTTAATTTATTTTAATTTTTTTTTTTTTAAATGTATTTTACAGCATTAATATTCATCAACTCTGGGTACTTCTAGCAAGTATTTCTCCATATTTGGGACACCAGGCAAGCCAGGTATATTAATTAATTAATAACCCATTAATGGTTATAATATGTTCAGTGAACGTAAAAGAAAACAAGACTTAACAGTACAAACTGTATTGAATAAGATTATACCGTATAATCATATTCAAAACGGTTTGTCGACAGTTTGTAGACGGTTTGGTCGAATTGTTTCAAGTAAGAAGAAAATCGAAGAAAAACTTATGAAAACTATGACATAAGTTGAGGAAGTTTTAAGTTGTTAAAATGTTTATTTCAAAATGCATATCGTATAATTTATACGATATGCATTTTGTAATAAATATTTTACTACAGTTTTACGACACGACTTCAGCCATATAGGCACGTTATTTTAATTTTTTACCAGCTGAAACTAACTAATAATGTACCTATGTCTGACATGACGTAGTCACTTCAACTATTGACCATTAAAACAAAGTAAAAATAATAATACTTTAAATTATTTTAATAGGTGTACCAAGATTAATAGTGGCATCAAGGAATGCTATCAAACAATACATCAGAAGGAACAATCACGGACGAGCAGCTACTGAACACTGTACTGGGATCGGTTGACAGCAATTTTTAAAATCGCATTTTAGTTTATCTGAATCTAATTCAGTCTGATGAAGATGGAAGATACCACCAGTGCAATATCTATCATGAGTTCGACGCAATCAATTGATACAATTGACTTAAAACCACGCAGGTCGTGGATCGGCGGAGCCAAGTCTCCCGCCGTTTCTTTACTTAGTTATGTTTCCTGTCGAGATTCAGGAGAACTTTCTCCAACGGCCAAGTCTCCAACAGAGACTCTTCCCATCTTGACGCCAATTTTGTCTTCAGTGGGAAACTCTGGTGTGCAAAACGACAAACCAAACGGATACAATTCTTTATTGAACACAAATGTAGTCGCTTTGGGATCTTCATACCCCAGTGATACAAAAATAAGCATAGCCAACTCTACAGCTTCCTTAGTTTCCGATGATCCGGAAGAAAATCGCAGCGGGATCTGCGTTCCTTGTAAAGACTCAAAAGATCTGCCGCCGGAATCGCTGCGCGTGATGGTGGTTCAGATCTTTATTCCATTTTTAATTGCTGGCTTTGGAATGGTTGGAGCTGGATTGGTTTTAGATAAAGTTCAGGTAAAAAGTAATGGGATCAAACCAAACAAACGATGAGCTTCACTTGTGCGAATGCATTTCAAAGTGATTTTTATTAGTTGTTACATTAACAGTTTATGAGTTCCGGCGGTAATAAACATTGTTTACATATTTCTCATTTTTCTTCTTTACAGCATTGGGATTATTTTACAAATGTAGCTGGTGTATATATTGTAATACCACCCTTATTGGGGCTGAAAGGAAACTTGGAAATGACATTAGCGTCAAGGCTATCTACTCTGGTAATTTGACTTTAATATTTAATTTCACAATGCATCTAATATTTGTTATTGTTGTTGTTGTTTTCAGGCCAATATGGGTAGCATAGACTCAAAAAAATCGCTTCTACCGTATGTTGGTGGGAATATGTTGATATCCCAGTGCCTGGCATCAACAATAGGGTGTATTACATCACTGGTTGCTATTTCTATTGATGCAATTGAAACTGGCGAATTCAAAATGCAACAATATTTACTTCTCATCTCCAGCAGTGTGGCTACTGCAGCCCTATCAAGTTTTATTTTAGGTAAGTAAAGATTATTGTTACTAAAAGTGCGATCATTTAGAATTGCTAAGTTTGGAATAAGAATAGATTCAATTTAACCAATTCGAAGAAATGGAACGCAATATTTGAATTGGCAATTTTCTAACTTACAAATTAAACCATTAAAGCATGTTTTATCACACGCATACATCATTCATTGCCTTCTGGGTTTTTTTTAGTTCAAGGGCGTTTGTCCATAAACCTGATTTTGAAAGGAAAATTGATACGCATCATTATTTTAAATATTCCAAAATCAATCAGTAAAATCTCCACTGTGACAAAATTAATTTTATGAATGTTAAAATTGTAGATTCAATTATGGTAGCAGTAATTTTAACTTCTCGTCGCTATGGAGTTAACCCTGATAATGTAGCTACACCGATAGCAGCTAGTTTGGGCGATATTACTACAATCAGCCTCTTGGCTGGCATTGGATCTGGACTTTATACAGTGATACGTATGTATCTATAGCTTAATTTAACTTTTTGTTTTATACTTTTATTTTAATGTGTTTGTTTAGTTTTTCTAAATTTCCTAATTTTCCTAATTTTTTAGATTATATTGTCTGGTTGGGACCTGTTGTGAGTCTTATTTTTCTTGCGCTTGTGCCAATTTGGATTTTTCTAGCCAGCAGGCACACATATACATCACAAGCATTGAAAACTACATTTATCCCTGTTTTAGGGGCTATGTTTATTAGCACGTGAGTAAAAATTATTTTAAAGTGCTTTTGATTGCATTATGCTGAATTTAAATTGGTAAAATCCTTGTTCTGTGATAATTGGTATCTAACAATTGTGTAATTATAACTTTTTCATATATTTTTTTTAGTGGAGCTGGTTTTATACTCAATACAGCAGTTAAGACATATTCAGATATTGCAGTATTTCAACCTATCATTAATGGCAAGTTTATTTTTTTTTTTTAATTTTATGCTTAAACCTGTACTTATTCCAATATTTCATTTTTTTTATTGCAGGAGTTGGTGGTAATTTGGTAGCCATTCAAGCAAGTCGCATTGCAACCTCATTACATCAAGTTTGCATCATGGGTACGTTGCCATCATCACATCCATCCATTTGCATTAACCCGTTTTCAGTATTTTTTGGAAAAGGTAAGAGACCTTTGATTTCTGAGAACTTTTTATGCCTAATGGTCAAATGACATTACAGACAGCCACTCTCGAAGTATACGAGTTTTAATGTTAATGGTGGTTCCGGGCCACATAATTTTTATTTACACCACTTCCTACATATCAACCGGACGCGATGTACTAAGTTTAGCTTTCGTTGCCGTTTATTTATTCTCAGCAATACTACAAGTACTATAATAACTTTTATAAATTTGTATATTTAACCCGCTCGTAACCTTTGATGCATTTTTTTTATAGGTTTCGATTCTATTATATGTTGCCACTATCATCACGTACTTGGTGTGGCGGTTAAAATATGACCCTGACAATTTTACTATTCCATTATTGACAGCACTTGGGGATTTATTAGGCATCGGTCTTTTATTTATTGCTTTTATTTTTCTTCAATCTGTTGGATCGCCGGTAGAGTTTATCAATACGTCCTAAATATTGTTATCGTATTGTGTGTACAATGTGCAGGCTGTTTTCGTTTGAAACCTTTGACTTGAGTGTTTTCGTCTGAAACTTTCGTTATATCGAGTGTTTTATGATAACCGTACACACAATTAATTTGATCTTATTTTGTTTTTCTCAGCTTCCAAATTTTTCAAACAGGAGAAACAGAAACTTATTGTAAATTTCGTTGCAAATGTTAAGATACTTTGAAATTTGCATTCAAGTAAGATTTTAATAAGGCAGCATAATTATGTTATGTGTAGTTTTATTGTGTCTTAATTAAACCGAATTTAAAATAAAATAAATATTGAAATGAATTTTTAATTCTATGTTTGTTTTTTTTCGTTCATGTGACTTGTGGTAACTTTAAATTAATAGTTTAGTGTTGTGAAATCGTCGGTAACTTATTAATTTCTAAAATATATTTCGAATTGAATTAAAGTATTGTTTCATTGTCTTCTAGGTGTAACTCAGCTTCAACCAAGAAAATAGTGTTTTATTGAGTTATTTTTATTGCAAAATGTTCACATCAATATTTTTGTTATACGTTTTTGAAACTATTGTTGTTTTTTTGGAAAAATTAAAAAAATAATAAAAAATGTTCAATGTTTCAATTTTTTAATAAAACCTCGCTCTGAGCTTAGTTACATCATGATTAGTAGAGTTATGGTTACATCATGCATTGCTAATGGCGCAGTTGCTGCTGCCATCAAGTAGCAGCAAACTAAAACTAAATCACTAGAACTGATACAAATTATTGTTGAAAATTTATGAAGAAGAGAAAGACACAAGAAACAAATGTGAGAAGAATAACTCACTCTATTGGTTTCATTTGTATTTAATCTCAGTTTCATTATTAAAATTCAAACATGCTGTGTTCGTGTTGTTAATTTTGCAGCAAGATATAATTCAGGATGGATTATATTTAATGCTCCAGAAGTGGAGACATATTTAGTTATGTACTATAGCCTATAATGTAATCTGTGGTTACATCCTTGGCCTTGGTTGCATCATAGACGTCTATGGTTACATTTTCATCAACTTAGAACAATGTGCAATTTAATACAAATTGTTCCTAAAAAAATACATAATAATTCCGCAGCAAAAAAACAAGTGAAGTTAAATGCAATAATGCTTTTATGTTCCAGATTTTTTGCATCCATCAAAAGAAATGTTCGCTAAAAATATTTGCATATTTTTACTATTTTCTAGTGCCATTTATTATTTCAGTAAGTGCAGTGTAAGTTTGCAAGATTACCTGATGTTAACATGATTTAAAATTTAAAATTCTCCATTATATTAGATGCTGATGTAATCGATACGATAATAGACAATGTTTGCTTGACCTCTGCAACTCTAAACGTGAGCTCAGTGAACGATCAACTGGTTAATTGTCGCCAAAGTAGACAGGCGATACCGGTTGCAAATTTAGATAAAACAGTTGACACGTTATGCGAGTAAGTAACTTAGAAAATTACAGTTTGAATTTACATATCGTGTATTTTCAAAGCCATTTAAAGTTGGACCTAGACTGCTTCCAAAAACAAATTACTTCTTGGAAGAATGCTGAATGTATAAAAGGTCCCAGCAACGAAAATCTCTTCAGGTTAATGATTAAAATATTCAATGCTGGCCGCCAGTATAAGTGCGGTAAACATAGAAACATATTCAGAGGTATACAGTATTGTAATTGTTTGTGTAATCTTTACCCCTATACACTTGTTAATTTATTATTTTTTAGGTTATTTGTCACCCGAAGGAAAAAAATGCGAAGCAAAAAAGGAGTCAGCGCTTAATTCTTGTACAGATGCGATAAAATTTGCTGAGCCATGGGTGACTTTGGAGACAGTTAATTTGCAGAGTCTAAATCCATACTCTAAAAACGAATGTTGGTGAGTGTTCTACGTTGTTTATCGATAAATGGTTAATTATTTTATTTTTTTTATTAAAAAATATATATATATACAGGCAGAAAGGGCTTTGGGTTTACTGTGCTAATGCTGAGCTTGACGACTGTACAAATAAATCAGCAGTACAGTTTTATAAAGGATTTTATGGCTCTATGTTAATTGCATCTCCATGTAAAAGCGTAATTATGAAGGAATTTCCAGCTTTAGAACGTTCAGCAATCATTACGCAATCTGTTAGTCGGTTATGCTTAAACGAATATGCTATTGTTTTTCTTTGCTTTATAACATTGATTTTAGATTAATCGTAAATTTTCTTTATTCAAACATGCTGTGTTCGTGTTGTTAATTTTGCAACAAGATATAATTCAGGATGGATTATATTTAATGCTGTTCAAAGTAACCGATTATAAATAAAAACTGATTCAAAAAACAAAAAAAAAGAAAAATACAGATGAAAATGTTTACAAAGTTTTAGGCTATTTACGAAAATGAAAGTAAAATATGATAACGGAACGCGTCCCATAGCTTCCCCTCGCAATATCGTAAAGATTTGAAAGCTTTTTCGGTGTATTTCGAGCCAATATTGCCGTATTTGAGCGCAAGAATTTTTGATTCCATACTTTTATTTTCGTAAATAACCCTTCAAAATAAAATGCAAGTTACAATAGGTATGCTGTTTGTACAGAATAGGTTTAAATTTTAAAATTATTGGTAATTAGTGACGTCTAGTATAACTATAACAGACAAACTATCACATTGAGATGGAGCAACTTTGTGCAAAAGGTCATGACAAGTGCCCCATCATGTGACCTCAGATATTGAAATGCTCAAATCATAATACACAGTCTGAGCTTGCTGTATCAGTTTGCCTCGGTACGGTACCGACTAATTGTCAAAAGTTAGCCTATTTGATTGTATTTTAAAAGTAAGTGCCTATTGACAGAACGAAATACTTTTATTCAAAATCCCCATCAATAGGAAAAAGTATCCTGGTTGAAAATGAATGCTTACAAGGAAGTTTCTATAAAACATCTACTGTACTTCATGCATATCCATTCAATTTAGAATAATTCAATTGGCAATGTGGCAAATCTTCTCTTATGATGCAGTTAAATCTTACGATGACATGGCTACTGTAGCCAAAGAACAGTAATCTTTCTTGATGGTTATCGCACATTTTTAGTACAAATTAGTGATTTACATATTCGACGATTAATATGATCATGAGTCATGACCCAAAAGACTTAAAGCCTGTCCTCGGCATTAGGCTTTAAAAGGAGCGTTCACTGTAGGACAACTTGCTTAAGGACCCACTTTTGAATATATTACATTCAAACTAGCTATTAAAGTTGCATTGATTTGAGATTCAATGTGCGAGCTATCAGCGGTCATATCTAAAATAATTACTCTTCCGCATTTCTTTTTGTTTCTTTGGAACACTGCCAAAATTCCGGTTCTTTATGCATACCTACGAGAAAAGTTGCGCAAGAGCATATTCTCAGCACACATGGAACCCCCTCATATTTTCTTCGATCTAAAACAAGTGCAATTAAGTTTGAAATTGACTTAGGAAGCACAACTGGGGTTTAAAGGTTAAGAATTTCTATCTAAATTCTAAAAAAAAAAAAATTAACATTTCTAATCTAAAAAGTTTAATTTTGCATAAAAATACTACTCCAAATATATCGTGTAAACATAACCCTTTTGATGGTTATTAAAGGTTGACATTCAAAAACTTTTATTTTTTGTTTATTTTTGCTCAACTCGTACAATTTTAATGAAACCTTGTGTCATGTAATAAAAACACCATGCAATGTGCTATTGGATCTCCTGAGAGTGGAGTCTAAAAAAAAATCCAAACCAAGGTCACGCAACTGCCCTAGATTTGTTTGATATTTCATCTTTATACATCAAAAATGGAGCTCCACTTAAATTAATGAAATTCATGTTTGATGTAAGTTATGGAAATTGTGTTCTGTAAAGTTACTTTTAAAAGCACAAGGATAAGTTATTAATTAAAATTACCAATTTCTTTTTTTTTTAATTAAAAAAAAAATAATAATAATAATAATAATACGGTATAAGCAATTCCCAGAACGAGATGGATCAAGGATGCTGCAAATATTATTATCCACTCACGTGCTAAATGAAACACTGGGTAGTTCTATCATCATCAACAAATGATTGCATAACTCATTACATAATTTATGACATCACTTTTAAAACATTCATGGCCAAGTTGCCAACTTCACTGCCGAATCCATAATTGGAATGTCCAAAATTACACGTGCAACACAGTGTCCCTCTGTCCTTATATTTTGCCCCCAGCTTTTCAATCACACCTAAAGTTTCTGGCTGGTTTCATCTGCAACTGCTGAAATGTCAAATATATTCTTCTGTGCCATCCTCGTCTATCTTACAACAGGTATAATATGTAAGTACATACACTTAATTATAGTTTGTAAATGTCTTGTAAGGGCTTGAATGTTGTTTGCAAACAATTTTCATGTTTGCGCAGTTTCAGGCGCTTGATATTTTCTTTCTTTTTTATTTTTTTATTTTTCATATTTAGTTGTTTCGTGCGACGAATTTGATGTACCATTTGATGTAAGCATTTTCCGAAGCATTGATTCAAGAGTAGCACAGCGTTGTGCTAATTTAGACTTTCGAAAAGAAATTGATGACTATTGGCTTCATTGCATCAAAGGGAAATTTAATGTAATTGATATTATGATGCATTTGCCAACGTTGAACACGCAAATTTGTAGGTGGGATTTTCTAATTTTCTTACTTGTTAGTTCCCTTTTAACGTGTCAAAATTTAAAAAAAAAACTTATAAATTTAAATTTTTCTTTAAATATTTTTTTAGTGAGATTGAGTTAATTGATTGCATTGAAAAACATCGAAAAAAATTTGCAGTATGTTTGAATAAAGAACAATTAGAAGAAGTTAGCGACGATGTACTAAATTCTGTGAAAGCTGGATTTGATCATGTTTGCTCCAACAACGAACGTGTATTGGAAGGTGATTATTATCAGTAGCGACCAACTAAACCAAGTTTACAATTGCTTATTGATTTAATACTGATTTATAATAGATTTTAATAATCAAAAAACTAAAAACTGTTTCTCCAAAATGAAACCTGATCTTACTCAGTGTAAAGAAAATATGCCTAAAGATTGGATGGAAAAAACAATGCCAGATGATTTTATATCAATAATTTTTCGTTCCAAAGAAACATGCCAGTAAGTATATAAAGTTTAGGGTACTAGTGTCCTTTGGTTTACACTATATCTACATTTTAATAGCAAACGAGGTCAATGGGCCACTTGTGTCGTCCAAACTCTCGATAAATGTTCGGATAAACTCGCAAAGAAAGTAGCTCGAGGCGTTTTTGAAGCAATGCTCCTTGGAAGTCCTTGCAAAGACCATATCTACAACTCATTTCCGTTATTGCTACCGTCCGCAGAATTAGAGGTAAAGAATAATACAAAACCTCCGACTGCTACGACCGACAAAACTACGACAGCCATTACCCAACCAGTAATTGACGAACAGGATAAAACTAAACTACCGACACAAGTTTCACAGAGAGTGTCTGATAATAATGGCAATGAAAGAGTTCCTGCTCTGGGTTTACATGTTTTGATCTCTTGTCTGTATGTCGTGCTGCAAATTACTCATATTTGCTGGTTCGGAAATTAAATTAAGAGAGACCGACAATAAAAATTTAAAAGTATTGCAGGCAGCATTAAATGGTGCCCATTTTGACCAAAGTTTATCATATCAATACATTGTGTGTTTTAATAATCTTTATGGAGTAGCTCATTCAAAAGTGAATAGCCATTTATTTTGGATGTTGTAATCCGTAAGATTTCGTTTAATCAACCAAACCTGATTTTTAATTATTCTGACAGTTTTAATACAAATTGTAAATACTCCTAATAGCTATTGTTAAAAGTTAAAACCCACCATAGTGAAGCATTTTATAGCTTTTTTATTTGGACGAGATGCAATATAGTGGCTGCAAAAAGTCAATCATTGGTCGCTTGAGAACACAATTTGGTCAAACCACAACAATCGCAAATTTTGTTATTTTAAATATCGCAATGGTCAGACTCAATGCAATAATCAAATTCAAGCTAATGACTGATTTTTATACACACACAAAAATCTGGCTGTAAATTAGATGGATCACCTGTCATTGACAGATTAACAATGGTTTATGATCGATCCAGTCTGAAAGATTAAATCACCTATTCGACGTAAATCACGCATTACTGGCATTTAAATGTCTGTTTCAATGTTTGTTTTTAAAGCAGAACTATCAAAGTTATGTTTTTCGATCTACTTGGTGAAAACAAAACAATATTGTGTAGTCTAATAACCTTGTAACTTAATTATAGCCGTGATCACTATTGTAGGACAAGTTATCACACAACTTGTACGAAGCAAATTTTTATTACCTATTGTAATAATTTATTCAGGTGTTAAAATAAAAATAAATTATCTTGTTATTTTTCACTTATGTTATTCTTGATTAGCAAAATAGCTATTCGAATTTTCAATCTATCTATTTTAAGTTTCTCAAACTAATTTTTTTTCTTTCTATTTTAAAATTCTGATTTTATTTAAGTAAAAAAAATTATTCTGCCACTGTTCATTCAATTACATAACAACTACGACCAAGAATAACTGCTCTATATACTGTAAACGTCCACATTCCATCTACCTTGTAATGCACTATTTTTTTATTTTATTTTTTAATTACCGGTATACGTGTTTCTGAAATGTTGATTGACATTTTTAAAGATCTCTTTATCTCTTTAAAGAACATCGATAGATTGATATACATAGAAAGAGTACGGTAATAAATAAACATTCTATTTTGAAGTTGTTGGCTTTGCAGTATTCGTGCGGAATGCGCTTTGGTTGTTTGTTTTGTTTTTATTTATTTTTAATATTTCTATATTTCGCAAAGAAGCATTTGATTTCTGCAATGGGTTTTTTTTCTCTCGTTTAGTACGCAAATAGCAAAAATTTTATTTCACAAGGAAAGCTGTTATCTATTTAAAATGACTCATTTATTACCGTACATTCTCTATGAGACACTGCCGATTCGTGTCAGTGGACAAAATGCAGAAAATTGTCATTTTTCCTTGTACATTACGTACTCTAAATGTCAAACAAAATATATCAAAATTCCACGGCAAAATTTCTCTTTAGTAAATAATATTTGCATATTAATCTTACTAGATGAGAGAATATAATACAAAAATCTGTAGAAAATACAAATACTTTCTGTTTACTTGTTTTTTACAGACAAGAGTTAATTTATAGCTGGATTTTAGATTATGTCTAAAGTTTTAGATATGAAAGTTGATTTCTTTCATTAAATGCAAGTATGAATAGTTATCATTGCCCAGTGCACATGTGGCCTTGTTATCCTTATAGCACTACATTGCTCATCAACCTATAGCCGCCTCCTGCCGGAGAAAAAACTTCATATTTTCAATTGTTGTTGTCGGAACTGGATGTAAAATTTAATCTTCTACTTCAATTTAAATATGAATCAGTTTATATTCATTATAACTGAAATCACTTTCCTAATTTTAGGTAAGTACGTTTAAATCTATTCTCATCTTAAAGAGATATAATTTATGATCATGAAATTATATCAATTTTTTGTTGTTAACATGTTGTTAGCATAAATTATTATAAAACTTTTGATCTTTCATTAAACATTTTGGAAAAATTATTCAATTACTAAGCATTTAAAAAATGTAAAATTAAATATTTTTTTTAACCTTACAAAACAAAAGGAATAAAGTAGAGCATGTTTCATTTCCTGCTAAAAATGGAATAAAATGGAAATTTTTTTAAAAAAAATTATATATTTAGACATTTTATTATTTTAATACACAGATAGTTTGATTAGTGCACAGGGTAATAATTTAATCAAAAATGTGACGACAGCAACAAAAGTACCCATTTCCAACACGAGTTCCCCCACAGACATCTGTGAACTCAACCCGAATTTGTCTTACATCAACGACCAAACGCAAAAATATAAGAATTGTATAGCTTCAGTTGAAGTTAAATTGTTCCCATTCAATTGCACGTAAGTTTATTACAAGTTTACATCAAGTTCCATTGATGGGTGAAAACGAGTTCATTACATAGTTTTAATTAATGACATTTACCAAGTTTACAAGTTTACTCTATTTTCTACTTTTTCCACTTGATAAATGATGACGTCAGTTCCCGGAAAAGCCTGTAAACTTAGTGAATGTCATTAATTAAACCTATGTAATGAACTCGTTTTCACCCATCAATAGAGCTTGGTGGTTCAAATAAATAATAATAATATAATAACTGTTCTTATTTCGTAGACAATACAAAACTATTGTTAACTGTTTTCGCGATTATACAGCACACGTGCATACGTGCTTCAAAGAGATGGAAAAAGATTGGGAAATTACAAACAACATTTTAACCGATGCGACTAAATATTTATGCAACCCTAAAACTGAACTCTTACATTGTGAGTATATTTATTTCTTATATGCAGTAAATTAGTATTATTTTTTTAAATATTAAGACAATTTGAATTTTCAGCATTTTATTTACATGGAGGAAAACATTGCTTATCCGGAAACGAACTCCATCACTGCGGACCTAGTGTCGTAAACATGCTCTTAAATAACTCCAAATATTCCACATTCAGTAAACAACTACTTGCTCAAAATTATTCACTTGATAAGTGCAGGTTAACTAAAGAATTCATTACTGGTAATTCATGTAATTTTTTATGTTCTTCTTTTATTTATTATAGTGAAGAAGATAGTAATGCTCAGTGCGCTTTACATGGAATATCGCTTAACTGCAAACAACTGCCAAATATTACATTAATAGCTGATAACTTACACAAAATTGTCATGAAACATACGGGGTGCAGTTCAAATTCATCATCAATATTTGGCATCGGTGTTAATATTAATGCATTAATTATGGTGTTATTTGCCATGTTGATGTTTAGCACGACCACATTCTTCAATTAATTTTTGTTATAACTATAACACTATACTTGTAGTTCACGGTCAGGCACTATTGCTACTATTTAAAAGTACTGTCACTATATCATTTTAACAAATAGAATTTCCTTATCATGTACTGTAAAAATGGGAAAGTCCACGCATGCTATAACGATATAATGACAGCACTTTTAAATAATGTCAATAGTGCCAATAGTGAGATTAGTGCCTCATACCCCTAATATATTTTGTATACTAACTGTTAATTGTAAAAATGCACCTGAATGGCAATCACGAAAGCTACGGTTCTATTCTCAGTTCTGGATTTCTTTCGATCCAGACTGTTTCTTTTTTCTATTATATTGATCAATAATATCTTATTATTGGTCATTACACTGTAATTTAATCATGCAAATTTTATTTAATTTAAAAAAACTAATAAAAGCTTTTCGACCTTTCAGTCATCAATTTCGTATTAGATCCAGATATTTGCATTAAATAGTTAATTTATTCATTTAAATTACTGTTTAAAAGCACATTGAATAGAAGCAAAAACCAATTTTTTATTCAAATTTCAACATGGAAAATAATCATTAAATATCTATATTTATACTAATTTTTGATCTGTTGGGTAATTTCATTTAATTTTTCATATTAAAAAATTGATTTTGCTTTTATTTTTCTAGTCATTAAAATTACCATCAACAAATGCATTTATTCAAACCCAAACAATAATTATACAATCTAAACAGTAGCATTCGCCAAAAGTACTGAAAAAATGTTGGAATGTAGTAATTGCCTGGAAGTGGTAGTAATAATTACCGTATCGTTGAACTTTATTGAGTCATAAATTTCTATCATTTTCTAAATTATTATCAAATTCTTGTACAAACTGAAATAACAAAAACGTTGAAAAATTATTTAAACTGTTTATTTCTAAATAATAAGACAAAATCTCAAAACAGTATCAAAATAGAAATTCTGATATAAAGAACTAGTTATCAGAACGACTAAATTGAAAATAATTTATGTTCATTGATAAATTAAAATTAATTTATAAAACTAGAATTTTTCACATTTTATTTCCGAGTGCATTCACCACTTCACTAACAATTGTTGACACCTCAGCCATTGCACCATAACCTGTATCACCACATGCTAGTGTTTTTTTAACAACTGGTATCTCTACATAACCTAATTTTTTCATATTGTCAATATGAACTGCTGTTAATGGATGTTCCCACATAAATGTATTCATGGCAGGGCAGAAAAGAAGAGGTTTTTTAGGGTCCCAAGCTCTTGCTACACAAGTAATTAAATTATCACACATTCCATTAGCCATTTTGGCTAACGTATTAGCATCTAACGGAGCAATAACAAATAAATCAGCCCATCTACGTAGTTCAATATGTAGCACTGGGTCTTTCATAGTTTTCCAGGTGTCCCATTCATCTTTGTCACGATACAATCTGACAGGTAAAGTGGAAGGATCAAAGAAATGTAAGGAATGCTCGGTAGACAAAATTTGAATCTCTAAACACTTATTAAGTTTTACTGCAATTAGTTCATCCACTAACTTGGGGATTTTGACTGATGCTACACTTCCAGTGCAACCAATAAGTACACGATAAGGTTTTATATCAGTTATTTCTTCAGGTGAACTTGTACTTGCTTTTTCCATCATAGTTGTAATTGGTAGTGATTAGCAACTGCAATAGAAAAATAAATATTATCACATTGAATTAAAAGCAGAAATTTTATAATTACTAGTATGAATCGCCAAATATGATATGAAATTGCTTTTGAAATAACTCAGTACATGTGGAAACAGTTGATCGCCATTTTTATTTCCAGTAGACGGCAACATCTGCCAACAGAGGGTGAAATATAGAGCAATCACTACGCATGCGAAGTACGTAATTGGCAAAAAAATGGCTGCCCCAGAAATTATGACCTTAAAAAAAGATAAAAACTTATCAGTTTTTGTAATTGCAATTTTTTATTTAATATTTTTATTTAAATGATATTTTTGTTACAATTTAGAAAAACCATTTAGAAAATTTACTTTAGTTCCGTTTTAATAAAGGATCTCTTAGCTCGAGTTTACTTGGTTCTATACTAGAGACGTCATATTTTATCAGCTTCTCACATAATAGTAGTTGGGGATCTACGTCACTATTAAAATTCGCTATCGGTTTGGATCGTGTTCACCTTTTCACGTTACTCGAACAACATGGAAACCCGTTTGGATCTGTTTGAGGTTTCGCGAAGGAGATAAGGAAGGGGGCTATGTATATTTACTCCAAGTGCATACAATGAGATTTCGAATAAAATTACCAAACTGCACAACATGTGTGGTGGTAAATGTGGAGGAAAGCGACAACTTGACGCTTGGTTCTCTAAAAAGCGCTACTGTCGAAGCTCTTAAAAATCTTGGCATCGTCGGGTAGGCCATTTAAAAACGATATTTTGATATTTCAAATTGCTCACTTTTACACGTCTAACATTTCAGGACTCAATTTGAATTGAGTTTAAACGGTCAAGATCCTATTTTAGGTGATGAATTAACTTTAAATGAACTGGGTCTTGTATCTGGTGACATTTTGCGAATTTTGACACCTACGCCAAATCAAGAACACAAAAATCAGGTAAAATACACTAAAAATTAATCAAATTGTTTGATTGAACAATATTAAAACAAACTATGCTTTTATTCCAGACATCCGTGCAGATTGATGAGAGAATTGAAGAGGACGGACCGTCGTCGCCAGTGGCTTCATCGTCTGGTCAATCCGCCGATGCTGATACATCTATGGCCGTTGACGGAGAGCAGCCAGTAGACAAAATTGTAGTTAATAGGTAATTTAATTTACCCGGAATGATGGTTGTAAAGTTTATTCTATGTGTGTTGTTTATTTATTTTTAGATGCCTTAATGAACCCATTTTATGTCGCGAATCTACACCGTATTCGGTACCTGAAGTACTCAAACAGTGCTATCAGTCATCCGCAGTAGAAACCGTTTACGATGCACTTGTCGTCGCTTTACATGTTATGATGTTGGAAGCGGGATTTTTCCCTTCTGTAAATTATTTGTTGTAAATATTGATGAATTTGGTCGTAAATTTTTATATAATGTAATAGATGGTACGAGATGATGGCAATCGAGTGCCAGCGTCGACAAAATTAGGCCATGTTTACCGCATTCCTTACTGCCACACCTCGTGTCCAAACTCCACCGCTGTCCTTACTTGTGTTATTATGGGTCCAATTTTATCTGTAAATGGTAAGGGTTTGATACACACGTTTTGTTTTGCTAATTAATGTGTGTGATGTATTTTTGTAGGAAGTTGTGCCAGTGTAAATTTTCATTATACTCTTAAACCATGTCATTTTGTACGAAACGATTATTTCAATGCTAGTGGTAAGATGATTTAATTATGTTGTTGTTTTTCATTTGGATTTAATTAATGTTTTTTTTCTTGCTTAGCCGTTCACAGCGTGTACCAAAATTTGTCCAAACTTTCTCATCAGTTTAAAGATACTGTCGTCTACCCGTTATTGACAGCAATGCAAGAAGGTAAGAAGGTATCAGTGATTTTTGTTGTTTAGAAAATTAAAATTTATCGCAATATTTCTTACAGAAGAGGGAATACCCTTCAGTTGTGGAATGATGAGTTTAGCTACTGAGATAAAGGTAAACAAATATAAATAAATGAAAATCCAAATTAAAAATTGTATTTCATTTATTTGTTTTAAGTTACTCATTTTGAGTTACTTGAACGTGCGTAGTTTACTGCACATGTCAGAAGTTTGTCGAGAATTCCGTACACTTGCTGACGAATCAGCACTTTGGAAACGTCTCTGCTTCATTGATTTTCCAGCCAGTACGTATTGCATCACATTGTTAAGATACACATTTTTATTTTATCGTCTATTTTCAGATATGTCACAGAGCTTTATTACCGAGACATCCATAAGCTGGAAACATGTAAAATTAATTTTCAACTAGTTTTATTCGTTTTAACGGATCTTTATTTACATTTTTAGAAATATCGGATTCTATATAAGAGTAGGAAATCCAATCCCAAGCACGTATGCAGTGTTTTCCCTTACCCACCCCCCGCTTATCATATCCCGCCATTCCAAGGACTTTTTCCGCCGCGCGCTGGTTTCGGACCCCCTCTCATGCCTCCTGGCATTTTGGGAGGCGACTACGATCGAATTCCTTCATTTACAGGTGATACGAAATGGATTACGATTTTTTTACCCCTGAAAATTAACGGTATGTTCTTCTCTGACAGATATCAGAAATTTATTATTTCCATTTAGACATTGACAACTATTGCTTATGTTTTCGTCTATCAATTAGTTCTTTTTTGAAATGTTTTATAGGGAATGTCATAGGAAATGGTTTATAATTTCGAGTCTTTTTTTATGTATTTTTTTTTTAAATATTAAAATGTGTGTGTGGTTTATCTTTTATTTTCTATATTTTGCATGATGTTTATGGGATTTCACATACATAATACTCGTAGTAACTGTTCTACTGCATGTTTATTTATTCTTCTTTTTATGTATGTCGTTACGGAATAGCGTTATTAACGTATATTAATGTATTTAAGCAATTAATGAATGGGCACTTGGAGTTAAATAAAATGTATTTTTTAAATTTTAATTGAGTTTAATTTCCTTTCGTAGTTGTCGTCCCAGAGCGTGGTCCAATGATGCCACCACCAGGTCCACGATTGTTCCATCCAGGACTTCCGCCTCCATTTCCCCCGACCCCTAGCATGCCTCTTTCTCATTGGCCTCGTTATCTATGGTTCCATTGAAGAAGTATTCGGTTATAAAAATGCACAAATTTAATTGTGGTCTACGCGAAGCTGCGATCATTTTCTCTTTAAATTTGGATGTTTCCCCACCGTTACTATCTCGGTTGTGTGGTGGAGTGATTGTGAAGTTTGGCTGGTTGTCAAAATTGTTCTCATCGGGCCCGAGTACCCCTAGGGCTTCGCTATTTCTACTTATAATAATATTCCTCGGAACTTTTCTAGAAATTGCCTGTTTGTATTTTTTCACCGTTTTTTCGAATTCATCTTTATACTCGATATGCTCACGTGAACTTTGCCGTATCGGAATTGAATCTTTCCGAAAATGGCGTGCGTTATACAGTAGCTTCTTGGGTTGTGGGGAAACGTGTGTTTTCAAATTGTGCAAGTATTATGATTATGTAATCACTTCTTTTCACATTTCATATTTTTGGGGTCGTAAAATTTTAGAAAGTATTAACGTTACGTCAAACCGTATAAATGTTTTCGAGTCTTGAAAAAAAAAAATTGAATTTTTGTAGTAATTTTTATTGTTGGGTATCATTTATGTACGAATTGTCAATTTCTTTCTTAACCGATGTTTTGAGTGAGAGCACATACAGTAGTGGTACGGCAATAGCTGTCGATATCGATTTATGCTTTTTATATTTTTGAAATTTGTGGATGATAAATTCTAAATGGTTATTTGGATACTAATATATTATAAGGGTAATACAAATTGGATTTTTTTTATATAGAATTTTGGAATATGCAGTTACAGCTATTGTGGTATGGCCAACCTAGTTCGGTGTTACAAATTGTTGGTTAATATAAATGTTTGTCAGTTGTGTATGCTTCGGACTGCACAAATTTAACGAGAAAAATAATACAAATTATTGGATGTAAATGTAATTTTAACCCAGAGGCTACTGTAATGCATTATTTTTTCCAGGGTAGTTTCAAACTGGCCATCTTAAACACACAAAATATTGCACTTGGTGCTAGATTTTTGCTGCTCAAAATAGTTGCCGTGTAAAATAAATTATCTTATCATTTTTTTTCTTTTTTTCTTTTTTGGTTTTATAATTTTATTTTCAGTGTTCAAAGATTTGGGTAATTTTGAAGAAAAAATTATAATAGAGTGTTATTTTTAACTTTTTTTTTTTTTTTTTAGGTAAAAATATAAATAGAACTCAGGAAGATTTTTAAAAAATCTATAAAAACAAAATAATAGCTTTTCCTTTGTAAATAATTTTGAAATAGCATTTTTAATACTGTGTATACATATTTAATTATATATAACTATGATTGATGATACAAAGTGCATGGTTAACGACAAATGCAATTTAAAGCAATACAAGATTTCTTGGACTTATCTTTATTTTTCTGTTTATAAAATTTGAACAAAAAAAAATCAGTCGAAAATTTTTCTTTTCTTTTCTGCTAGTGTGATTTGTTGTAATTCGTGTGTGAGTTTAAATAAATGACTTTTTTGGGGTATTTGTGTATTTATTTCTTCAGGAAAATGCATCAGATAATTTGTTACGCAGTTATCTCGCTAGTTGGCGCTAAACCAATTTTAACTTTCAATCAATAGTGTAGCCGATGCCTGGTCATGTCTCGTTTAATATTACAAAAACAATCTTGTATAGCTTAATTGTTAATATAATAAGTCATTAATCTATGAGTAGGAAAATAAATATTCTCTTGCAATAAGATGTATGAAGATATTCCAACATATGACGATGTTGAATACGAATATGAAGACTTCTATGAAGATGATAATTTATATTGGGAAGGAGAAGATACTTACTCACCGTTATTACAGACAATTAGTTTATCCCAGCTAACAACAGCTTGCATAATTCCAACTTTAATTGATTCGTTAAATCCGATAGGAAAACTAATAATTTGCAATTTAATTTTAAGAGCAGTTACTTCATTTGGTGGGAACTTTGAATACGGTATATCAAATATCTGTTTCTAGTAATTAATTCTTTCTTTTCTTTTATGACAGTCACTCAGAAGCCTTTATGGATTCACATATTCTCTATCATAATGGGCCTGGTGGTACTGCATTTATTTGCAGGCTACAAAATGATTTACGTGATGATTTTGTGTTGTTTGTCGTATTTTGTACTTTTTATTATACAGAAAACTACTAATGTAAAATATGGACCATTATGTGCGATTATTACCGTATTGTTTATTGTTATTTGGTAAATGTAATTGTTTAATGATATTTCTAAGCTTATTTACGTTTTTTTTGTTTTATTAGTGAAGTTTTTGTTGTCGAATCAAAAGAATGGCATATAATTCGAGGTATTCAAATGATAATCGTGATGAAAGTCATTTCTTTGGGTTTTGATCTGGATTGTGGGATCACGCCGAGACTTCCGTCGATGATTGAGTTCTTTGGATACTGCCTTTGTCCCGGTTCTCTTATTTTCGGACCCTGGCACAGCTACAAGCAGTACTTAAGTTTCTTTACAAAATTACAGCTGGTAAATGAATGAATAAATTTAAATTTCTGTGAAATTAATTTTTTTAATTTTGGAATTTTAGTTTGGTACGGGAACCTTACTTCTGAGAATCATTATTTCTGGAATTGTGGGCATTGCGTTTTTATTACTTTCCACTTGTTTCATGCAATGGCTTGTTCATGATCTTGAAAATAAGTATGAATTTTATTTTATATGAGTTTATTTCATTATTTTTGTGTTAGTTTATTTATTAATTTTTAATTTAGATGGTTTGTGGCATACCGTGACGCATTGTCGTTTCGTAGTAGCCATTACTTTATAAGTTTTATATCCGAATTGACAGTACTCATTCTAGCAGTGGAGTCATTTCAGATGAATGTGTGGTAATGAATGTGTGGAGTACCAATGAAATTTAAATAAATATTTATATATTTATATTTTTTAGGAAATGTTTTGTATCTCAACCGCATAAAATTGAATTTCCTCGTTCTCTTACTGATGTAGTGATAGCATGGAATATTCCCATGCACTATTGGCTGAAAACATGTAATTTTCTCAATTATATTCAGATTTAATCATTTTGAAATCACCTTGAATTTCTTTTCAGATGTTTTTAAAGTGATTAAACCATTAAATACGTTTGCGGGAATTTTCAGCACTTATGCTGCTAGTTCATTATTACATGTATGAAACAAGAAAATTTCGAAATGTGGCTTTTATAAACGCTTTTTTTTTGTTTTGATTAGGGTTTAAATTTTCAACTTGCAGCAGTTTTGTTATCTTTAGGATTTTATACATACGTAGAGTTCATATTTCGGCGTAAACTAGCATTGGTTTTTAATGCATGCATTTTGACCCGAAAATGTCGAAATGATTGCTCACATCACTACAAACAAGTATTAATGAAATTTAATCTGCTGTTAATTGATAATAAAATCTTTATAATATAATGTGTTTTTCATTTTAGTATCATCCGCTTGTAATTTTAACGAATTTAGGATTTCTGTTTTTAACAGTTTTCCATCTAGCATATTTAGGAGTGATGTTTGATGATAATTCATCACTTCAAGATGAGGTACAAACGTGATCTAATGACTGAAATTTTTTAATTTCTTACAAATTTATTTTTTATTTTTTAGGGTTACAACATGAATCATACACTCAGCAAATGGAGTAACCTAAATTTCACCAGTCATTCGATAGTTTTAGGAATGTATACAATATACTTATTAATCTAAATTTTTTACGCATTTTTTAAAATGCTTTTCTGAATATTTTTTATGTTTATTTTAATGACCCGTTTTTTAAATACTGTGAGATTTATGAAAGCAATAATGTTGATAAAGATTTTAATAATATACCTAACAATGTTGTCAACTCGAAGTATTACATTACTCCAAACAAACCATTAAACACATTTTGAATTATTACAAAATGGTAACTATGACAACCGATTATCCAACATGAAGATTTCTAATTTCTAA
Source organism: Strigamia maritima (assembly GCA_000239455.1). NCBI lineage: Eukaryota > Metazoa > Arthropoda > Chilopoda > Geophilomorpha > Linotaeniidae > Strigamia > Strigamia maritima. The sequence goes on along the minus strand of JH431612.1, from coordinate 617,571 downwards.
GTATTCGGGGCAACGACGCCGTTTCAAAATTATCCTGACAGCAGGTTTGTTCAAATAATAACTTAAGACAAATAATACAAAGTATCAATTTTCTTTATAGTTAAGCTATCAGTATCTTTGGGATGATTAAATTTATCCGTGAACGAGTCCATCGAAGCAAATAGCTGAGCAGACACTTAATATTTATCGTACGTAGTCCACGCTGGTTCAAAGCAACATCTGACTAAATTAAAAAGTAAATATGAAACAAGATAATACGAGGCGAGAAGAGAAATCACAAAATCCCTGCAGAAGGCCTAAAAAGAAAGTAACTGTTAAGGATGATGATTTAAGTACTAGCGAATATGACGACATTTTTCAAATTGCATCCTCTCCTCTAAGAATGGTCAATGAAAATAAATTAAAACCAACACATCCAGCACCTAATTCTTATTATTGTATCAAGCCGAAAGGTAACGAAAATTCGAAGTCAATTTCTGTCGAGGCTAAGCACCCACTAAAAGAAAATGCTGCCAGACTCAAGCATAAAAATAAGGTCCGACCGGAGCGTCCAAGTGCTACCGACCACAAGTGTAAGAAAAATGCTACAAAAGGAAAGTTTATAAAAATAGCCTTTCGTCAAGGTGTTTCTAATCCAGCTGCCAAAATTTTACAAAAACTCCGAAAGATTGCTCCAATTGCTGCTCGTATAAAGAAAAATGGTATTGACGACCACAAAAAGAAAGTTAGTATTTGTGACCACAAAAAGAAAGTTAATATTTGTGACCACAAGAAGAAAGTTAGTATTTGTGACCACAAGAAGAAAATTAGTATTGGCGGCCTGAAAAAGAAAGTTAGTATTGGCGCCCAGAAAAAGAAAGTTAGTATTGGTTCCCAGAAAAAGAAAGTTAGTATTAGCGACCACAAAAAGAAAGTTGGTATTAACGACCGCAAGACGAAAGTTGGTATTAACGACCGCAAGAAGAAAGTTGGCTCTACAGGGACTAATCGAACTACTAGCGATGCTAAAAAAGAACCTAAAAAATTAGACCCTAAAACTCTTGGCGATAAACCAATAGGAGTACTCACGTGTAACAAAGAAAAGTGGGTTTTAACTTTAGATTTTAGCAATATGGCTGTTCGTCAAGTCAAAGTGTTCATAGCCGACAGAAAGGTCGAAGTTCGGGGACTGTATCGCGCTAACAAGAAAATGTGGAGAAACATAAATGAAAATTATATCATTCCTGAATGTTATCCATGTGTCGTTCATAATACAAAAAACGGGATTTGGACTATTGTGGCTAGAGATTGTAAAGGAAAATGTGCTTGGCACCGACCTGAATGGTCCTTTTCTGATGGATTTAAGTGGCCGTGGGAAGGATGTAAAACCTGGCCGTTTGAAACACCAAAATAGTTTACTATGCAATTTGTTTTTGCTGTTGTAATAATGTAAAAGTATTAAAAATAGAAAACTTGTAAAAAAAAAATAAAATAAAAAAAAAATAAATAAATAAAAAAAAATCAGGATTTTATTTTTTGAATTTGCCACCAAAATTTTTTTAAAAAGTTTTATGGGAAGAAGGTATTATGTTTACCTTTAATAAGTGTAATCGTCCATCACCATACTGTTTATATACTAATTTGCCAGAATTTTAACCTTCATAAATGACTCACCGACGTCTTATTTCCATACGGTTAGTTAATTTTATATTTCGATAAAAATTCATTTCAAAATGCACAAGAAATTTGGGTTTTTAACGTAAAGCTTGGTTTATATAAGACTACAAATTTATCCGAAAAAAGAATTGCGTAAGATTTAACAAAGCACTTCACAGAGTCAAGGTAAGGTTACAGAATATCAGTATATATTTTTCACAATATGCACTTAACAAATACTTAGAATCAGAAGTGGGAGTGTTTAATTACCGGCTCTTATTTGGGGACTTTACTTGCGAGTTTGCCCTTTAGTCGTGAATCGTGATTAATAATATTCTTGGAAATTTGAATATGAATGAAAAATTTATCTCTTGAACCTTTATTTGTGCGTTTGACCTTTTACTTGTGATTAACAATATACCTGGAAGGGATATAAATGAAAATTTTATGTGTTTAACGCTTGAACGATTGTATAAATAATTCTAAATGAATGCTTTATTTGCAGAGTTATTTCACTGTACTTTCTGATTTGTAAATCATAACCAACAACTTACAGCATCAGCTGACTACAGACAGTTTGGTTGGGGATTTTCCGCACGTCAAAGATGAGAGACTTGTAAGTTACAGTTTCATTACTATTTTATTTAATATATTTTCATATTTCATTATACAAATGGTGAATCAAGTATCGTATCTCCCGAGATAAAATATTTTAAAAATACATGCTATAATTCTGTATAATGCAATTTTTGTTGCAAATTATTTTAACCAAAAATTGTATAATTAAATAATTACTGCATACTTTACAACCAGTAGCAGGTTTAAATATGGTCGCATCTGCCATTCTGTGGAGATGTAGGGTCACTCTAGGGAACCCAACTGCTCAAAAACTTTCCCTGAGTAATAAAACCAGGAAGGAGTTAAAAACCGTAACCTGCTAACTTGTAGAAGAATATACACGTAGCTTGTAGATAGTCCGTTTTACATGTCATATAGAAGTTTTTCCACAAGTTTGGAAATTCCTAACTCACTTTTATTGGTTTTTTTCTCCGCACCTTGCGTGTGAATATCTTAGAAATCGGAAAATAAAAGAAAATCATGCTTTTTCGAAGCAAAAATTGTGGATTGTGATTTAAAAAAAAGCACCTGAACCTACATAAAATTAAATGATAGTTTTGTTTTATTTGAAAAAAATATTTAAAAAATGTAAGTTTCCCTTTTCCATCTTTGGATGACAACTTAAAATATAAAATTTTAATATTAATAACAAAGTCTATTTTCTTTTAACTAAAAGGGCTGCACGCACATGGCCTTCAAGGGTGCACAGCCAACAAAAAAAAACAAAAAAAAAACAAACAAATACGGTAGATGACAAAAATAAGTACTCATAAATCAAACTAACAAAATAATAAAAAAAATGAAAATGAAAATATAGCCAAATTTATAATTTATATTATTATTATACTTTTTGTAGATGGAAAAGAGACATTCACAGCGTTCTTCAAATTACGTTCATATTTTTATTGTCGAATGCAGTCACGAACGCTAGACACACCAGAGAACTTAGCCGAAATATTGGCCACGTAACCGAAACTCCTGACGAATGGAAGTTAGTATTAAATATTGGGAATTCAAATTCAGCTGCCACTGACGTCAACATAATCAATAATCGTGTGCACATCACGGGGCGCTATTTACATGATGAAGTTTGGCATAATATTGATGAATGGTACACTATTCCGAGTGAATTCGGCGTTATTTCAAGTACTAATGTCAATGGAAAAATAGAAATAGTTGCTAAAAATTGCAAAGGAGATTGTCCTTGGGATCAAGAAGGTTGGCCATTTCCTCCCGGTTTTAAATGGCCTTGGGAGGGTCATAGTAATTGGCCGTTCAACTAAAAATATTGCACCGCATAGTTAAATCTTTGCTCGAATGTTTTATGTAATTCGACTGGCAAATAGATTACGGTGTGATTTCAAAATAAAAAAATATCTAATATGAAAAATGTCTCGTTTTTTAGGCAGCAGTAGTGCAGCAGAAGTTCTATGTAGAGAAATAAAATTTCTTGCTATTTAAAGTGTAGGAATTTATTTGCTTAATAGACACTGATTCATTTTGAAAAAATTATGAGCTCAAATTTAATCATCAAAAAGAAATATACATAAACTCAAAATTTCTAACCAAAATGAAAGTTTGCTAAATATAATCAAATAAGACTTAAAAAAAATTAATTTAATTTATTTTACTTTTGTGAATGTCAAATTTGCACGGTAAAAACATTACATCAACCAAATCAGCTAATTCAGTTAAGTTTGCTTAGTGTTTCCTAAAAGTGTTTTGGATATGAAGTCGTGCCAAGTAAGCCAGTCCTGGAAAAAAGGCAGATCATCCAGATGATAAGTACCAAACTCAAATAGGTTGTTACTTGGCTTGATTCCACGTTATGGATAATCTGGTTCATTTTTGTCCACCGTGGTTATGGCTGAGAAACCGTAAATTCAAGGTCAGTTTTTTTTTTTTTTTTTTTTAAAAATGATTTTTAGAAATATTAAATTTACGAAATATTACATCACTCCAAACTCCAGCCCTAAACCAACCAATGTAATTAGGGATCTGGGTTCCGGACTCCACAGAGGCTGGGCTGTTTGTTTTCCACCAAATACTGTACAAATATTGCAAAAATTGTATTTTCGCATATATAGCGCGCTGTATACAGTTACAGCCCGGGAATCTCGTTAAATCCCGTGGAATCCCGTTAAATCCCTACACCCCAATGAAGTTTGGCATTAAAAACCCTGTTGCGCCATCTACCGAGTGTTACAAACACTAATAAAGGCTTCTGACAACAATACAGCGAGACAACAATTCGCGAGACAATAGGTTTTTCTGTCTAACAATAACGCCCTAGTTAGGATGACACTACCACACCACACATTGCAATGATCGAGTCGTTGCAATGAGGTTTGGTTGCCAAACCCGACAATGCATCCGCAATTGTTGTGCATTGTTATCGATTGCAGGCTACAACCCACACCTCAATGCAATCACTCAACCATTGAAATGGACCTATTTTCGCGGACAACACTCCAATGCGCATGAGCAGAACACCAACTCGGGAATGCCATTTTGAATTAAGAATTGTAACTAAGACAACCGATTGTTTATCGTAGATGGAAAGTTTTTTAAAATTTTTAGAAAAAACATCAATTTTTTTCCGGAATTATGTTGACAGAAGGTTTGTTGAAAACATTATTTTAGGAGAAAGTTTATACAATATTTCTCGTTTGTAAAGCTAGTAGTGTCTTGGAAGATGGGTTCGTTGAAATTTATACGTTTAAGAGTCCATCGAAGTAGATAGCCGAGCAGACGCCAATATTGATCTTACAATATATATCAATACAATACAATATCATATAAGTTCTAAGCCGATATATAACTACAAAGCAGCATTTGAATATGAAGCGAGAAATTACGAACCAACATAATCCAAAGCAAGTACAAAAAACAACAACAAAGTATACTTTCAGCGATCGAATTAAAAAAAAGTTGACGAAGGCATCAACTGCTCCCAGCAAATCCGGCTACCATAATCTAAGACAAATAGTCAATTCACATGTTATCGGGAAGCGTGAAAAGAAATTAAAACCAAAATTAACATCTGTTCAGAATTTTACTATCATCAAGATTAAAAGACAAATTGTTCCAACACAAAGAAAGGTTCGACCGATTCGCCCAATTGCTGAAGAGCGTGCGTCTAAGAAAAAAGTTCGACAAATTTCTCAATCTTTGCCCACTATCAGATTATCTACTCTCAAACCTTCTCGACAAGAACTTGGACAAATAACAAAAACTTTTGACGAATGGAAATTAGAATTAAATGTATGTGGTACAAATGGTTCCACTTCAGTCAATATTGCGCGTAATCGTGTGCTTATTACCAGACGTTATTTATGTAATGAAGTTTGGCATGTCGTTAAGAAATCTTATACTATTCCTAATAAATTCAGCGTTATTTCAAGTTATAATGTCAATGGAAAAATAACAATTGTTGCTACAAATTGAAAGGGAAAATGTTTTTGAAATTAATTGATGGTCCATTTATTTTCGGTTTTAAATGACCTGGGGAGAAACACAATAAATAAAAGTCTTTTAATTAAAATTAAAAATATTTATTTAACAGTAATAACAAAATTATTGTTTGTATGTTTTATGTAATTAGACTTGTAATTGTAAAGTACATTACGGAATTTGATTTCAAATTAAAAATATATGATATCTAATACCGGTATGTAAAATGTCTTGTTTCTTAAAAGATAGCCGGCAAATGCTCTTTAAGTAAGTAGATCTATGTATTATTTTTAAAATTCTTATTATGCGCAAGATTGCTGAGAAGCCGTAATTTCAAGAACATTTTTTTTCTAAATTTAAGTAGGTACCGTATCAAAGAAAACAATTGTCAATCAAAATGAAAAAATTTTTGAATTGTAAAGTCGTAGTTGTGACAACCGATTGTTTAGCCCGAGTTCGAAGAAATTTAAGATGATGTAAAACAAAATTCTTTTCAAAATTATTTTGATGCAGGTTTGTTCAGAGCAATAGATTAAGAAAATTGACACTAGTATTGATCCTATATATAATCCTAATTTTTTAGGCTAATATCTTAAATGATGTGTTCGTAATCTTTTATTGATATTGACCATCGAGCAGATGTCAATATAAATCGAACGTACAATATATGCCGGTACAAAGCAACATTTGATTAAATTATTGAATCAAGAAATTATGGCGCGAGTACAGCGAGTACGGAAGACAACACGACATGCCACCACCGTCACTAGATTTACAACGAAAATGATTCAGTCGAAATCTGCTTCCAGCAACAGCAAGTCTGAGAACCCAAGACGAATTGGCAATTCATCTGTTACTTGTAGAAACGAAAAGAAATTGAGATCAAAGTCACCATCTGTTAAGAATTCTATTAAGAATAAAAAAAAATTCATCAGAATTTGTTAACTGCTGCCGAGCTAATTAATCACAAATTCAAGGACCGACCGACTCGTTCAACTGGTACAAGTGCCGAGCGTACGGCTAAGAAAAATGTTCGACGCTCTTTTTCCAGTAAAAATGCGTCCAAACCTGTTGCACTCAAACTTGGACGCATAACAGCATCTCCTGATGAATGGAAATTAGAATTAAATACGGGCACTTCAAATAGTTCGGTTTCGGTCAAGATTGTCGATGATTATATGCACATTACCGGGCGTTATTTACGTAATGGAGTTTGGCATGTTATTGATGAAGCGTACATTATTCCTGATGGATTACACGTTGTTTCGAATAAGAATGTCAATGGAAAAATAAGAATTGTTGCGAATAAGAAAAGCAAAGAAGATTATCCTTGGGATCAAGAATGTTTTCCATTTCCTCCCGGTTTCAAGTGGCCTTGGGAAGTACACAGTAATTGACCCTATTTGACTAAAAATATTAAACCACAATTATCTTAAAATATTTTATTGATGTTTTATGTAATTAAACTTGCAAAGTATAATTACAATGTATAATTTTAAAATTTAAAAAAAGTAAAATATGTAAAATATGTTTATTTCAAAAGTTCTTCTATATTGAGAAATAAATTTTCCTGTCGTTTAGAATTTAAATCGTGAAAATTTTTTCTAAATCGTAATGCACTAAATTACGAAAAAAATCAAAAATTCAGCTGTTACAAGAAGTAAAAAAAAGACCAAAAACCATACTTTGGTACAGATTCGCGCCATACGAAATATTACATCACTCCAAGTGAGCCAATGAAGTTTTATTTCTAACGAAATAAACATTTTTTGAATTAAAGAATTGTAACTATGCCAACCATTGTCCATAATGAATTGAACAATTTTTAAAATTTCAGATTAAACAAGACTTTTTTCAAAATTATGCTACAGCAGGTTTGTTCGGAACATTATTTTAAGAACAACTGATACATATAGTTGTTTTTTTTAAAGCTAACAGTATCTTGGATAACAGGTTTTTGATGAACGAATCCATCGAAGTAGATAGATGAGCAGACGCCAATATTGATCGTACATTATCGTGCTATGCCGGTACTAACTAGAAAGCAAGTTTTAGACATGAAGAGAAAAAATCCGAAGCGAGATAACTCAAAGCGAAAAAACAAGTCAATAACATGTACCAATTGCAAGCGGGAGAAAAACAAAGTGATGAAGCCACTTTCAAATAATTCCTATGTTAATTCTGACGATCAAGACTCGAGACCATCAAATGAATCAACTGAATCAACTGAATCAAATCAATCACCTATTGTCGTAAAGCGTGAAAAGAAAGTGAAACGGTTATCGTCTGTTCAGAAATCTACTGACAAAATTAAAACAAAAGTCTATCCGATTTATCAGCCTTCTATCGAACCCAAAAAAAGGTCCGAACAATCTTTGGAGTTGCTACCGAGCCTAAGAATACAAAAAGAATCCGGCCGGACAGTAGGCGAAGTGTTTCCGAGCGTACACCTAAGAAGAAAGAGCGAAATCTCAAGTTTATTAAAAAAGAACGACCTGCTTCCAGTCGCAAGAAAGAGCAACCAGTTAATAAACATTCTTCCGGTCGCATGAATATCAAGAAAAAAGAAACCGTTTATCAAAATCTTCCCAGTGTCAATCCTACTAAGAAAATAATAATTTATCCATCGCCTCCCAAACCTATTGGATGCGAACTTGGACGCTTAATAGAAACTCTTGACGAATGGAAATTAGAATTAAATTTGGGTGTTCCAGATATTCCAAATGTAATCAACATTGTAAATAATCTTCTGCACATTAACGGGCGTTACGAACATGAGGGACATTGGCATGATTTTAATGAGTCGTACATTATTCCCAAGCAATACAGCATCGTATCGTGTAGTAATATCAATGGCAAAATAAAAATTATCGCTAAAAATTTAAATGGCACAGGAAATAGTCGATCAAATAAGGCTCAAGAAATTGTGTGGCCTTTTCCACCCGGTTTTAAGTGGCCTTGGGAGGGACACAGTAATTGGCCTTTTGATTGAAAATTTGTTAGACATACCTACCGTAGTAAAATTTTGGCGTTCTTGTGTGTTTTAATTAATTTGACTTGCAATAAAAAATGTTTGTATGATGTACTACTATGAATTTAAAATTAAAAAAATATGCTATTAAGGAAAATGTCTGTTTTCTTTCATACTCAATCGTTAGTAAATGATCTGTCATCACAAAAGCAGCGCAACTGCCGAGGCCGACAAGTAAACCCGCCGTCAAAGCGGGCAGATCGACAACGCAACGGCCAAGTAAAAACAGATCCCAGCAAAAACCACACACTTCACATTACGTGACCCTTTCTTGCCTGTTGGATACGGTTGCGTTTTCTGTGTTAATTGTTTCTTCCAACTTGTCGTCTGATATTTGTGTGGCTGTTGAAGATTATGTTGTTTGCGTTAGGTTTTATCGTTGAGGTTGTGCTTGGTGGTGTGGGTTTTTGCTTTTTGCGGTTTGCTGTGGTTAGCATTGGTTGGTGATATGTGTGTAACAAAATAAATATACTTTAAGATTGTGTTATATAGCATCTGAAGGTATTTAAATAGGAAAAAAATTTAATTCATTTATTAGTTTTTCAATTCTTTAGATTACAATTTTAAATCTATACATTTTGACTAACTAAAATAAAGAATTATCAAAAATTACCTACAAGATGAACGATCAACATACTCAGTCAGGAATTCAGTTGATTATTTAATGTTGAGTTTATTGACAACAAATGGACACTAAAGTTTGTTTATAATTTGCCATTTCGAACCAGAAAGGGATGATGTCAAGAGTATAAAAATTAGAAAGATTAAAGTCGGTAATAGCAGCAAGAGACTCTTAACATGCACAGTCATGTAATTAGGCCTTGCAAAGTAAATTTACTCTATGATAAACTATTACAATTCCAAAATTTAAAAATGTTTACACAAATGATACGTTTTTTGCATTTCTTCTGCAGTGAAATGTACACGTTCAAATATAAATTGTTTCAACATTACGGTATCTTGGTTTTTCAAAAATGGTTACTAAATATTAGATTCAATATAAAGAAATATTAAAATTTGTAAAACATCGTCGTAGTGTGTGCTTGCTTTATTTCATTACACTAAGCGCCCGTTTCATATTATTCTTCAATACAATTGACATATAAGTAGAGTTCAAAAGTTTAGAAACCATCCAATTTTGAACTTCACAAAATTTTTAATAGTTCTTAAACTACTACTTGAACTTGATCAATTGCAAAATAATTTTAGCGCTAAAAAGGCTATCAAATGGCAAAAAAAATTAAAATCTTGTTAGTTAATCAGAAATAAAATAAAAACCACTATCGAGAACAACTTGCGTTAATTTTTTTAAGGAATAGATGCAAAACCTAAAATTTTCTCAAAATGCATATTTTTAAAAAGTTTTGTATTGCTATATAGCGTCAAAAAGTTGCAACTTATAGTAAGTGTAGCAACTGGTAGAGCCAAGTATAGTACCGGTATACAGAATATTGTGTATTGTTTCTATGGCAATGACAAACTAAAATGGCAGAGTGATATGCTATGTTTCCTGCAATATAATTAATCAAAAACACCCCAAAAACGATTGAAAATAATTTGAAATTTACTGTGTCTTTTGCCAGTAATATGACAAGGATGTAAATATATCTCTAAAGGTATTTAAATACACATACACACACCCACACAAAAATTATTCATGTTTTTCAATACTTTAGATCACAATTTAAAATTGACATCGTGATTAACTGAAATAGAGAATTACCAAAAGCACTAAAATTTACAAGTAAGATGAATGATCAAGAAACTGGACCGGCAGCACAGATGGCTACGGTTCAACATACTCCCAACAAATGGTCACTCGATTTAGATTTGAGTTCGCCATCTCTAACTCTCTCATGTCTGACTGTTAATAACAGCATTGTCAAAATTAGTGGTCGTTTCATGCGAAATGGTTTGTGGAGGAATTTCAGTGAGACTCACATCATTCCTGACGGATACAATTCAATTTCAAATTCTAATATTGACGGCAAAATGACAATCATTGCTGAGAAACTCAACGAGTTCAAGGAGAATAATGTTGATGCTGAGAAACTCAACGAATTGCAGGAAAATGCAGAGAAACACACAGAGTTCAAAGACAATAAAGTCATTTATGAGCCCTCATCCTTGCCCATGACTGACATTCGTGTTGAGAATATAAAAATGACAACAGATTCCACTTTCGGCATTGTAGAAGGATCTTCTGAAAGGGTTAAGGTCGTCGGCACGATTAATGTCGGTAATATGCAAATGTCGCCAGGAGGGATAAGCATGGTTACTGCAGAAGCCAACAATGTTTCTACAACAGCATCCTCCTCTTCTCCTTCTCGAGTCCATTTGTGGCCTTTTGGACTGATGCATTTGAAATGGCCTTGGTTGTAATTTACGTTGGTCGCTTCTCTGGATTTTTTTTTGAATTTAATGTAACCAATAAAATGATTTATAGTACTGTGATTTATTATTATAACTTTTATTCACATCACAAATTTGGCTATATAGAAACATGTGACGGATTACCATACAAACAAGTATCCGACACTGACCACCACAATTCTATGGCCCCGTATCCCATCCCCACTAGATCTGTTGTATCCTGTCTTTTAAGTGACTTGAGCCTTCAACTTCCACTGTCTCCAAGGCAGCAGAGGAATGAAACCCAACCACAAACATTAAACAAGCAAATGTATCTGATTTTATTGTTGTCGTAATATAACTATGGCTACAATGAAGCTATTTAATAGGTACCATGATGCAATTGTACTTCCACGTGCTAGTTTATTTAATTATGGATTAAATTCTAAATTTAAAGATGGACATGATGAAATTTTTGAATTCCAGTCGGTACCTATGGTAAAGCCGCAAAATAATGTTGTTTCTGGGCATTGTAAACTGCACTGCAGAAGGCTTAAACATCATGAGGAAAGCCGTCTGTTCGTTTATTTTGTCTTGAAAATTGTTTGAGATCGCCTTCATCGCAACCGAATTACCGAATGTATCAAACCGATTAAGATGGCGCCAAAAGGGAAGAAAATAGCACCCGAAGAACACTTGGCTCGAGTTCAACACACTAATAACAAATGGATATTGACACTTGATTGCAATGATGAGAACTTGCGTTCAGTAAAATTCAGCGTCCGTGATGATGTTTTAATTGAGCTTAGTGGACATTACCGGCCTTTTCATAAATGGAAGGTGTTCTGCGTGCAATATGTAATTCCCAAAGACTATGTTTTTGTGTCATCGACTAGAGAAGACGGAATTTTAAGAATAGTTGCTCAAGCTGCTGACCTAATCGAGGCAAAAAGTCAATTTTGGCCGATTTTTACTCGTTTTAAATGGCCATGGGAATTTGGAAAATAAAAAATTCTGACGTGATGGAAATGAAGAAGAAAAAAATATTTTGTTTTTTATTGATATTAGTAATGATTAGAATCAAAAAAATTGTAAACGAAAATATAATCAGTAAACAAAGAAAAATAAGTAGTAATCTTTTATGTAAAATTATAAATGACTTAATAAATTATTACTGTTTGCTTGCTAAGTGTACAAGTATGAACATAATAAGTTATTAGATTTAGTCATTTTTTATTTTCAGGTCTAGATGGCACTACCATAGCAAGCGGTTACCATAGTAAATTGTTTGTGTGGTAAAGAGAATCCATGAACTCTCTCCGTTGTTGATATAAAAATTATTCAAAATGTAAGCAGTTTATATTAATTCATTTAAAAATGTGCGTCAGTATGTTTATTAGCATACACAAGACAAAACGTCGAAAAATTTAAATCGGGTTTCAATACTTAGGTATGTACGGTATATTACATTTGATTTGCATAGGCATGCATAATTCTTTTATTATAAAGAAAATATATTATTTTAAATATATGATTCTGGCAAAATAAAAAGTGTGTACGCCGAGGCATTATTGCTTTAATGTGTTTTTTAATTACAATTAGAAAAAAATATGGCAACATTCAACCAAAAACCATTAAAACGAGGTCGTAATCGCCAAGTGCAATTGGGAACAATACGATGTTCACCATCAACATGGACGCTTTCAATTGACATGACTAATGATAAAGTGCGTCAAATTAAGTTTTCTGTAGATGGCAACCAAATTGAGATTAGTGGTCTTTATCGCCCATATCGAACTTGGAAATCTTTTAATGAACGGTACGTGTTGCCTGAAGGTTATCAATATGTGTCTACAACTAAAAAAGATGGTCTCATGACAATAACTGGTGAAAAAGCGTTCAAAGACGTAGAAAATGTATGGCCTCGGACTCACTGGCCTTTTAACGGGAGATGGCCATGGGAAATACGACCAACAATTTGGCCTTTTATTTAAGTTCGAGAAATATATAATTTTGAAATACAAATTGTTTTCAATTGAATTACAATAAACAATTTTTCATGTACAAAGCAAGTTTATGTCTCAGAAAAACCTGTAAACCAAGGAGTTTGAAATTAAAAATTATAATTTTTGTCTTGAAAATTCCCTTGTTTTCAATTTTTTGTTATATAACATTTTATTTTATTCGTAAAAGCTCAATACAGTGCAAGTTTGAATTACTAAACGAGCTTCGCCTATAGGCTCCTGGTGGTTATAGCTCAAACTTGAGCATTGTTTTATACATTAAATTACATTTTAATATTTGTTACGAGTTTTTTTGTGTGGAAAAAACCACGTGCATTTACACTGGCGTGCAATTGTGTACTGAACAATCAGACATCAGTACAGTTATTTCACAAGTTTCCATAGTAGCATTTGGTTTTAGAAGATGGAGTTTATCAATTTTTGAATTGGCACTTGATGGTATGGCGACTATCACAGCTGACCAGACATCCATATTTTTATTTTTATTTACATTCTTGAATTGAAGTGGTATTACTTATATTGGTTCTTGGTAATCCGTGAATTCTGTGACTTTTTACTGGTGTGCATACAATACGAAGTTTTTTATAAAAAATTTTTTTTTCTTATGTTTACATTTTAACGTTAACTACACGTATTTAATAGTTGATTGATATGTGATGGCTTCACGACATCGAGTTTATTATCCACAACAGACTGCCGAGGCGCAATTAGGAAAGACAAAGTTAACCGATAAAAGGTGGCATTTAACTGTTGATTTGAGCAACAGGGATAACAGCCAAATAGAGGTAGCTGTCAACAACAATCAGATTGAAATTCAAGGCCAATACACGACCAACTCGAGCAAAGAGGCAAAGACATTTAAAGGGAGTTATAAAATTCCAGATGGTTACGTTTGTAGTTCGACAAATCAAACCGAATCAAAATTTACTGTTAATGCCGTTCGTCAGAATCGTCAAATTGAAGTCCCAGTTATCCATGTTAATGACAATGACGCTAATGATGATGCAAATTCAGGAATTTGGCTTAGATTGAGACGTCTGATGACAGGATATTAAATGAAAAATTAAAACCAATTTAAACTGAAAAAATTTTATGTACCGTACACGTATATTATGTAATTAAAAATACTTTTTTTGTAAATTGTTTTGGCAAATTTTTTTAATAAAATAATTTTTCACAAGAATCTAAGCCATAGAGGTCGCTGATCCTCTTACTAGCCTGTTCTTAATAGGCTTAACAGACTGGATCAGTTGGATTATTAAAAAGTCATCAGTGTAAGCGTAAATTTTTGGGTACGTATGTGATGCTTAGTGTTTTTATATTATCTCATTTAATGATTAAAAATATAAATCTGTTTGTCTATTACATAGTCAACAAAAATGTCCACATCATCCGATTACGAAAGAGATTGCGATACCCAGACTTTAATGGTTGGACGAGTTCTAACAACAAAGACTAAATGGGTTTTGGAACTGCACAGTTGTGAATTTCAAACTGTTCACTTATGTTCTCTCAACATTACTAATAAAGAAGTTAAAATCGCGGGTCGATATTGTCTTAATGGTATTTGGTGCGATTTTTCCGAAAGCTTCTCAATACCTGAAGGTTTCACTTGCACTTCTTGCGTCAATACAAGTGATAAGTTTGTAATCGAAGCTGAATATGCGGATCCATGTCCATGTTCAGAAAATGAAGAAGGCTCAGATGGAGCCACTGCAACTGAGACTGAGTGCGATGACTGTAAATAACAGCTATTGCCAATAGCCTTCATATAAAATTATGAAGTTGAAGTATAAAATGAAATACTTTATTATGCTTGCATATTATATTTATTTTTGAAATATATTTCGATAAATCATATAATAAAATGTATAAAAGACGAAATATTAAAATATGTTTACACAGAAAATTAATGATGTTTTCTGTATGAGTTCATTCATCAATTTCAACAACAGGTGGAACTATAGTCTTCTACAAAGAAAATGCTTGTGTAGGTTTATAAATTAACCCGTATTTTACATTTTAAAAAAAATATGTAAAAATAGAAAAAAGTCCAGCAAAATTTTTACTTGAAGCTCTTAAAAATTGTTGAATATACAAATGGCCTTATTATCAAACCCAGTAGGACAAATCGATACAACTGATGATAAATGGACATTAAAAATCGACAACAGTGATTTTACTAGTATAAGTGTTGTTGATCAGCAAGTTGAAATAGAAAGACGTTCTCCTGTACCGTACACGTACAATTTTACTAAAGAAAATTACCATATTCCAGAAGATTTTGATCGAGTGACTACGACAGTTGATTCATCGGGCGGTGCCACAATCGTCGCTTGTTCAAATTCAATCGAGTCGGCTGTTAATGATTTCAATTTATTCGACGAGGAGACTTTGGCTGCATTAGTTCCTTTATCAGTGATGTTGGTTTTTTATACTGTCATGCTTTTTTACGGATATGGATGCCTTTTTCACAGCATAATGGTTGCTCGAGCTGGTTGTGCATGGTTTTATCATATACCAGACTTAGATGCAGAAGAAAGTACTGAACAAAAGAGAAGAAAATTTACGAGTCATGTCACTGGATTAATATTCTATCTATTTATTATGTATGCTGATTTTGAATATTATTTCTTTTTAATTTTGGTTCCGTATGCGGTTTGTGCGCTTATAGTATGTTTGGCTGCCATTTGCGACAATGTTTTGTAAAAATTTTACGATATTCACAGCTTCAATAAACACTTGATGTGATATCAAATTTGTTTTACATAATTTATTTTTGTTTGTATCTTTAAATGCTTTTAATTTATTTATTTTCAGTTGGGCTAGATAATTACAAATTATGTAGAATGAAGCTCATTGTATTTTTACTTGATTTATTTCTTATTGTAAAAATAGATAAAAGTAGGAAATTTTTTTAAGTCAACTACTTCAATTTCTGTGCCATCTTACGATACATTAAGAAACGCAACAATGACCGCAGCAAGAATAGACACTTCTGAGAAACACCATTGTTTTTATTAAGACTTACAATTTTTTTTCAATTTTATCTTTATTAGATACTAGAACAATTTTTTAAAATATTTATCCTATGGAGATTTTTTAATTACATTGAGTTTTCTCAAATGTAACCACATCAATAATACTTTACAACAATTTAACAACAAATGGTAAGTACTATACAAATTATTTACGACAAATTTTTTTTTTTAAAATTTAATGTTTTGTTTTTAAATTAGAATGAAAATGTCTTTATTGAATGAATTCTCCTGGGTCACTAATAATAATCCAAGTGACATCCGAAATGGGAATTCTGATTATGGTGAGACAGTTAAAGATAATGAGAACGGCTCACACGAACGGCCCTGTCAGTTATTCAGACCCTTACCATTAGATTATACACCAAAACTTACCTTGGAAAAAGAAAAAATATGCAAGAACAATTGCAATGTGGAAGAAGAAGAAGAAGCGCCATCAATTCAAAATCTTCGCACTGTCGTATTGGCGCATGTCATATTTATGTTGTTCTTCTGCGAGTGGACATTAGTTGCCCATTTTTGTATTTTACTGGGATTGACTATATTCTTGTCTTTTTGTTGTTTGCTTTTAAATCTTAATATAAAATGGCATTCTAATGGTTTTCTTACAGCAGCACTAATATACGGAAGCCTTCTCATGTTTTATTGGATAATTTCCAAATACTTGCCTCTAGTAACATTAAATTCTGTAGTTAACATGCGTAAATCAATTGTTGGATCTCTATTAACTATATTTCAAACTTACTTGTTTTAAAAGATTGTTTGTCAAAAAATAAAGTTTTGTCTAAAAATTCTGAAGATACCGGTAATTTAGAATAATAAAGCCATGTTGTAAACCTGTTCGTCACCAGGTGGTACTAACTGCTCCAAATGGCAAAAACATTCACAACTTATCTTGAGCCGTGAGCGTGACATTGACATATTACAAGAATATCTGAAATTCATCGTACAATGGTAAGTCAAAAGTATGTGTAATGTATAGCACAAACTTACACACCATAATAGAAATTTGATAATCACTCAAGAGCTTTTTCCATCAATATAAGACGCTGGCGCCATCTGTAAACCAAAACTTGTGACACTATTACTGTTCATCGCATATTTAGTTATTTACAGTTTCTGTTTAAAACAGAAAACATGTCTTTTAAAAATACAATTTTTTTTTCATGAACTTGCAATTTTTAATCATCAAAATATAACGACTTTTTAAATAACTGATAATTTTTATTTATTATAAATGGTACATTGTGTCACCTTTTTAACATCTAAAAATAAGACGTAGAATAATGGATAACTTTGTTTTATTTATTATACATTTTTCCATCTAACTTTGAGTTCATCTTCCGTCTTTTATATCGATCTGTCGTTGGTTTCTTAGTGTCTCGCAGATTGTGCATTATTGATGAACTCTTCATTTATTAACATGCTCCTAAGAACTGTAAACAAGTATTCTGAAATTATAATTATTATTTTCAGCTGTTTAGAAATACATGCAAAATAAGTTGTGAGAGAATTGTATAAACAAATGATTATTTTATTGAAACAAGATTATAGAATGCACTTCAAAATGTTTTCTTATTCATTGATGCAATCATGCAATCGGAATTATTGGAAAACTGAACTAATTTCACACGTTGAAGTAGCCACACACTTTGATCACAGTTACAAGTGGAGAACATATATTTTCAAAAAAAATTTGGAAATGCTTTATTTTCCGAGCAAATTTCGGGTTATAAATACTTGATAAACAAAACTTTTAACAAACTTGGAGCTTGTCTTCTAGTGCACAAACCAAACAGATGAGCGTGCAGGTTTTTCACCAATCATACTTAGTTACACTGGAAAACAGACCTTTTAAAACATCAAAAATTTAAAATCTCTTTGGACAAAAGCTTAGAAAACATCCCCCTTTCTGTTTATTTGACCAAATACTTTTAAGATTTGCAATTTGTCATAAAACTTCTTTTGTTTTTGAAGAAAAAGAATTATTCATATTTTATATTTATATTTTAATTATATATAAAAAAAATAAAAAAAATTAACATAAATTTAAAGTATTTTGTTCATAGGAACCAAATGAAGCGATCAAACCCTACCGTATAAATCTAATAAAAGATAATTTGATTAGTTTAATCAAATAAGGTCAGATGTTAGGTGTGACGGCATTATACTTTTCACAGACATATAATAGTGAGTTGTATTTTTAGCATTATTACATGTGAATTAGTATCTAATTTGCCATTAGACAGAAACGTCGATTTCTTTATCTATCCATTAAGAATTGTTTTGGCAAAGAAACAAGGCATTTCTAAAATTTTATACCTATTATTTGTTTTATTCTGTATAGATTTTTCCATGAGTTTTGCCCAGACAAAAGAAATATGGAATGACTCGCCGGTATGAATATCTGAATGCGTGTATATACTGTACCTACAGCAGATATGGATTGGATTGTCTATTATTCATGCATTTGAATGTTTAGATTTTAATAACATTTTAGATAGCATTTTTGAGAAGGCTTGAAATTAGAATATGCGAAGCACTTGATAGCTATAATAACATTTTAAGCATCTTGTGACTTGTCTTTCATCCTGTCCATTTACTTTAGCATGCATAATTTAATTTGCTCAGCATTAAAATTCCATTGAGGTGAAGTTGCAATTGAAATTGAAATATCCACTTGAAGTTGTGGGCGGTAATGCAATTCCCAGTTCATTAATATGCGAGTGATCCATGGATTCGGGATTCTCTAGATTGATTGATCCACGCATCAGTGATAAATGAATTAAACTTAAATTTGATTGTCTAAAATATAATTGAGGTGACAGGTGTAGTTACCTGTTAATAATTTGTGTCAATCATTTTTCTGGTTAACGCATACGTGTGTATCTTTAAGCCAATTGGTTGGCGTTTGGCACAGATGGGAAAGTTTCTAATTTGCTAAACTTCGCGCTTTGAAGCGTTATTACCGGGAAATGTGGACATTTTGAAATATTTATTGTTGAGAATTTCTGGAATTTGAGTTGTTAAAAAAAATAAAATTGCTTCTTGCTGGAATATCATGAGAAAAATTTTAAAATCTTTTAGCAGATGAAATTGTATAAATGTTGCACTAGTGTTTTTCTTCGACAAATTAATTAATTTAGTTGTCAATAAAAAAATTGATTTTGGAGTAATTATACGTTATTGTGTATAATTTTTTCTTTTGATTTGGATGCAACATTATGAGATATTATATAATTTATTATCATTTTTCTAAATTAGACATTTTGACATGATTAAATACGAAATGTATAATAATCAAAATCAGAAATTCTTTGTAAATGTGGCAATTCATCAGTAAATCCAATGCGCAAATGTTTGTATTATAGTAGTGCCGCAAGCACCCCACTTAAATTGAATTACAGCTCTTGTTTCGAGAAATCCATTTTTGTGTTTCGAGCCAATACAGTAATAAACGAATGCTCAACGTTTGCATTAGGGCTTTTTAATAACTCTTGAGATTACAAGGCCAAGAAGGCCTTGTGTCGAATGTTTCTGAAGAAAACGAGCCTTGAAACATGAGTGTTTCGTTGTTGAGAGATGAGTCATGTGATAATTGAGTAATTTAGTCACTTAATTTACAAAAGGATTGTACTTCAATTGCCATTTATACTGAGAAACATTTGCCACTTCATTGTGCTTCTAAGGGAATTTAAACAAAGTGTGATCAGTTGCTAATATTTCATAAAAATGTAAAATTAAAGGTATGTTCAAGAAACATCCATTAATCCGCGCCATTACTTTGAATCCAAATAAAATAAAATTATAGAAATTCTTTTTTATGTGTTATTAAACTGTGTTCGGAAAAAAATATGTTTTTTACAAGAGAAAATACGCCATTTTCAGTATAAATATTCTATTTTTTGTTATAATTTTGCACCTTATTATGAGAAACAGATGTGAAATGATGACGTAACACACTGGAACAATTTTACACCAATTATCATTTTTTTTAAAGAGTATACAAGTATGATAAACCGGTTTAGATGTGTGAATTTTCTCTCACGTTCCCTTTACCGTATCCGTATTATACTGTCCGATTTGATCTATCGTAAACTTTCACCCGTCATTTCAGTTTTGACCGCAGTGCAAAAGATTTTGTATGACTAGTCAAATATTTTTCAAGTCTTGTGTCATTAATCAAACCTGAAATTGATATAATTAACTACAAATGCAATGTCAATTAGTAAATGGCTCCCAATTTAACCTCAATCAAGTTAGGTCAAATTTAATGCATTTATCTGATACTTTCGATTTATTAAAAATAGCAGAATTTAAAAATGAAATATATGACATTATTTTGAAGTTTGTAATATAATTAAGATTGAAATGGTTTACAAAAACTACTACGTAGTCGGGATGGTCACGTGATCGACGCAGGGCAGTGAAGCCAACTTTTTTATTTCTTTCGGGCAAACGATTTTTTTTGTCAAACTAAAAAATTTTTTTTTCGTTAATTAGGGACGGACAGGAGATTAGGTCCTGTATTAATAAAAATTCAGAAGTGTCATGTGGGGCAGAATTGAAGAGGTGAGGTGACCATTGACTATCGGGTTTCCCATGCATCTAGGCATGAAGTAATCTGAGGCATGAGTCATAGGCCCTAGCTCATGGCTCATGTGAATTGGGTGTATTTTTAATCATCTTTGACAAGAGGTCTTGGTTGCTTGCACGTGACATTGCCTTCATTTTGATCATCTGGTCATGTCAAAGAGATTTTAGCTCGCCTAAGTGATTTGCCTTGAATAGAAAAAGGATTTGTTGTCAAACACCTGCTGGAAGCTGATAGAAGCAAACAAAATAGACTTGTTGCTAGGCAACCGCAGAATGGATGAAGATGCTTCATCCGCTTACAAAGATTGAGGACTTGGCTGCGGTTATCACCAAATGAATGGGATCAAGGGGTGCAATGTGGTAAGGTGTATCTTTCGGTAAAGTTGTAGCAATGGTGAAAATGTGTCATGCAAGATAAAAGGAATGACTTAAAGGTGCTGCTTTTTTGCATTTTCTGTTTTGTTTATAGATGGCGTTAATGCTTGGTTGGATCCTGTGATAAGATGAGCTTGAAAGTTGTCAGTTCTTAATTCTCTCACTTTTTGGATTTATATGAAACCTCAGTTGATTTTTTCATTTTTTTAGAGAATGGTGAGAGGAATATTCAGAACTTAAACTGAAAACAGCTGAAAAGAAGCGCCTTCTCTTGGGAATTGGAAATGTTTAATGATTCTCAATTAATTTGTGCTTAGAAGCAAATTTGAAATTCATTAACTTTTATCTAGGATCTTAGTTGCAACATGTCTGAATAGAAACTCGAGCTTAGAAAGATCGATTTTTTTTAGCAAGAAAACATTTTTGTGATAATGAGTTGCAAACTTATGCTCATTACATTTTATTGCATTGATTGATTTCATTTATTTAAAAATAAAAAAAATGTTACACTATCAACGTGTTAGGTATAAAAGACAAAATTTGAGACGTAAAAGTGATGAGTTTTCCGATTTTTTTTTAAAAAAAATTTATGTTGCACGTCAATTGTCTAGGGATTTTTTCCCTCTCTTTTCTTTGCTGTTACGTCACATATGGTGCTCATTGTTGCGTAGTTGGTTTTTTGCTACCCCCATTACACTTGATGTGCATTGAAACATGGCTAATGGCAAAATGTGATAGAAAGAGAACGAGTCTTCCATATCACACATGGTAAAAGATTGTTCTGCTATACTTGACACCGCCCTCCTATCGGCAAAGCAGATAAACTCATATCCGCTTCCGGTTTTCTTGTAGAGACAAACGATAAAATACAAAAATAGTAAAGTTTACTTAACTGTTTTCGTAAATCAATTCCTACGATTCCTACGTGTAGTTATTCATTCAAATTTGTACGGTATACCAATTGTTGCTTGGCTTTGGCTAATTTACAGTTATAACGAGTAGAGTAGAGGCCAATACGGCATCGTTAATAATTGTCACTTATCCATGGGATCAAAGGTGGTGGCGTATAACTCACTTTAACTAACGTCATAGGTCAACATCACGTAACATTTGTTGCGTTTGTCACTGATGACACAGCCTTCAAGTTTTTTCTCTGTAGGTAAACTCTTATTTTATTATAATTATGTTTTGATATTACCGTCACTTTAACCTTGGCGATAAGTTGTACACTTAATTCGGTGCTCACTTTTGTTCCTTTTTTCTGCATATTATCTAATTTTTTTCTAATTTAATTTCTAGACAACCGCAGAAACAATTCGGTAAACCTCAGACCTACGACCAAAAATGAGAAAGCCATGTAAAAATGTCAATGAAGGCCAATGCTCAGGGCTGGATCAAGACAAAAAAGTTTAAGTTGTGGGTTTGGGCCGCCTGGACCCTGTGCTCGCGATTTTGAATGTGCTTTGATCATGCTTTGATTGGGTGTCTGTTTATTTGCCAACTTATTGATCCACAATCCATTGCGCTTTAACCCGTTTAATTGCAATGGAGTGTGGGTTACTAGGTTTGTACAATAATGAGCAAAACAACTAACTCTCTACATATGCATGTAGAAGTAACACCGCCATTTCCGTTCTTGCGCAAAAAATGATGGGCATATTAAAGCTGACATTGCAGGGTACGAGGTTATAGCAGAAGTATAAATATTTATATTTATTATAACTTATACATATATACCAAATGATGAGATATGTATATAGCTACAATTTGGCAATGTTCGTTTTTCTACTTTGTTTGCTTTTTTCACCGTTTTCCCTTTCTTTGTGCGGCTTGCCGGTAAGCGAGTCTGGCCAGATTTCTACAAATTGACAACTGGTCTTTTTTCCGGCATGCCGTAAAATTCGAATCAGTGCCGTAAAGAGTAATATTCGGCATGCCGGATAATCCGAAGTAGGTCAGACTCAGTTTTATCTGGCATGCCGCACAAAAAAGGGGAATACAGTATTATAAAATTTGTATAAACACATTAAACGACGTACGGTACCATTTAAATTTTTATTTTGTCTACGAAATATCTTCACAGGTAATTTATTCTCCGCAAAAGTGTTAGTGCACCACATGGTATTTGTGTAGTAAACATGCGAATACGTGGTTTTCAAGCCACACAGCAATGACAATTGACAAACCGTGCAGTTAAAACATTTTTATAATATTTTCGATTGCTGTATAATTAATGAGTCTATAATCTCCATATTAAATCAATTTCTACGTGCCCTTTTTAAATTACTGGTATTTCAGTTCAAGTTAAGAGTACTCTTATTCTAAGAAAATAAAGTGATAAAGATAAAAAAATAGCTACGTATGATTTATGCCATAAAAAGGTGTAAATACATTGGCAATAACGCAATGCGAACCATTTTCAAAGTTGAAATTGCTGTAATGATTTTTATCAGAACCTAAATTGCAGAAAGATATTAAAACTAATAATATAAATTTTAAGTACCCACTAGATTTTAATATAAGCCCTTAAGCAGGATGAATAAAAAGAAAGGCGTACCCAACCAAAGCTGACCTAAAATTTCATTCTCAGCAAAAAGCTTTTTAGAAAAATGTAGATGGGGGACTAAAAGATTTTTTTGCAGGTGGGACTTTTCCTAACCCAAGGGTTTGTTGTGCATCTGCTGTAGTTAGGTTTATTCTCAAGCCTGAAGCAAAAAAAAAGAAAACATTGATGTCAAATTTTATACACAATTTTTATTATAAGTATTTTTTTCTCGAAAATCCAACTTTTCAAGTTTTTTTTCTTTAGATAAATGTGCCCGGTTGTGCAAATACAGTTAATTGCATTGTTGTTATACCCTGGAGGACGGCAAGTTAAATTATTAAACGATTGCTAAATTTTGGAAAAAAAAGAAAATCCCAGTGGTTTGTCTTTGTCCAAGCTTTTGTCTAGTTCTGTTGATCTGTCTAGAGACATTTGTGTTTGCCTTAATTGCTTTTGGGCTGTGGTACAATGGTTAGGGAGGCACGTGACACAGTTAATTTGACAATAATAGCTTTAATGGAAGAGTGATGTCCACTTTGAAGTTCTTTTTGTTTAAACACAAAAGAGAATACTCTAGCCATGTTATGTTGCTAATCAATAAATTTCAACAAAAAAAGTACTCGACTGTCCCAAACTCCAACCCCTTTCATTATGATCCATAGAGCTGAGATTGCTACTAATAATGGACTTTTGAGATTTTTTTTTGCTTACATAAGCAGTTGGAATAATTAGACAAAAAAAATTTGAGCTGTAAAAACACGATCCCAGAGGCAAATTCTAATTAGCAAAAAGAAATTAGCGAAAACATTAAACTTAATTTTAAAAACAAAATGGCCGTCTATTTGTAAGCCTTTCTGCCACTAGGCAAGAACATGAATATTGATTCGTTTTATGCCCGGAAGTTAAATATGAAGTCGGCTTTTACTCATTATAGAATTTGTATATACTCAAGCTTTAGGGGCAAACTAATGAGCA
Source organism: Strigamia maritima (assembly GCA_000239455.1). NCBI lineage: Eukaryota > Metazoa > Arthropoda > Chilopoda > Geophilomorpha > Linotaeniidae > Strigamia > Strigamia maritima. The sequence continues at coordinate 592,929 of JH431612.1, read as the reverse complement.
ATCCTATAGGCCTGAAGGAATCACTTTCATACCCACGTCCCAAAGGACTCGCATGTCGATAATTACGAGTGATGTCACCAAGTATTTTCATAAGATTGCATTAATTAGTTGGTGTTAAGTCTACGGAAAATGAAGAATTGTAATTCTATATTTTGCGGCTTATTTTTGCTGCAATAACAGAATGATAGGGAAGTTGATCTTCTGTCAGGTGTCCAATGAGGGTGACAATTTGATACCCTATTGGACATGATGACTACACGATGCCTTGTCCATTCAGACCATTCTCTCTTACTTGCCTTCAGGCTGTGTGGAAAATGTTATGAATAAATATAGGAATATTAATGAGTTTATGAGGGGTCAGTTTTGAACCTGTTTTCTCTGGGGAGTTTTGCTGTTTGTACAAGTGTACAAGCTTTACAGCGAGCCGCCGTTGTGTCATCTTTTATGCATTTAGTTGAGCCTTAATAAAGGGTTTTTTTAATTCTTTTTTCTTCCAATGATGAAATTGTCAGTTACATTTTTTTATGTCAGAATGAACTCTAGATGTACTACATCTAAAGAAACAAAGGATTACATACTTTACTTGATGTTTCAGTGACACACTTTCTAAAGATTAATACTTTGTTTTTGCAAACTTATAAAATACTCAACGCTTTAGGAGGGGTGGGGGGGGGGGGGTGGTCTGACTGTGAGTACTGTGTTACCATAGACACTATGAAACCTACATTAGGATAAAAACGATGTCTAGGGTTCTAATGCATTCATGGAATGAAAACTCTAATTATTGGGTTTTATAACAGTTGTATTAAAAAAATAAACATTTTCCTGTTTTCGAGGTTCTTGACTATGATTTTTTGTGGGACTCTGAGGATTTGAGTAGCTGAAATCACTAAAACATTAAAATATGTACAGTACATATGTAAACATGTTTTCTGACATACATTCATACATACATACATACAACATTAAAAATCATAAAGCAAAAAACACGCGATAAACGATGAACGGAATTCACAAGGGTTAAGACGTGTTTCTATTTTCGAATGCACCATTGCACCTTGTGTGGGTATAAGACATATTGACAGACTAGCTGATAAATTCTTCAGAGGAAATCTAGCAGTAAAATTTTTTTTAAAAAAAAGAGTTAGAAATCTATTTGAAAAATACGTGTCAACAACTTAAATTTTAATATCATAACTTATTAATGGGTGAGCTGTGGTTTCATATTTTAAACAAGCAGTGCACTTATACATTAGTTGACTTGGGAGGATGTGATAAATATTTGTTTAGACTAAAACTTGTAAGAAAAGAAGAAAGACATTTGAAATTATTATTAACATTTCACGTGGAGTTTACTCATTAATAATTTCCAGTACCCTTACTGAAAAATATATAAAAATTTTGTTTTGCAACTAGTCAGTTGTGCATCTTGTAATTTATGGGAAATGTGGTCTTTGAGTGTAAAGCTGTTCATTAATTTAAGTTTACAAGAAAAGGTCACCCAACTCAACCTTACAAAAATAAAATATAGCTATAGAGATCATTTTTTTGGCTGATTTTTATTTTATAGCTAAATGTATGTATTTTATGGTATAACAAACCCAGAACACTTTTTTATTATTATTTTTTATTTTGGAGGAAATTTTTTCTATTTTTTTTTACATTGACATGTTAAACGAAATTAAATGAAGTGAAAATTTTTCATCAATCACAGTTTGATGATTTTTGGATTAATTTTTCTGTTTTCAATGAGTTTACTATAAAAATGGACTTTTAAACTTGTAATTAATCAAATGTCGAAAACTAGTACAAAAACTAACAAGGGGATAAAATGTCAAAGACAGCAGATTAATGCAGAAAATACCGTTATAAAAAGTAAAAACAACGTTCATGCTTTAATTTTTTTTTTTTTAAAGGTGGTAGTCTACAAAGAAAAAGAAAAAAGAAAGCAATTTCCATAAGAATTAAACTTGAAAGCTATCGACTTGAAGTTTTTTTTTTCAATTTCTAAATTTATATGAGAAACTGTCAGTGTGAAAAGGGGGGGAAAGTGAAAAACATTGTGGAATGAATGTAAAAAATATTGACACATATTTTCGAAGAAAAGAAGGTTTAATTTTCAATACATTCAAAATGATGATAATGTTTTACATTTCTTCAAAACAAGAGAATTGTAATCGATTATAAAATTTAAATATATATTAAAAAATAGTTTTTTAGAAAGAATGAAGTAAACAAGATAAAAATCTCTATTATAAGGCGTTTATCTTAAAAATTTCTTAGAAAAGGGGTTGTACACAATGTGTAAGACCTCCCCTCCTCGAGTCCATAGCTGAAGTTAGAAGTTGAGTAGCCTATCTTTAATCGAATTCGTGATAACGTTAAATGTTAGTTTAAATAATTGAACATGGCCTAGTATCATATTGAAAAATAATTGTTTTCTATTGATTACTTTTCTTCTTTTTTCAACCTCGTAGCACTACTATTTTCCTGGTTTCGGTATCACCTAATAGATTTTATTAATAATTTGTAGCTTTCTTGTAGGCTCAACAGGGTTTTAGACAAGTGGGCTAACAGGTTTACAAGCTGCAAAACATTTTATGGATAGAAGGTAAGTGATGGATGGCCGCCTGCACATCAAATCATCAGCGGAATATTTTTATAGTGGATAAATGTAGCAGAAAATCAAATATGACATGATGCTTTACAACTTCACAGGTCTTTTAAAATATAGATGGTGGTGATAAGAGATGAGAAAGTAAAGATGCTATTTTCAAGAGGAAAAAGTTGTAAAAACTTTTATTTCTATTTTTTTTTGGAATAAAATGATATACAATAGTAATGAATGTGAGGTTTGGATGTTATTTGGTTGGATGTTTTAAAAGCATTCACGTTTGCTCTAAAATAAGCGAAAAGTAGAATAAACTCTCATCTCGATTTTAAAAATTCATTCTTGGGGATCGTTAAGATGGAAAATTGTAATGATCATAATTAGATCAAAATTTTGGATATATTAGAATTTTGAGCTTTAAATACTAAAAAATAAAAATCATTTATAGTATTTTTTTTTTTAAATGAATTTTTTGTTACAAATTCTGAAAGTAAGTTATTTGTCTTTATAACAGAGTTCAAGTAAACAAAATATTTGGATAATGAGTGGAGTATTTTTTCTGTTTATATATGTACATCAGAAATTTTCTTAAAAAAAATAAAGATTTTTGCTTGTTATTTATGGCCCTAGTCCCTCACTCGTAAAATACCTGCCTTTTAATTGCAGGTATGAATCTTTCTTCTGCACAAACCATGAGACAGGTAAGGAGAACTAATTTGTACCAGAGAACTTACTTGTCTCGTTATTTCTTTAGTACATCAGTAGAAAAGAAAGAAAGAATAAAAAAGTAGCCATCTTAAGATAAAGTTTATATCACTTACCGCTTTCACTTTTTTCCTCCCTTTGATGAATTTTTGGAGCCCAAGGACTTTAAAAAAAAAAAAATTAAATATTAATATATCTCACAAAATTACATATTAATAATCAAATATTATTTTTTTAAATATCTAGAATATCTAAGTTTAATATTAAAGAAAAAACACGTCATATTTCTCTATTGAAAAGGATAGATAACAATTTGACTTGTTTATGGTTTAAAACTCACACGTGACCCTGAAGAGGAAAAGAGATTAGGGAGAGGCGTAATCTCCTCATCAAATTGGCATAAACTAAAAAGCGTTTTTTTTTTAAATGTGTTAAAGAGAATAACGTCTCAATAAGGAACAAATTATTGCCACAAGGCGGATAAAATGACACTAAGTCTATCATAAAATACCTGTAAACTCGGTAAATTTCGAATAAATTTTTTTTAACGTTTCAAATTTAAAAAAAAAACAAAAAAAAACACAACAAAAATAAAAAATAAATTCAATTCCATGCCTTAATTGTATTTACAACACAAGCGAGCGACATTTATTAAAATAGTGTCATTTAAGTGCAAATTCTCTTTAATATTACGATTAACATATAACTTTTTATCAAAACCTTTGCCCCACAGTGATGCGAGCTTGAAGACCTTGCAGATTGGTTTATTATTAAGTTTGAATAAATTTTTACAGTGTATCTAAGCAACTATATTTTTTTTATATTTTCTTTCTTGTTATTTAAATTTATCGAATCAATAATTTTAAAACTTCTGGCTAATCTTATATATTATTTTTTTTACTTTTATTTTATATTTTATATTTTTTTTGGACTTTATTGATTTCGTCAAGAATAATTTAATCAAAACAAACAGTTCTGATTTTTAAGATGTTGTTGCTATGGAATTTTTCAGTACGTACGTTCCATCGTGTTGGTTATTTGCAAGTTATAAATAAGGAAGAAGCTTGTCCTCTTCCTACACATCCAATTTCAATCAAAATTTCAAATAAATTGTATCATCTTTGAATAACAAACGTAAAACAAATAATCTGGAGAAAGATAAAGACGATGTTTAAATGAAAATTGATGGTTAGATGTTGGTAATAAATATTGCAATCAAATATTTGATAATTCTTAAAAGATTTGTGCAGCATTGCATTTTAGTTGTATTGATTTTTTCAGAAATTATAAATGTTGTGGCATCAACTGACATCGGAATCGTTGCCAGGAAAGACTTAGCACGAAATTAATTGCATCAAAATTCAATAACTTGGAAACCCGGGATTTCAACTGTCGACTCCACATTTCAATAATTTCACTTAAAAAATAAGTAGAGCCTTATTTGCATAGGTAATAAGATAAGCAGATATCCGCTGAATTGACAGTCTCTATATAAAGTTTTATGCTATTTACTGCAGGCAGTTTATTTCTACTTATTATCTGAAAATAGGAAATGTAAATATCGAATTATCGATGTATCATCACCAGGAAATTTCACTGACCACAGAAATAACACCGAAACTATTTTGGCAAAACTTGAAACTTTGCGCATTATCTGGTGAAGTTACAAGAATAATGACTAATTTTTGTAAACATCTTTATAGTTTTGCAATAAATTCTATGATTAGTCACCAAGTCTTAATTTTTTAAGAATTTTTTTTTGATTTTTTAAACCTTATTTTTTTTATATATTTAAATTTATGAAATTTGCATTTTATACATTCTTAAAAGAATATCTTTGACCCAAAAAAAATATAATTCTTCAAATTTATCCACTTTAATCTACAAAAAAAGCATTGCTAACTGATGAAATAGAAAAACAGCTGAAACTGATGAAAAATACCTACCTTACTTTTAATTATTTCAAGATTGTCATTCTATTCAAGATTACAGGTTTAGAATACGTATCTCGACTTTAAAACCTTATCATTTTTGTTGGCGTTCTCTTGGAGTGAGATAAGGGGCAGTGGAGGACTTTGAAACAGAAATGAAGACACGGACTCAGATTACTCCGTGACCTCTTGGGATTCGTTCGCTTCTTAACACTCTTTTTGTCTTCAACAGTTGATTCACTGTGCTCTTTCCGGAAATATGTCCAAGAGAAACATTATTATTCAACAAAAATGAATTTTATATTGTTCCTTGTTGGTTCAATTATGATTCTTTTATTTCTTGCTTGCTGTCTTGGAGGCTGACAAGAATACAGTCTAAGATTAAAGTATTATTTTATCCTACAAGAGAAAGGAAAAAAATCAATAAAAAAAGTATGCATTCAAAATTCTCTCGGCTGTTGAGTGAAATCAAGATATTGACGAAGTTGCAGTTTTTAATCAAGAGTTTTGTAACCGGAAGTGTGATCTCAACATTACTGTTAACACGAAGAAATGTTTTTTGTTGTCATTGTTGGAAAATTATGTAATAGTGAGCGTGCACCAACTCAATAACATCAGAACGTGATCAGCAGGACATAATGAACGGTAACGGTTGATGGAGCGGCATGAAAATATCTATTCAATTCGCCTAATTTAAAAAAAAAAATGGTTCTACACTTGAAAACGAAGTAATTAGGCGTGTAGTTGGCCCAGGGTGCACAACAGCACAAGTTATACTTGATTGTAACAAAACAACTAAGATTATATTAGTTTTTTTGCAAAAAATGCGTTTTTGCATGTTATACTGTAGGTGTGGATTTCTTACTCTATCATGCTTAGTTCCCACTTGGCAGAAACTCCAGCAGAAAATTTTGAGTGTAGAAAGCAGCAGTGTTTATAAATTCCCTTCCTTAGCTGGCATCCATTTTTAAATTCTACTTTTCTGCATTTTTTTGCCTATTTTTCAGTCCAAATACTTTTCTGCACTCAAAATTTTCTGCAGCAGAAAATTTTTTGCCGGAATTTCTGCCAAGTGGGAACTAAGCATAACTCTTATTTTTTCTCGTTTAAATTTTAATATTGTAACTAGAACGCGAAAAAAATTTAAAGTTAAGAGAGTTTGCAGTGCTATATCTACTGCAATTATTTACATTTACACATGCGGTTTATTATTGTGTTGTTGTTGATGGGTTAAGGTGCAAAAGTTAGTCTGTGTTTATCTGAAAGAACATATCTTGAATGTGAAATACGATGAAAGTGGTTGGATTCGATTACTTTTTAAAGAATTTCAACCATTTATTTTCACAGAAAAATGTGTTACATACAGTAATCATTTTTCTGTGAAAATAAATGGTTAAAATTAACTCTGCATATGGCATGGTTATTCAGTGACGTACCTTTCGTGACTTCTTCTTTAAAACTTTTTTTAATTAAAACCCTTAATGGTTAATTCAGATTATTATTGTCGAGGAGAATACCACAAAGAAAAAAAAAAGATCTAAATGAAATAAAGTTGATAATTAATTTTATATTCTAAGTGTTTTTACTTTTTATTACGAATTTTCTGTATAAAGTGCATGAGAAATTCAGAAAACAAATATCTATTGTTTTCATTTGTCATTTCCTCGTGATGTAGGTTATCCTGAATTGAAGAGAGAACAAATCAACAACTTTCTTTAAGGAAGCCAAATTTCTTTTTTCTTTTTAGTTTCTTGGCAATAAAACGAACTTGTAATTTTTTTGAATTTGGTAATTTTGTAAAACAATAACTGGGTTGAAACATCATCACAGGAAGAGTAAAATCTTGATTTCAGTGGTGATGTGCGTCATTGAGAATCAGCATAACAAAAAAATTAAGTTTAAAATTATGAAAATTGAGCTTTTTAAACAATATAATTCTGATTTTTAGCAGATATTTTTTTAACTTACATTTAAAAAAGGTGTGTTTAAATGAATCATGTGTAATTTTATCCTTTTCCTTCAAAATGTGATGCCATGCACGATCATTTTACATCCATTTACTGGAGTAATTCTTGTCTATTTTTTATATAACAAATTGCTTTGCGTTGCAAGAAAATCAGTCCTTAATTGATTAAATCTCCAGACCAAAATAATGACATACTTTGCTACAATCTGAAAAAATGTCCAGGTGGAAAGAAATTGGCAGGTGACAGCTTAGAAAGTTCGTCTATATGAGAAGGTGAAATGAATTTAATGTAAAAAAAAAGAAGTTATTTTTATTTTTTTTTTATTTTAACGTTTATTATTACATTTATTTCTGTGTGTGTGTAAGGAATGAATTACTTTGGATAAAACTTATTACATTTGTCATTCGTTGGAATAACATTTGTGTTATAAATTTGGTATAATTAGTTTTGTTGGGGTAAAATGTGTGTAGCAGCGAATTCTTGTGCTTTCTACTTGATTTGTTGTGAAAGTAGTGGAAAAGATATTGATCCTTAGGATTACAAATTTCTTCTTTTTAATATTCACTTCAGGTAGGAAATCCTACAGAGCATTTATCATTTTATTTATACAACATTTGCAACACCTGATTTAACGAGCAAATAGAATAAAGTTATAGTTAGCTTAAACACATCCACTTTTTGCATTTCAATTGTTTTCTTAGCTCACATTTTTTTGTTTTAATTTAATTTAATTTAATTCTATAACTTTATTATATGTTATTTCATTTAAAATTTGAAATTTAAACCGAGTTTCAAATCACTGTACGTATCCTTATTCAGTTATGAGTTACACCATTAACCTGAGAACTTTCCTGTTACATTTTCAATGTTTTATTGAAATTCCTACTTATTATGCCATTTAAATTCTTGAAAAACATCCGATTAGATAGGGAATGTTATAATCTTTTCATGATAACATTTTGTCAGCTATGTGATTGACTTGACTGACTCAGCACAGTCACGACGCATGTCAATGTCATGCACACAAGAATTAATGACCTGTGCCCTTTAACAAGTGTCTTATTCTTGTTAAATAATAAGTTTTGTTTTTTTAACTTGTTTAACTTTTCCTGGAATTTAGATAACTAAAAGCAATCTGTATTCCATTTGATGATAAATTAGTTTTAAGCATTTCTGATTAATCTGAACAAAAACACTATCACTTAATCTTCCTAGGGTATTGAAAAGGTTTCTAAGCAGTGGGCCAGGGAAAGAATGCTTGATTTTTTCAGTGGGTCAAACATTCTTATTAATTAAGCGTCTTCTGTTTATAAACATAAAAATAAAAACTAGACACTAGCTAAAATCAAATTTTTTAAATTTTTGAGTTTTTGTTTATTAATTTTATTAATTAGCCCATTCAATGAGCTAAATTGCTAAAAAGAGAATTCAAAACTCGTGGGGAAAAAATAACAACAACAGTACCCCTGTTGAAGACTATTTTATTTTTCCGCGTTACCACCAGGGACAGAAAGACCCCGCCCATTTCCTGACGTCATTGATTCTCATTCCCTCAACATTGGTTTGCCATTAGTTCGAGCTCGGATAGCCGAGGTGCCGGGTTGACAAGGCAATTTTTGGACGTTTTCCTGTAGAAAATCGCCATTTCTCGACTCCACGACCGATGTTTGGTGCTGGACAAGATCGGTTGAGGTTTATACTTTTATTTTTTACTTCTGATAGATATTCAGACACCTTTTCCGGGATTTTAGCTCTATCTATATGAGAGCAATGGCCGGCGTCGCATTTTAGTTGAGATTGTTTGTCAATTTTTGCCATTTTTCAACATTATAACGTGGTGTTTCGTCGTTTTCCGGTGGATTATTCTATAGTGTATTTTTTCTAACGTTTAATGGGTAAGAAAATTCCGGCGATTTAATCATCATTTCAACCCGTGATGATATTGGGCAACAATTTACTAGAAAAAGCGATTTTGTTCGCGCGAACTGACGATTTTATTATCAATCTAAACAATATACTTCGATTCATCCCGGAATCAGCCAGAAGACGTCTCCAAACTAACATTCACGCCAAGCCAGGTAAGAAAATATTTTTTACTCAATTGATTATTCGCATACCTGTTTTAAAACAATTATTTTTTACATTTGTATTTCCTAACTGAATAATTCCGGGGTAATAAATAAGAATATTTTTAAAATCGATACATTTTTGATTGAAAATGTGTTTTAGTTAAAGGGATTTTCGTTGTTTGAACTCGTTTTCTGCATGTCGGCTCGTCCTTTCCTCGCTTCGTAAAAATATGGCCGACGCCAACTCTCTTCTCAGGGTCTCTGTTAAAACAAACTAGTGCACATTTCGAGTTTGCTCTACCTGTTCCTTCAAAATTGTTAACCAATTGCGAACCTTTTGATTTTGTTGAATCTGTCTATGAATTTGAGTTATTATAGTTCAAAATGTATTGATTTGGAATTATTTTTGGTTTTAAGTGTTTCGCCTGCCTTTCTTTTGTAATTTTTTTGTTTTTTTACAAATAGAAAAACACTGCCTCTGGAAAGCAATCATTTTAATTACATTAGGATAATAAAATGTCAATGTAGGTTTAATTTTTAATGATGTAAGTTTTAACGACATTGCATTACTGAAGAAATAATATTGATACTTTTTTTGGATCTACTGTGCTATTTTAATGTGAAAAGATCAATTTTTTTTGTAAGAAATCCTACTTGAATAATTCAAAATACTGAAGCAAAATTTACTAAAGTTTTAATATGGACAAAAATTATAGTCAAAAATCCATAACCTCCACTCACGGTCTGTACATACTGTAGAACCGTTTTCTTGAGAAAAAATTCATTTGTGCCCATACATTTTAAGATCATTTTACCATATTTGTTTTGGAAGCCATTATGCAGATTTTTACTTCTAATTTAATTATAATGAAAACCTAAGAAAGAATTTAAATAAAGCTTCAACTAAACATTTATGAAGGTAGAAAAAAAATTGTTAAAAAAAAACAAGGCACTTTTACTCCATTAGGCTTAAGACAAGGCCTAAATCATATTCTCCACCTTCTATTCGATTTTTCTACTGGCACAGAACAGGTAGTAAAAAGAATGGTTTTGTTCTGAGCAGTCTAATTTGAGACCAGCTGCAATTCTAGGAAGATTGTACAATTTGCAACACCCATTTTTGATCATATTTCAATAACTGCAATGGAAAAATACTAGTAAACAGCGAATTATCTGGCCTTTTAGTCTTTTATTGTTGATTCTTTGTGATAAAGGCCTTAAAAAGTAAATGAAAAGACCAAAAGGCTTTTAAATATAATTTTCTATTATTTTTCAAACATAAACATCGATTTTTTAAATAATATTTTTTATATGTAAACAAACACCCTTCGAAAGCGGAGATATGTTTGTAATACAGAGGAACACTTGTGTAGGGAATAATATTTTATTAAACAAGCTAGTACTTGGGTGGTGACCTGTGCTAGGGTCTGGGAAGGAATCAGGTTGCTGGTGAGGGCCCTTTCGAAGTCCCTAACTCGAGACACGCCCACAGAGGACACATGAATCAGACAAGGGGCCAAAAGGAGAGCCATTCCACCCCCTAGGGATCGTGTACAAATGGAGAATAGTACAAATTTACTGTGTGACAAGAAGCTTAAAATAGATCTAAAAAAACAAGGGGTTTTATTAAAGGCAATATCTTCTATTGAAATGTCAGCAACAAATGGTACAAGTGTTTTACACCAGCAGTTGCTTGCTAAACTTAATCAATTGTTAATTATTTTAGGTTTGGTTACTGACATTGATATTATCTCATCAACTTTGAACAGCCTGTTATTTCGCCTGTCCGTCAACATAATAGCACACGGCACGTACGTGTTCTCACTCGCCATTATTATTGATACTTTTTACTTGGGCATTGTTCTTATCTGGAAATCAGGTTTGGTTTTAAGGGGTGTTTGGTGTAACTGGCAGTGCGCAATTTGAATCTTTAACGTCTTGGATCATGGAAATGTAGTTGAACTTTGGATTTTGCAAAAATAAAAGTACCTATACAAATTTTGTAAAGAAAATTAAAGCTTAAAAAATGGGATTTAAAGGTTAAGTGCAATCTAAAATTTAATTTTAATATGTGAAAGAGTGTTAACAATAACAGGTATTTCATTTTTTAAAATATTTTATTGTTGAATATTTATTATTTTATAAACAAAACAATGTCTAGTTAGCTCGTCTTGTTTGTCATGCAATGCATCATGGTCGAGCAAGGATTGAATGACGTCACCAGTTCTGATTGTTATCAAAATAACCAAATGAGCATGCTCATATTCATGGGTATGCTCAGAGAGTTGAAATTCGACCAAACCTGAGAACTAGTTCTGGATAACTTGAATTTTAGGATTGGGAATGTCATTTGATGATGCTTTGCATTGTGGAGAAGGAATATTGGAATTGTTATGTAATAATAAATATGCAACAATAAAATATTTAAAAAAATGAAATATATGTTATTGTTAACACTCTTTCACACATTAAAATTAAATTTTAGACTGAAAAATGTATTGTAGTGAAAAATGTATTATCTTGTCTACAATTTTTCTGTATTTTGTAATCAGATAAACTGAAGTTGACGTAGCAGTATTTCGATTAATGTTTGACTGATATCTATACTCATGGCATTGACCGATACCAATATTGCTGATTGAAACATCAGACGACATCAATAGTTTTATGAATAAGATAAATAGTATAATCGCCGTTCCAGCCAATGTATGTTTTTCTTTGGAAATTCATGTGTACAGTATTTTATCTAAACATTTTAACAAACTATTAAAAAAATAATAGATAGATAGATAGATAATAATATTTTGTTATTTTACATCATTATAAGTGATTTGCTACCTAGTGTTGCGATTATTGTAAATGTAAATGTAACATTGATGTCAAATTTTAGCCCAAATCGTATTTTTTTCTCACTTGTATGGTTTCGAATTGATGCATTTGGTCGCAATTGTTTTCTCAATTGTGTTTTGCACGGAATTTGGGATTGGGAGTTTGGCTGTGGGAATAATGGAAGTTGAAAAATGAAGACTTTATAAAGACTTTTAAATACTTATGTACAGGATGTTATTTTAAGGAGGGATAGGGAATTGGTTGTGCGAGAAGGGAACTCCAGTTGTAAGTTGAAATCTCGTTATAAGAAAATGGCTTCAAATTGCTATATTAGGATCAAATGGAGAGGGCACAAGGTTTTACATTCGTACTGCTTTATGGTGGTTGGTTGGGTGTGATAGGATTTGATTTCTGCAAAATGTAATTTTGGTTTTACTAGAAAATAAGTATGGTGGAAAAGTTGTCAAGTTCAGAGGAATTTTTTCTTGCTTCTTTTTTTAATTTTTTTTATTTAGTTGTTGCTTTTATAAAATATAGGGTTGGTGGTTTAAAGAATGAGAATAAGGATAGAAACAGTAAAGTTGTTATTATTTTTCATTTTTTATATTTTTTTTTCTAATTTGGTTCGTTTCTGTGGATTAAATTTTTTTATTTTTTTATTTTGGAAAGAATTTTGAGATAAGGTGTCATCTAGAATTTTTTTCCCGACTGAATTTAATGGTTCTTTTTGAAAGAGTTTTTGTTGGGAGAAAGCCGTAAGCAATAACTACGCTTTTACAGAGGAACAGGACTGGAAATCATAGATTTGGCTGAGATTTTTTTTATAGTTGAGTAGAAGCTATATAGAAATTTAAGTTAAAATTTTTCCAAAGTATTAAAAAAAATGCTGTAATTGGGGAGCTTCACTAGCATCAGGGACATAAAAAAATATTCAAAATGATTAAAAACTTTTGAAATTTTACTTATTTTGTGAAAAAACTTGTTGAAAACTCATTTACAACACTTAAATGACATTTTTTTAAAACAGTTTACTGCTTATTTGAACAGCAAACTTAGACATGTAGGTTTTGTTAATAGGGTCTGGTTTTAGCTTGTTTGTTTTTCCTTCGCTTCACCAACTAACTAGCAAATTGGCTACTTCCTTTGTACCAAAGCCCTCTTGTTGTATGGATTTGAGCTTAACCAATATTAAATCCAGGAGGAGTTTTATCTCCCATATTAATTTTTTCACTTGTAATTAGTAATGTCATATAATATTTAATCACTCCTCCACCCTAAAAAAAGAATTGATATGGCATTCGTCCAGTGACTCATGTGTCATTAAGTTATCTCTACATCTAAACATTTATTTATTTGTTTAAAAACAACTAATCATCTTGTTTAATGATTGATGCAATGCATTATAGAAAATAAACAAGAATTTTAGGGTTTGTTACATACAGAAAAAAATGTGCTATGTAAGCAATATGTCAAGCGATATTGTATCATAGATTTTCATTGTCAACTTGAGCTGAACTGAAACTCACCTGACACTAGAAAAAATAGCTTTTTCTATCTATATATTTTATTTCTAATATTTTTTATTTTAAAAAAATCATAGATATTTTTATTTTTCTTTTCCCTCGAGTATTAACCAATTGAAGACAAAGGCTGTAGAATGGTGTATGACATATGAGTGGCCATTTTTCTTGATTGGTGGAAGGTAGTAAGATGGTGGCAGCTGTATGTTGGCTGCAAATCTTTTCGCTACTGACTAGTGAGTCTGAGCGAGACCAGATGTGTCACCATGTCTCTCTTTTTGCTTATCTCTCTTTATAATTTATCACTTCACTGCTAACTTGCTACACATTCCTTTTTCATGTTGCTAGGGAATTTGCTATGTAAATAATTTTTAGGTTTAAAGCTCTTGTACTACCTTTTAAAATCTATTTTTTTTTCTCTTGAACAATTTTCTTTTCTTGTTTCCCTTGGTATTTTTTTAAAAATTTATTTGGAGGGCTGTCAAACTTTTTTTGAGGAAAGGAATTTTTTGGGGAAAAAGGGGGAAAAACGATGAAACGTGATTAAACTAAATTAAGTTTGGGATTAAATTGAGATTAGACAATAGGTGCTTTCAAAAAATTAAATTGATGATTCTGTTGAATTAAATTATTTTTGGGGTTTTTGGATTGCAGCAACAGGATGTGTACGGGAAATTGCTTTTTGTCTGGCCGTAAAAGACGAGCTACTGTCGGCCTGGCTGAAAGATTTTTCTCGCACTCTTGTTTTGACTGAATTTCTTAAAGGGTTTACGACATCACATTTTTTAATGGTTTATTGGATCAAGCATCATTTAAACTTTTAAATAATTTTTCAGAGATTTTTTTTTATATAACTATGTTGAAGTTGTGAAAATGAGCAGACAACAATATGAAAAAGTGAGAGATAAAAAAGCGAGACCAAATCAAAAATTGGCGCGGTTGTTACCAGTTGTGACGTAGACCCTATGTAAAATTTATCATGGGAAATACCAACTGTAACGTCAGAAACAGCGCTCTACCAACAGCGGCCAACAATGTCTCTCGCCAAACTCAAATCAGCTGTTCGGGATACAAAATAATGTTTTTAAAGGTGTTGTGAAAACTTTAGAATATAAATAAAAATCATTTAGGCCATTTTAAGGGATGGCGAAAAATATTCAACTATAAAATATCTGATGTTGTAAACACTTTAACAAAACAGTCATTTTTTATAAAATTTTATATAAAATTAACTAATTATATTGAACTAACTCTACTTTTGTTTAATCTACTTTAAATTTTAAATTCTGGTCAAATTTTTTTATAGTTGTTGACAATGGAACTTGTAAATTTTTTTTTTTTTTTTTTTTTTTTTTTATAAAGGTTTTAAGCACTTGACCACAGAAATTGTTAGAAATAATAAATTTTCCATGTTGGTAGACAAAAAAGAAATAAAATTCGAGAAAAAAAAGTTTTATTTATGAGTCATCCGACTATGGAATTCACTAGAAATTCACTGAGAGACACTTAAAAAGCTTAAAGCATGTTGTTTGTGCTGAGTTGTGTCTCATGCATCAAACACTTTTATCTTATCTGAGCAGACAAGACAAATTTCGAAACCATGGTAACTTATAGAGGAGTATTGTTTGAAAAGTCTTGTTTTTTTATTACTGGTATGGCTGCAGATAAGGAGAAATTATTTACGAATTATTGAGTTATCGAAAAAGCAAAAATAGAAATAACACTTAGGAATGCAGAGTTTTTCAATATTAAATTTTAACTTGGAAGTTGCGTTATTTAAAAAATTATCTTTCTTGGCATGTGATAGATAAGAAATGGCGCGTTTTATAGGTGATTACAAGCAAATCAATCGGTGAGCTCATGGTTAAAATGTGTCCTGTTGACTCATTTGTAAGGAAAAGGAAACTAGCACTCACAGTGTGCGTCTATGTGCCTTATCATTTGTTGGAAAGGGTCTGCATCAACTCAAATCCAGGCAAGTTGCAGCGGGATTTCGAAAAAAAAATAAAACTCGATAAGACGCTTTAAAGTGAAGAAAGAAGACATGCATATTGTTGACATGTCAAAAGTTGAAAATGATGATTTAAGCTGAAAGCCTGATTGGTTTCGATTTTTATATGAACAAAAGTTGTTGTTGCAACTTGGAGGGAATTTGTTTAATTGAAAAGCGAAAAAAATGGAATTTCGGGCCATGTTTGCCCTTAGTTGTTAAACATCTGGTATTTCCACCTGCGTTTAGCTTGGCCGGGGTGAAGTAATGTCAAGGATTCACTCACATACCTGTTAACTCATTACATGTGAATGAAGAGTCACTGTAGGATGTGTTAATGGGATTACACTTCCTCGACTAAAGGGGGTTATGACTAGTGGTAACATGCTAAATAATAAAATAAAAAAATAAAAAAATTTCTTCAATGGATTTTTAATGGTCAAGTTGAATGAGTGATAATCTCGTTATCACTATGGAAAATGAATCAACTGTTACCATTAAAAAAATGTAATGTCATCGAAATTTTGTTCGTGGAACACTGACGTCACCAAAGAAATATTTTTGTTTTTCAATAAATTGTTTCAATCTGTCTGATTCGAGATTAAACATGGAGGCGGGTGCAAAATCATGTTGTTCTTTCTTAGTGATATAGAACTTTGGGTTTATAATTACAGCTAAAATACTGCGGAAGCGAATATTTTCCACTTTTTCTGTTATAACCTTAATTGTAACATAAATCTGCCATATCTGTAAGGAAAAAGCACCTGCCACAAACTATTGTAGTACATTTTAAACAGAAAACACGGTTAACAAGTGCACTGGAAGTTTAAAGGTCAAGCATTTGAGCTCTAAATTTTGAGATATTTTTCTTAAATGATTTGATTTCACCAATGCAATAAATAAAGTAGCAGAATTTAATGCGTCTTTACCGGTATTTAAAGTTGGGTTTTTATACCTGTTGAAATTTGTGCATTAAAAAAAATTGTTTTGCTTCCTTACATACGCTTTTCTTGTGATTTAGTTTGAGTTGAGTTATGGGACGCGAGTATATTTGTTGTCGTGTGTCTGTGGGCTTGATAAATCATATTTTTGTGGAGAGTCCACTCCCAGGGAATGGATGCTATGTTTGGAATGCACACTTGAGATGATGATGGACAGCAGCAGCGCATTGTGCTTATATTCTTGTTTACCGGCCATCTACTTCAAGATTGCCTTTTTATAGCTCGGATGTATTTTTTTTTTTTTTTTTTATGAAAAAGACTTGAACAATATGCATAAATTTATGATTAAAATCAATTTTCGCAAATTTTCTTCTTTTTTCTTTACCAGAATAGTTGCAAGAAAGAGAGACGAGTAAATTCTCATGAAGGATCTAGTTGAAGACAATGGTTTTCTAATGATTATTCATGTTCACACTCCATTTGCTTTCCGTCTCAAAGACTTGCTATAGAAACTTGGGATTTTGCCATCAAGTTGTCTTCATTACTTGCCTGATAAAAGTTGAGTGTACAATGAAAAGAAAAAAAATATATTCAGGCACTGTTGTAGTTTTGATAGGTTTTTCTATGTGTTGTAATTTGCAAAAGATGGTTTTTGTGCATTTGGCTGCATCTGGTCTTTCTTTTTTCCGCTCTTTATTTCCCAACATATTTTCTCTTATGCGATTGTAAATGTTTTCCATAGAAAGGTTGTTGATGTTGAAGGTACGAGAATAGGCTTGATTTGATGTATTCTGCAGATAAATTTGATGAAAAATTTGACGACTATGTTGTAATTGGCCATTGAATTGCAGTGGAATAAAATATGATGGGTCTAATTAAAGTTTAGTGAAAATCTACAATGGAATGAAAACATGCATGTGAGAAACCAATTGAGGTGAAAAGAGGATAATAAAAAAATTCGGTATTTTTTTTTTGTAGAAACTTGTTTTTTTAAAGGAGGTATGGCCCATTTTTAAGTGGGGGTTGGTTTGTATTCTTTGTCCTTGCGCTTAATGAGTAGAAGTGGGCAATGGGCTCTCACTGTCCTGTCAATTAGGGTTATGAGAAGTAGTTTGGTTGTGACTTTGAACTAAGAAGGTGGTCACATTCTTGCCTTGCCTTCATTTGTATGCTAATAAATAGGTAGGCAACAGGCAGGGAATTGCAATTCTCAAGAGATGTTTCATGAATTTTTTAAGTTTTTTTTTTTTTTTAGGTTTGGGTAACTAGTAGGATATGTTTACTAGCTTTTTGGTTGAAAAGTTAACTTCAGTGATAATAAAAAAAGTAAGTCAAAAAAANAAAAAAAAAAAAAATTAAGGTGAAGTGAAGTGTAGTTTTTTTATTTTATTTTTTTTATTTCCACAACTTTTAATTTATTATTTTTTTATTTTCTGGCAGTTGTGGACCAATTAGTTAAATAAGAAGTATATTAGAGCAGACTTGATTTTTAATAATTTTTTCTTTTTATTTCATGAGAAATTAGAGAAATAAAAGTTAATGGGGGAAAATTTCAAGGTTTTTTTTTTTTTTTTTAATGATAGAAATTATAATAAGCCTAATAGCTAGAAACTAAAAATGGGAAAAGTGAGTGGGATTAGTAATTGTTGAAACAAGGACACTTGTTTTTGTGTTGATAAAAATAAAAAAATAAAAAATAAAAAAATAAAAAAATTCAAGTCGAACAAGAAATTTTACTTGCATGTGCCATGACGAATTCCTTTGTTGTGTCTACAGAAAAAAAACCAAACAAGATGGTGTTCCCAACTTGCCATCACTTTAAAAAGAGAATGGGTTTCAATTTATTCTAAAAACCATTGATAATAACTTAAAGTGGAACTATAGTAGCCTTGTAATCCTGTTTGTAACAACCCCAATGGCATAAAAAAGAGGGAATGATTTCAGTAGCAGAAGAATGAAGGAAGGGACATACATACATCATAATAAGTTGTTAATGGAGCGCGGCGGGGAAAAAAATAAGAAGGCGAGGGGAGGGAGTAAAATAATGAAAATGACTGAAAGATGGGTTTGTAAATGAGCCATTTGCAAGTCGAGTGGGCGTGGTGGAAGGTGTTTAATTCTTGAGAAAAACACAAGCAGACATGTTTATGAAACGCAGACTGTTTTTGTGCATTTCAAACAGGTAATGGTCCACGTTCTGACTCGGCTTGCAGCATAAATCGGAGATAAAGTGCGAGAGAATAGAAATGGTAAATACATTAGGGGACGAGAATGAGAATACAAGTGTCATTAAACATATAGATATTTTGGACTGCGGTGAAATTTTATGCGTCTAAGATGACAGTAAAATGGAAGCAGGAGGTACCGGGTGGTACGGCAGACGAAAGGGCATTAACCCAGGAGGAATGGGGCATTTTGTGACCTTATCTGCAAGACATAATTTTGAGGAAACAACACTTGTTTCCTGAACCGAGCTTCGGAACAACAGTCAACAGTGCAACTGCCTGTCGTTTTACCTTGTAATTGTGTCTTGGGTCATTTCGTCGTTTCGTTTGTGGCTTAAGCTTAACATGCAGGTGATGTTTTTTATTTTTAAATAATGACTTTGAATGGGATTTAGAATTGGAATATTAGGTTCGTTTATGGCTATGAAATAAATTTTGAGTCTAATTAATGGCGAGTTTTAGGAACAGGGAATAAATTTTAATTGTATACGATTGGGTGTTTGGTTTTTTTTTTTAAATTCGGGGACGTGGATATGACTGGGAATGGTGGAAATGAATTTGTGTAATGTTGATTTTTGTCCATTCCAAGTCGCAGTCACGTTATCGAATGGTGAGAGCAAGGCAATGAATGGTTTAGATTAATCGAAGATGCAGTTAGGTGTAAGCTCTTTAATATGTTTCTAATGGGTAATGATAAATTTCAAATTTTATGAGGGAATTTGAAATTATGCTTTAAAGAGGTATCGTAGACAATAGGGATTTTGTGAAATCTGATTTCACTCACTTTTATTGTGACGGCTAACTGAGTGGAAAATGGGACTTAGTAAACGTAAAAACATGAGGAGCATTCAAAGCTAATACACTTTTTCTTCGTAAATGTCTTTTGGCAGGCCTGTATGACGGCGTATTTGTCAGAAGAAGTCACTAAAACCAAAGTGAATTTCAGTTTATTTCTTCGTCATTTAGAAATGATTTTTCATTACTGTACATGGCACATGCGCAGTATTAAAAATTTAAACCTGGCGAGTCTAATCAGCGGAGATTAGTCAGAATGCAAAGACAATGAAGACTAAATTCCTCATGTGAATCGAAGCCTTCTATGTTCAACGTTATGTTCAGTAAACTATTGGAAGAAGGGTTCATGAAGAGTAACGTTTATTCATGAGTCAAATAAAAGACAAATAAGGTGTGACTTTGTTTCTATGTGGAAAATAAAGAATTCAGGTGAAGTAGTTATTAATTTTAAGTTTATCTAATGGAAAGTGTGGTTTACAAATGGTTGATAAATGTTGTTTAACATGGCTGATAATGTGGCTTACAATGGTGAATGCTTGATGAATGCTGTTTACCATGGTGCCATGGTTGTTGATAAATATGGCTTGTTATGGTGGCTGATGGATGTGGTTTTATCAATATATTGTATATGTCATATTATATTGATTCATGTGTGTCATGTGTGTATATTAGGGCTCAAATAAGACCACAGTTTTCATTTTTAAACTGAAATATAAATATTGACTACTTGCGATTCCTGACACAACAATATTTATAAAGTGTTTTTATTTGAGTTCTGCTAAGTCTCTAATGTCATGGCATCTGTTTGATAAGTCGTAGTTGTTATGTCAGCTGTACCATAAGTATAAGTAATGTTCTGCTAGTGTCCCCTATATTACGGATCTTGTAGAATCATGTTTTGGTCACGTGTAATAAAGATCCTGCGGTATTCGTGACTTATTATGTATTAAGTATTCACAGTTTGTAGCGTGAAAATTCCATTTAGCCGGATTTGAAATTCTGCAAGTTTCCTAAATAACTAATCTTTGAGGCTCAGGAATTAAAGTAAACATTTTCTCAGTTGGTGAAAATGCCAAGATGGTGTCCACTCGCTTAGTCTCTGAATTGAAATTTCAACATGTCTGCCAAGAAAATAATGGTTAACACATGCTTTATTGGCACATGTTTATGGCGTGTGGCATGATGGGAGTGATGAGAGGTTATTGTACTAAGAGCAGCAGCTGTGATCCAGGAGCTGCTAGTGGTCTTATGGATTAGTTGCTCCAGTTTGTCGTTTGTAATTGCTGGAGTTGTGCTGAATCAGGTATAATAAGCCTTAAAGCAGATAGAGGAGAATGTGGATTTAATTATGCAAATGAGGGCTGATAATGTGACAAATTTAAATCGGGCCTAGTTAAGGATGGGGAGCGTTATTAAAGTGTAGATAAAAAAATTGATTCTGTATAAAATGTTTAAAAGGATAAATAATTGGATTAGAGATTGGATGAAGGGGGGGGGGGAAGGTCTAGTGATCAAGAAGCCTATATACAAAATGGATCATTTGATTGATTTTTTAGATCAGGTTATTGGTGCACTCATCTCATGCATTCCAGGAATTTATATAAAAAAAATACAAGGTCAATTATGCAAATTACTATCCTGTAGTAATGCTGTTTGATTGTAAGGATCTTAAGAGTAGGTCATTGTTGTTAGAATATTATGGTTTTATTTATTGGTTCTGAAAATGATAAAAATAATATTTGTTAAAATTTTAATGGCGACAGTTTATTGTTGAAGAGAATAAATAATGGGACATTATTTTTTAAAAAAAGTTAATTATTGTTGAAAAAACTAAATAATGGGACATTATTGCGAAAAGATTTACATAAATGTAAGACAGATATCAACGATATGACATATTCTTCAATGAAACATTGTTTAAACGTCTCATCATTTTAATGATGGGACATATTAAGGGAAAACTAAAATTTAAGAAAAAAAGTGGAATTTTAGTTATTAGCAGTTTTCTAATGAGTCTTCTTCTTGAAATGAGTTTTGAGGTCAAGATCTCGAACTAGATCTTTAATTTAAATCCGAAATCGGATTTGGTCTGGTTGTTTTGGACTTTTTATGAAATTTTTTCTACTTTTCTATTTTTTTAAAAATCTTATAGGCCAATGTGCTATTGATTAGCCATCTTGTTGTTTTATTTTGACCTTCTCCTGGTATTGTTCTTTGCACCAATTACGCGATGAATTCTGGGATTCGGGTTAATACTGTTCGGCCTTGTGGGAACATTCTGAAGTGCTTGTAATGTTCGTGAAAAGTTATCACGTGAACGGACACTTGTAATTACTTCGGTAGTTATATCAATATATGTCCCTGTTTAACAAAAGTGGATGCAAGGTGATGAAGGAAAAAATGCGAGTCTCGTGGGATTGAAAATTAAAATTACCTAAAAAAAAAAAACGGTAAGTAATTTTTTTTTAGGTTTTATTTTGTATTATTTTTTTTATTTATTGAGGGTTATTTAATATTAAATGGAGAAGCGAAACTGGTTCTGTTACATTTGTCACGCTTGATAGGGATGAAATTATTATGGGAAATGCGGATAAAAATAGAATGGATTTCTAGATGTTAGAGCTTTATTTGTGGGCCGGTTCTCACTAATTTAATATTACCTTGTATTGTACAAGGTTGTTTCTTCAACGGATGCTAGAAGGTATATTTTACTGCTGGATAAAGGGATAGAAAGCTTCTTTGAAACCTGTACATTATCATGTCTTTAATCTGTTCAAAATTATATAAGGCTGAACTTAATTTGGCATAGCCATGATATTTGGCAATATTTTTTAAAACAATATCTTTGCTGCGCTTCACGATAATAAAATTTAAATTTTGTTGAAATAAAATGGGAATGAACATTTTCAAATGGGTTTTTGCTGAATCAATTTTTCAAGATGGATTAATCCATTATAAAATGATATAAAATTTTAATGATTTAGAAGTTCCGGACAAGAAAATTAAATTTAAAAAAAAACTGAACAATTTTCATTTTTATTATTTTAAAAAAAATATCAATCTTCAAAATTTTTGGCCATAAACATTGAAGTCTGACCCAAATAAAATTTATTTTTTATTTTGTGTGTTTACGACTTGAGATCAGTGAAGAAATCAAAAACAAATTTGATTTTTGCATTTGCCCTATTTGAACATGTGTACCCATAAACAGAAAGTGAAAGCTTGAGAGGAAAGTTGACCTTACTCATTTATCGCTTATAAATTGAAACCGATTTTAAGTAGGCACGTATATTGGCGCCATTTAATGAGCCGGGTATGACGCTAGCCTTTAAAGGAAGCACTTCCTTGAAGCCAAGGATTCTAAACAAATAAACAACGCGAGCCATAAGTTCAATAAACAAGATGGAAAAACAGAATGGAAAACAGGTTTGGGGTTTAACCTATTGTTTATTTATTTACTTTGATGCACGTATTATGTGAAGGGTAAAAATTGCCCGTAACGAGAGACAGTGGAGTATTTAAAAAGGAATTTATTGAAAGGAAGGAGGATCTTTGAAGGTGACCACAGAGCAATTTGAAATGAAAGGAGAAGCGCGGAGAAGTGTTTGACAATGAGAAAACAGCACGAAAGAGATTGATAATAGGAAAAAGACCTCCCTGCGACGACATACAAGATGTTGTCCCCACAGGTGGCCATCTTGGTAAGGGTTGTCTGCGGTCGCCAGGTGTGAGTAGAACACTTTGGGCGAATAGGGGTGTGAAGTTGTCTTGGTGGACCCTCTGAAGTGGAAATGGTGTCTTCCCTCGAGCAATCAATGGCAAGGGTCTGAGGCCTCCAAATTTCGATTGCTTCACACTTGCCAGAGCCAATTCTTAAGGGTCCTCCATTTCTTGCACAGACAAGTGAATTATTTAAGAATTTTTTTGGGGGGTTGGGGGGATAGTTGGGCGGATTTTACGGGTGGGCGGTTCATACAAGGTCTTTATACGGATGTTTAATAAAAGTTGAGGTGAAAATTCTAATGCGGGAGGTGGAAATTGGAATGGATTTTTAATTAATTGCAGTCTGGTATGGTATTTGTTGGTAGGAACTTTGAAGGATAATTTGTTCTGAATTTTGGAATTCGCATAGTTTTCTATAAAATTTTTTTTTGAAGGAGAATAGAATGGTAATTACTTCTATGGGTTGAAATTAGACTACTGGTAATATCAGATTCGAATTTCAAGGTGTGGTGTTTTTAAGCCTAAACGCCAAAGGAGAACAATTATGATCCACTGCACCATTATTATTGGAGGGTGGATGGTTGCGCTGATGGTGCATTTGCTTGTGTTTTTGTATGTTAATTCCGTGATTATTTAAAAGGAAACATTGCCGTAAAAATGATAAATATTTAAATTAGTGCTGTAATTGACTCATAGATCTGTTGTACCCCTTTAATGTGTCTTTTTGGGCATAAAAAATGGCATGTTGCAGCTTGTTTGATGGCCTCAATTGAATAATTTTAATTTTCTGCCCTAATTATACAAATAAAAAAAAAATCAATGACGTCAAGTGATTTGTTCATTGTCGCGTGACTTGCTTTTTCTGTGATTTACATTGAATTTTTTTATTTTAAATTTGGGATCGAGTCATTGATCCATAAAATATTATTTCCAATTCCCTTGAGATAAATTTTTATTTTTTGAACAAACAGATCCGCTTAGGGGTTAGATGATTGATCCAGTTGCATTGGGGGAGTTAGAAAATAGAGCTCCAATGCCCGATATTGATTGATCATAGATAAGATTTGAGATCCACACTTGAAAACAGTGGCAGTTGAAATATACACCACACCTGTTCACACCATTTTCTCCATGCTTTTAGGGCAAATGCCATTTTAACCCAGCTGTTGGGAGACATGTTTGTAATTTCTTTTCAAAATCACTCAGGCACAAGAAGGAAGGGATTCTTGAAGAGGAGGTTCACAACCCAAGCATTTATTCAAGTTTAGGGTGGACTTGAAAGATGTTACTTGTGCCTCTCGTCTGCCTTTGTACATTCAATTTAATGTTTGCTTAGAAAAAAAAATATACAATAAAGGAGTGTTGGATTTTTTAACATCCACCATCTCTTGAAATTTTAACATTTGGCTATGGCGCTGCTTATTCATTACATGGAATAATAACTGGCTTCGTGTATCTAACTCTGAGCTACACCTAGTGATGAGTCACGCCACCTAAAGGCTTGATTTGCAAAACCGGATGACCTTAACGGTATTAATAAATAACATTACACATAAAATTATTCTTTTTCGAAACTTTCACTCCTTGTTTACACATTTTGAAATCCTGGAACAGACTGTTACCGTTTTATTTCTATATCATTATTCCAGCTGCAAATAAATGGGTTAATTTGGAAATAACAGGTGCATTTCAAGGTGGCACATAGCAATCACGAGGGAAGATGTTTAATAGGAAATTAATTAGTCACTGTTGTGATTTCTGTTGTTGTAACAAAATCACGGGATGCGTTGACGTTTCTAGTGACTGTCAGTGTGGAGCAGATGGATAGATAAGTTTCTAAGCTGTGAAAAAAATGGTTAAAACGAGATTCCAAAGTTTTATTTCAAAACACGTTTAATGGAATAAAATTTTGGAAAAATGTAGTTATAAATCGTAAAGGGATGGGGTGTTCGGGGAAATAGGGATATGTATGAAGTGAGTTCACCTGTCTTTTCCATGGCTTTTCCTAATGAGTACTTATACCCCACCATACATTCCTGATGGAAGTTGAAATGTTTTTTCGACCTTGACAGGCGCTTGGTGCGCACCCTGGGGCATTTTCTTGGAAGAAAAAAGAGCAATCTTTGCCCTACCACCCTCTTTTCAATTTAAAAACTGTGATTAGTAAGATTTATGAAATGTCCTGACGGACAGAGGATTACTACCGTTCATTTCGTATGGTGACATTAAAAAATGAGCTGGTAATTCATTAAAAGTAGTTCATTAATGCAAACAAATGGTTGAAAGTCGATGCTGACAGCTTTCCTTTATTGTTTTGAATATTGTGTTTTGTGGTCAATGGTTTTTTTAAAAAGTTTAAATGTTCAGTTGCATGGATTTGATTAAATTCAAGGATTTTTCTATTGGTGTAGGGTTGTTTGATTGATAGTGTGTGGTGTTTTGGTGCAGTGATCACCACTCGAGTGTGAGACGGACGTTACAATAAAGGAGTGTTGGTCATGGAATTTAATAGAGTGCATCGTTTAACCGAAAAATGCACGATTTTAGGTTGTATAAATTGTGAAAAATGCGTTTTATTCGCAATTTTTGTCTTTAAAAAAAAGTTACAATGTATTAAAGTGAAGGTTAAAGGTCAAATGAAGTAAAATGTAATGAAATTTTGCGAGATTTAGCGGTTCTGGACGCTTGGTTTACATTAATTAAACATTTTTTTTCTTCTTTATATTTTACGATTATGTGATAAAGAATTGTGTGCGAATTTTAGCAATTAAGTGATTCTAACAGGTGGTACCCACATGAAGCTCCCCCCATGAAACTAGACCCTGTATGTTATGTTGATGGACCCTGACCTCACGGCCTCTGTCTCTTGGTGAAAAGTGGCTTCGTTGTATTTCATTCCTTCACTCCCTCGCCACCCTACTCAAGTTAGGAATGAAAAAATTTGTTCACAGAGGTGTAAAGAATTTTCTATTAAAATTGCATTTTTTTCTAAACGAAAAAATAAAGTTTCTTTGTCTAGTTTGCTCTCGCACGCATACAAACGAGTTAGCTTTTGAAAAGTGTGGTACAACTTTAAATTTAAAACAAAAAAAGAGAGTTAATTTCGAGTTAATCTCTATCGTGTCCTACTAACGGATTAGAGAATTTTTAAGACTGCTAATTCAGAAGTTTAAACAATTTGCCTCTGTTCATTCGAACGCAGCAGACTAATTTGCGTTAATGCTTCTACTTATTCTGTAAATTGGCAGAATAATTTCATAATTGTTCTTTTCTTTCATTCCACTGGTGCACCACACAAGTTTTAACAAGTAGAAACCTCAAGCTGATAAAGCAGAGCTTGGCGGTTATTCTCATCCGAGAAAAATAATAGTAACGTTCTGAACTTTTGATTACTAGTTAGATTTACAAGTTATTAGCATAAAAATATTTTCTGTCATTTTAATCATGTGGGGTGTGACGAAATGTTATTTTTTGACTTTTAAAAATCCATAAATTCAAAAATACTGTAAAATAATGCTGTTTATTAGAGAAAATCCATAAAAGATTGTTCGATTTTGGTTGTAAATAAATTTAAATTAAATTTCTCAATGTAATTTGGGATAATTTGGAAAAACTCTTGAAGGAATAAAAAGGTGCAGAAGGTCTTCTCTTTGTGCATATAGGCATTAGTTTGGTTTGCCTCAAGCAACAGGGGTACATCTGTAGCTTACCACTCCAGTTGCTAACTCGATCAGATAAAGTGTTGGGAGTAGAAAGATAGATGGAGTTTAATGTCGCAATTAGCTAAGGCCATCTGGAACAAACAGTTTTGGTCAAATATTTTAAATTGTTATACATGGCAACTACAGGCGCCAAAAAAGCATTGATTTTTCTCGACAATGAATATGATCAATTTGGAATGGATTCTGGGGAAGACCAAAGAAACACAAACTCGGAAAAAGAAAAAAGAAAAAAAGAAAGGAAAATAAAAAGAGCAAACAAAACCTGAAGACTGAAAAGCAATAAAGAGAGTAGAAAAGAAAAAGTTAAAGCTGGGTTTTAAATTGGAAATTCCAAAGATCTTATTCAGATACAATGAGGTTGAAGGGGGGAAAAAATATTGTTTCCCAAGAGTGATCTTGAATACGTAGAGATTGTTTTGGAAGTGATTAGAATGAATCGAGGAAAGTATAATGAGAAAATGTTTGCGAAATGGTTTGGTATTGATTTTTTGAATTATGTGTAGTGCAAACACTGTGGCCGCCATTGGTTTATGCAATGACGCCTTTAATAAGAAACCACATGAAGTGGAAATTACCGATTTGGTTCTAATTATTTATGTAAACAAATGCTGCATATACTTCATTAACTTGAAGAAATGTTAAGATTGCATGTTTGGAAAAATTAATTGTGCTGCTTGTATTGAGAATCCAGAATATATCAATCATTTGAACTTAGTCTTTTCAAATGTAGTAACTAAAGGAATGATTGGGTTTGAGATTTGATTTTTTTTTTTTAAATAGTGGAAGAACATTATTTTCTGTGTGAAGAATTACTTTATTTGCAAAATTCTTTTGCTTGCATTTAAATATACATATTTTTGATGATGTATGTAATAATCATGATGCAAATTGATGTATACATAGCAGACATTATCCATTGACAACTTTGCTTTGCCAGAATTACAACACAATTAATCACAAATTGGATGATCAAAGGTTTAAAGTGGGTTGATTCATTAATCTTGTTATCTTAAGGGTGTAGTGTATACAACTAGTCTTAATTTAGTCGCAAAACAAAGACACATACACTGGGTCATATGAATAAAAATGTAGTATTTACTTTAAGCAAAAAGTAAAAGTAAAAGCATTTGCTTCAAGTAGAAGCAACTAGTAAAAGCAAATGCTCAATTTTGTATGAATAAACATTTGCTTTTACTCAGTAGCAAAAGCTCTTTTCAGTGGAGGTTTTGCTTCATCCTAACCTACATTTTTATTGTTAATTTTTTTGGTTTATTGGGTCGTATGAATAAAGTGATGCTTTTACTTCATAATTTTCAAAGAATCACTGGGAAAATAATTTGTAATCTATTCCACATTTTCACTAGTAAACCTAAATAATTCACGGTAGTCCTTATCTCAAGTTTCAGTAAGTGATTTGTAGTCCTTTTTCGCTTTGAAAACTAGGGCCATGGCTGTAGTAACAGACTGAAGTATACTCAGGAGCTGACTTCAAATTTTTGAAGCATTTGCTAAAAATAAGAGCATTTCCTTCTGTTTATTCATACAAAATTTAAGTAAAAAAAGTAAATACTTTTATTTGAAGTAAAACTACTAGCACGAAGTAAATACTATTTTGCTTCAAAGTCAAAGCATTTCCTTAAAATTTTATTCTTAAGAATGAGAGTATTTGCTCCAAAATTCTGAAGTAAAAGCATAAACTTCACTTTATTCATACGACTCACTGTCTTATAACAATTGCTTCTCAATGATGAGTGATTAATCATTTGTTTGAAATGGGTTTACGACGTCAAAAATTTTATAATCATTTTGCATCTCAAACAGCTCATTTGAGCTTGGGAGGGACATTGTTGGTCATTACTGGC
This sequence comes from Strigamia maritima, assembly GCA_000239455.1. Classification (NCBI taxonomy): domain Eukaryota; kingdom Metazoa; phylum Arthropoda; class Chilopoda; order Geophilomorpha; family Linotaeniidae; genus Strigamia; species Strigamia maritima. The sequence goes on along the minus strand of JH431612.1, from coordinate 564,039 downwards.
ATGGTGCTGTTTCTGACGTCACAATTGGTATTCCCCATGTTAAATGCATAGGGTTTACGCAATGAGCTAATTTAGCTCATTGGTTTACGTCACGATTGGTAACAATCGTGCACATTCTCGGTTTTGTCTCGCTTTTATTTCTCATTTTTTCATATTGTCAACTGCTCGTTAACACAATATTCTTCAAAAAAATCTCTGAAAAATTATTTAATGGTTTTAAAACATGCTTGATCCAATGGACCAATAATAAATCTGATGTCGTAAACTTTTTAATAAATGTTAATTTATGCCAAGAGCCACTTCTTAATACAAAGATGAGGTGAATATTTAGGGCTTTTTCGATTGTGCATTTGTACCAATGGAGCCATAGCTCTTCAGAGGTCAATAGTCAATAGGAATTTGTCAGAAGTGGTTTTAAACAAAATTTATGTAAACACTAAACTTCTTCAAGGTTTCGTCAGCAGAAAATGCGCCTGTCTGAGGTGGAGCATTAGTTTTCAACGTGCGTTGTGCGCCTTCGATTTACAATTTTTATATTTAGTAATCTTGATGTGTAAACCAGCAAAAGCTACAAATATATTATTAGAGCGACGTATAATCAATTTTCTGGAGGTACGGATTCTGAAATATCGGATTTTTTTTTATCCCGAACCTATTTAGATATTGAAATGACATTTTTTTGATTTATTATATTTTTATTGACGTTTGTGTCATCAATTTGACGATTCTTAATGCACTTTTATTGTCTCTGAGTGTACTTTTAGCTGTTAAAAATGAATCCTTGATGAAGGAAATAAAGATTTATTTTTTTATATTAAGTGTATGTAAATCATCAACATGATGTGGAATATGAAATGAAATGTGCAGAGAAAATGCAATAAATTTCTTCCATATTTATTTTCAATTTTAAATTAAATTTATAAAGGAACATTAAATGTTTGATGTTTATTAATATTTTTCAAATGTTCCTTGGTTCATCAATATTCCATAAAAGAGAAATGTAGTTGAAATCATCTGGCGAGCGATGATTTATTCGCTTGTTTCGTTTGTAATCATTTTTGATTGCATTAAACATTTAACGGGTTTTTTTGCGATGGCGGAATAAGTTTTTAGCCAATGTTATTCCACTCAATTGTTTTCCAGTTTGTGTGTAGTCCAATTTTGAGCTGGTCAATTTGATTTGTTGCTTCCATATTGGCGTTGTGTGCTGCCACTGTGGGTGACTTCGAATGCATTTTGATGTGCATCAATCCATCATTTTATTGGCGAAGAAAAATTGAGTCATGTTACATTGATGGCATTTCATTCTGTGAACGTGCTCTGCAAGTTCCATTATATTTATGGCTTCATGTAACAGGCATTCGGGCACCTACAATAATGAAAAAAAATATGTGATATAAAAAAGAGAGTTTTGAATTGATGGAGGTGTAGGATATTATTGTAATTTTATGGGGGTGCATTTAAAGTCTTGTTTGAGGGTTTAGATTGTTGATTTTGTTTAAAAAACATTTTTTTTTTACATTGTTTTAATTTATTTTATTTTTTTTATTTACAGGTAAGAACGAAATTTTCAATTAAGGTCACGGTAAGATTTTTTTTTCTTTTCTAAAAACCAAAAATTTCTTATTCTAGTCATAAAAATAGATGAGAGATTATTTTATTTCGAATCAATAGATTTTTCAGTTGCCACTCAATTTTAGTATGAAGAGGTCATATTTTTAAGAAATTTGACCCAACACTATATGTACAAAGCAAACAGATTTTTCTTTCGCCCCATGGTGAAGACTTAAATATGTGATTTTTTTGCTTAAAACGCACTTAAAAAATAAAGTTCAGCCTTTTAAATACATCTGCAGATGTCTGCTGATTTGAATGCCAATAGACAAAAGAAACTAATTGCAGCTGGGAACATTCAAATTGTATCAACAGCTGAAAATGCATAGAATTTATAAAGAAGTTTTACTTGTAGTAAGACCTTCAATATATGATATGTTGCTTTTATATTCTGGTCCAGACATCATTAAAATCTGCTCATAAAAAATGTTTTTAATGAAAATATTAGAATATTTAAAAAAAATTGTTTGGATTATGTGGAAGTCTTTAACAACAGACCTAATCTTATTGCCCGAGGAAAACCTAGACAACAATATGATATCCCAAGGTTAAGTTTTAGGGGTTCAGAGGTGGGGTAGGAAACAAAGGGGGTGCACAATAGGAGGTTTAAAAACATAAAAATAAAAAATTTTATTTACCGTATTCCCTAGGAAAGAACGGCATGCTGGAAAAACCGAGTTTGACCAGATTTCCAAAACCGGACATCTGGTCAATTTTACGGCATGCCGTAAAAATCGAATCAGTGCCGGAAAAATCGAATCATGCCGGAAAAATCGAATCATCACCAAAACTCTAAAAAACTTCTAAAAAACCTAACTGGTAAATTCTGCTGGTAAACCTAACTGGTAAATGTGTAACGTGACTCGTTCCGTAATATATAACGTTTTGGTGATGATTCGAATGTATACACGAACGTATGCGCGTATCTCGGTGCATATGTATAAGACGCGTGAATTTTGGACTTTTTTGTATTCGAATTATCCGGCATGCTGGAAAATTCGAATTTTCCGGCACCCTGGTCGGATTCGCCATTATCCGGCATGCCGTTCTTTCCGAGGTAATACGGTAATTATTTTTTATTTCGCAAACATCAAAACACGAGCCTATGAAATCGAGATAATAGTGTTGAATTATTCTATTATTGACTTGGGTTTAATTAAAATTGTATTTTAAGTCTGCTTTAATGACTTTTACAGTGAAAGTTGAGAGCTATAGGTCTTGAAATTTTGCATAAGGAGTGGGGTGATTTGTTTTCCCGGTGTGTAGTTAGCCAATCAATTTTCACACGAACTTGAAAGGATTAGGTAATGGTAAGCAGATTAAAGTGACATCTGGTTACGTCGTTGAGCAACAATAGCTGTTTGCTACACGTGACCAAGAGGTGCCCCACCACTAGGGACTCATGTCCCCCTTTTCTGCTCCTCATCCTTCTCGTCTCTTTCATCTGTTGATGCCATTAGCAGCAAACAGATGGTGGTACAGACTTGGCCCCAATATCGGCCTAACTTCCGGTTAACGGAAGGTTGGGATAAAAAGTTGCGGTTTTGGAACTCGTCTTTCGATTTTTTCGAATATGACAGATGATGAATGAACTAGGGACTTAATTTAAAAGCTATCTCTAAATATGATGTGAATTAAGCCTAATCCTTTGATCTCATCATCAGAAATTAGCACCTTTGATCTTGTTGATGAGTCAGCGTCTTTGTTATTAGTTTTTTTTTTTTTTTTAAATATCAGAGGGAAGTTGAACAAGTTGAGTTAAATTAAATACACGAGCTTAACCCTTTTAGTCCTCTGAAGTATTTTACTGAAGAATAGATCATCAAGAGTTGATTGAATGATGAATCCTTGTTTGAAGCAGAAATCTCTCGAGGTCTTTCTCTTGGACCAAAAGAGGCCTCAATTCCATCCCCAGGGAAACGAGACAGCTGTCCATTGTCTTGTGATCCCACTGGTCTTTTGTGTTGCTTGTGATCTCCTCAAGGGGGCACAGTGTAATCCCTTTTGGAAAAGTAGGGAGACCAACCAACCAGCAAAGGAACAAGGAAGGTCTACCACGCTCTTTTACAACTGGAGAATAATTTGGGATTTTGGTTTTAAGTTTACGGTGAAATTTGTTTGTTTGATGTTTTTTTTAAGTTGTGATTTGGTCCTGGAGATCAGTGGTTTTTAAAGTAGTCGTCCACAGGAGCAGTGGTTTAGGCCTACTGGTTTATTTTTGAAAAAAATATAAATTGTTTACTGAACATTTGTTAGTTGATATATTAGGTATAATAATGCAAGAAACCAGCATATATATACGTACGCCCACAGAAAGTTTTGCTAGTCCTTGGCTTTAAAAGTTTAAGAAATACTACTGTAGATGGCATTGGAGCCGTGCAGGTACAGTTATTCATTAGTATGACTTATTTCGTGGACTATCTGTACATTTAATTAGTTTTTCTATTAAAAGAAATTTAAAACATAGAAAATATAAATCTTAATGCTATTTTTATTAGTTATCGATATCGGTTATGCAGATGAAAAAAAGTCGGTTAAATCGATATTTAGTGCACAGGCAGTGATCAAGGTGCTGTGCAGACTTTTTGAATTTTCATTACGATGATGTAAATAGTGAAAAAAACTTGCTGTTATATGATTTCTTAGATGAAATAAGAAATAAAATCTAGCCAGTTTATCACATAGAATTTTTTGTTTTTGAAGGTTTGACGTTTTTGGCTCAGCTTTCGGTTTCTTAAGCATCAGAGACCATTATCGGAAGAATGATTTCTAAGACTTACGACTTTTTCAATACATTTATTATAGCGATAACACCATATTGAGTTTGCTGCATATATATATATATATATATGCAGCAAACTCAATTCTAAAACTGGTGTGTATAAGTGATTAACTTTTGATCCCTCAAGATTCCTATTGGAGGTAACAACATGCAATTATATAATTATAAGTCACGTTTATTATCAATGTTGGGCGTGTCAATGATAAAGATACATACAAGCAAACCACGGTATATAAATGTGGCTTAATGGATTTGTAGATTCCTACAACGTTTTAAACTAATTATTGTTTCAATACATATTATTTACTCACCATATGACATTCACAAAAAATTATTAAAATTGCATAAATAAAGCATACGAGAAAAACTCTTTGGTTTTAGAGGATATGTGATAAAAAATAGTCATCGCTTTTATATACAAAAGGAAAGTGGCAAAAAAAAAATTACAAAGGACTATAGTTATTTTTCTTCCTATATAGCGCTTATAATTTCCTTAAGGAAATATGCTGCTTTGCACATGCGTGTATGAATCATAAGTGACTTTAATTCAGGTGTTTATTCAAAAATGCATTTTCTGACTTGGCTGTTAAAGATAGAGCAGGAAAGATTTTTCTAGTTTTTGGTTGAACAAAAGAATTCTATATAAATCTAAAAGAAATGAAACTCTATTACAGGTTTCTTCAGGTTTTGGCTTAAAGGCCAGTGCATTAATCACTTAGTTGCTGAAGCCAGCAAAGAGAAGAAGACTTCAGGTCTAGATGTTAATGATTTCTATGGTTAGTTAACATTTGTAAAGCACAGTTTTAAATTAACTTTTACTCCGGGTCATGAACAAAGATAGCAGCGTTTTGTTGGTCATCATACTTAGTTGCACACCAAATAAAAAATGAAATGGAGGAAAAAACTAATCATTACTTAAAGTGGACTCAGCACTATATAAAAATGGAGTCGTCACGTGGAGATGACTGACTCTTAGTTTGATCAATTTCTAGCTTCGACTGCGGCCATTTTATTAGATTTTTTTTTCGTTATAATGTCGACATCATGTGAACTGCTTCCAGTGGGAACATAATATTGTAAGATAAATTGGATTGCTTATTAACTAATGGGAGGTATAATACCTTGCTACAAACCCTGGAGTGAATGACGAAACTGATGTATAGATGTATTATACTGTTTTGGACTTGTTGTTTCTCTCTCTCAATCAGATAATTTGATTTTACATCATGAAATAAAGTTGATGTACGATAAACAAATGCTGATTAATTGAAAATATAATGAGATTTTTCATTGTCTCTTCTGTGTATTGTTACTGATGAATTGGAATTGGAACTGATTGATGAAATTTAGTGTAGTCCTTTGACGCAACTCAATTTACACGAATAGTAATTCTATTATAGTAATAATTATCTCATTTTTGAGGGAACAATGACATATTAATTATGTTTACTGCAGGATTCATTTTTCCTTTTAGCCCAGATAACGTTTGATTACATTCTCACAGACAAAGGAACTTAGATAAAGCTGTGTATCTTCTCTCTCAACCAGGGCACTGGAAAGATATCAATGAAAATAATCTTGTAACTAAAGTGAAGTGTATGTGCGAGATTTAAACCAGATTGCACACACATTAAATTTTTTTTTCATCTTTAAATGAAACTATTTTTTTTTATAAATAGAATTTTTCCAAATAAGTCCATGTCTGAAATTTTACTTGCAGCAATCTCCTTTGTATGTCACCTGGTTTTTCTTTACGACTATGTCCCATGGAGTATGTATATCAAAGCACAGAGAGAGGGGGTAGGTCATTGTGACAAAATATGTAAATAAATATGGTAATGAGTTGAGGTGATAATGGTGTTGAGCCGTAGATAGAGCGCCCCCTCGGGAGAATCGTGTCAATGATCCCAGAGAATGTGGGAGATAACATCACCTGTTTTATTCAAAAGTCAAGTCAGACTTGAGGAAGTGCACTATTGAGATCTCTGCATAGGTGTAAACAAACCTGATTATTTTTTAACTCTTTTTATTGTTTTAATTTTTTTGTTTAATATTTTTTTTTTTGTATTTATTATTATCAGTGGACATCCATTGTAAGTAGTTTTTAGGTCAGGTTCATTGCACTTTGTTTTTAGAAAATTGAAGCTTAAATCTTAGAAGCAGTAAACCTAGTACTTATTTTGAATTATAGTTACTAAGAAAAATGTGGTTTTATGATTGGAATAACTAGTTTTGGATTATTGTTATTGAGAATTTTAAGGATTTTTTTTTTTTTTTTTTAGGGAGCACTTTATTATGGTGGATTATTTTTTAAGGACAATTTATTTTGTAGGTGAGCAAGTCTATTAATTTAAAAAATGATGAAATATATAATCGGGTTATATAAGTTGAATTATATTGAAAATTAAAAATAGAAATTAATAATAATGCAAAGGAAATTAAAAACAAATTCAAATTATCAATATGAAATATTACCGGTATATAAAGAAAATTTTAATTACAAGAAGCCATGCGTTTGATGCATGACTTGAGGTATATCTAACGGTTCTACATCAGTTATGCTTAAAAAAGAAACGGTAGCTAATGTGCGGCCATTGAAGCGTTCTGTGGGACGACTTTTTAAGGAGGCAACCTTTGTATTTGCACCGAGAATGGGGGAAACCACAGAAAACCCAGTTAGTGGTAGGTGGCAGATGTTCTTAGTGTACTATAGAAAATAGTACCTTAAATCTGAAGTCTCGGATTTCAATGTGTTTCTACATTTCTTGCTGATTTTCTAGTTTTCTTTCAAGATATTATATTTACAATAAAAGACAAAAGTAAGAAATAGAAATTGGATCCAAAATAAGGATGGTAAAAAAATCTCAAAATAGGTCATTTGAAAGTGTAGTTGAATAAAAAAAAAAAATTGGCGGGAAATTGTAGATAAAAATGAAGGTCCGTAGCTGGGAGAGAGAGAGAGATGGAATAAAGAAACCTTCCTAGAAAAAAATTGTTAGTTCGCCTTTTCCTTTCCTTCACCTTATCTGTAATTTCTTTCTTCAATTTTTTACTGAGCTCGTTTTTGTAAGGAGACCTTTCTTTGGTTTTTTTTTTTTTTTTTTATTTTTATATTTTATTTTATTTCATCTTTTTTAAAATTTTTTTTTAAGTTTTTGGATTTTCAGCAAACGGAATCAGAAATGTTTCATATGTCCACTATCAGTTTGTTGACTTAGTTTATTTTTTCAAAATGGGTTTCGCTCTTATTTTGACAGCATGTACAAATCACAGAAAAAACCTTAGATGAAATTTTTTATTATTTTTATAAAGTTGAACAAAGAAAAAGTAATATATCATTGTTTATTATTATTATTTTTTTAATTTTATAGTAGTTTGATTTTTATTGGTGTACTTAAGAGGATTTTGTGCCCGCAACAGAATAATAATTAGAAAATTATTTGATTGTTGCATTGGTTGTTAGGGATTGAAGATTGAGATTTACCCCTTTAAGTGTTGAGTGAGATACAGTGATAATAGCAACACACACAAACACACAGAGCGCACTCGAAAATCAATTAAGAAAATGGAAGGCGAGACCAAGTCCATCCACTGAATGAGGAGACGTGTAATTTATAGCACATTTTCTTGGCAACTAATACCTGCTTGCAACCCCTGGTGGCAAACAAGAGAGAAGTATGCGGAGGAAAATGAAAATAATCACCCCATTTCCTCGTCAATTTATATGACAAAAGTTTTAATTATCATAATTAAAATTCATTGAGTGAAAATTGAGGAATTTTTTAAGTGTAGTTGCAAAACTTTTCGAGAGATGGGTAGAAGTTAAAAGAAGGAACTTAAAGTGAAGTGTAGGCATAATGTATAAATGTGGGGTTTTCTCATTTAATGTGTAAATTATAGATATTTATACATACTTTACATTCTAGACAAACGGTAGAAGGATGAATAAATGAAAGGGGGTGAGATATTTAGTTTATGTCGTCATCATTCATTGTAAATGCATTATATAAACAGGAAATAAGAAATATTTACGAATGTGGACTTGTCCACAGATCTACAGACAGCTCAAATACCGGAAATATCTTATTGAAATAATTTCTCATTTATCTAATAATTTAATAATTAGTGTATTGAATTAAAATTAAAAAAATTAAAAGTTTGAAATAAAGATGGATTTCTGTTTATTTTGTCTTTGAGCTAATTAACGTTTAACAAATTTAACATAAAACAAGCAAACAAACCAATTTTAATTAACATAGTTGATCGATGGTTGGGAAAACAAAAAATGAAATGAAATATTATCTTTAACAACAATGGAAATAAACAAGGAAAAGCACTCAGCAATGAAAGTGAAATAAACAATAAAAAATTAACAAGTTTAAAGAGAACAAAATGATAAGCGTGAATATAATTAAACTTAAATATTCAAAAGAATTCGGACTGTTATTCTACTTTTGAAAGAAACTTGATAACTTGCAAAGAGGTGAACAACAGGGGCGGTATGAACTTATGTCACTAGGAGAACTCAAGTATAACTTGATGGCGGGTGGTCTTTTGGCTAAGAGGGATGCAGGGGGTCGACAATGCCTAATTAACGACAGGTGAACATCGAGGACCCGCAAGTGCAACACCCTGCTTGCTTATTTGACCTTCACAGGTAGGTATTTGTAATTAACTTGGTGGCAGCTGCTGGGAGGAGGGAAAATAGGTCGTTTTGAAAAGACAATCTTAAGAAAATATTTACCCATAATGCACTTTAATGATTGTTTGGTTCGTGACAACTTGAGGGATTGGTACAGGTCATTTGGGGTTATTATACTTTTTTTAATTTTGGCTTTTTATTATGTGTTAAATGAAGTGATTGAGCACCCAATAATTAAATTATTGATGACTTGATGGAACAGGTGTTTAGTTTTAGGTAAGGAAAAATAATTGCTTTATTAGACCCATAAACCTGGTTTAGTTTTATTCAGTTTCATTCATACAAGTTTCATTTGTTTGGCCTTTTAAGGTAAAAGGAAACTGTGCTTGGTTGACATTCTTAACTTTCAGGTAGCAATTGGTTGTGATAAATATAGAAATGTTGTTTCTTGAAGTGATTTGTGGCAATTTTTCAAATGAGATATTGAAAAATGACAAAAATATATATTTTTTGTTGTAAATTTTGTTGGTTTTGTTTTGTGTCTGCTTGTTGTGTAAATGTTCGGCTTGCTGGGCCTCCACTTGACTCCGTTTTAGTCTTTTTGTTATGTTCTATTCACACTGTCACGGTCTGTTTTTCCTCTATTTTTCTTGTTGGCGTCCTCTAGTGGGATGAGTATCAAGCCATAAGTCAAGATGGCACCAGTATGTCACGTACAATGCTGACAACGCCCTTTCCCTGAACCCTTCAACTGATGGGCTCCCGGAAGTAGGGGTCAAGGTAACAGACTGTTGACAAATTTTGCGGTTCCCAGGGTGGGATACATCAAAGATAGCACCTTTAAATGGAAAAAAATATAATTAATTCGTTTCTAACTCACTTTTATTTTTTTTTAAATGCTCGAAATTTGCTGTGATTGCGGATGGGGAAATTGCACAAAGCGTGCGCAATGTAATTGATTTTTTTTTTAACAAACGTGATGAACAAATAGAATTTGCGCTGACAGTTTGCTACCTGTATTTCATTACTCGACTGATTAAAATTTACATATTTTTTTATGTATCAGATATTGAAAATAACAGAAATCTGAGATTTATGTTTTTCTTTTATTTTTAAGAAACAAAATTTTCATTTTTGTTTTTGCATGAGTTATCAAACAATTATTTTGAACTGTCATCTAAGTTGGTGATATCCGAGCAGGATATTGATTTTGAGACAGGTAATTTTACGTATCTACTTTCTACTATTTACGTCACCAAATGCAAATGATGTTTTTGATCGGCGCCATTTGCTCTTCTCCACTTCATAGCGACTAAATGTTGCGATTGTGTGCAATTGTTCTTTGATCTTTCTAAATGAGTTTAAATTCACAATAATACTAAGTAGTTGCACAATTGTTTCAGAGTAACGGCAACAAGAGCTACTAAAACAAGTAATTTGATTGCAGAAGCAGCTTCTATTTTCTAACTAACGAAAAGGGGCAAGTTTTGAAAAACATCTTCAACTTTATCGTTATACTAATTACACGTTATATATTTATAAGGAAAAAGTTATTGCTACAAAATCTTATATTTTTTATCTTTTCTAGAAAATCCGATTTCTAAATGCTTATAATTTTTGGATTTTATGAATTGAATAAAGCTCTAATAGAGCAAACTGCGGCATCGTGCGTCACGTCGCATAGCGGCGAAAGTAGCTTCCACAAAGCTAACTAATTCGCAACACGCAAAATAATTCACATACATTAAAAATTAAACATACTTAAATGAAACTGTATCGATTTTATAAGTGGAAATCAGAGTTTGGGATTCATTAACTTTTTAATATTAAAAATATATTCTACCTAGGGAATAAATCTATAGTAGCACGAACCGAATATGGTATTAAAGCTCACCGTTACAACTGCACAGTTTATCTTCACGTGATTGATGGTCAAATTAAGGGAAAAATAATTGCATTGGACTCAATTAAAAGATGAAGTTGGCGACTTATAATACAAAAAAATAAAAAATCATGAATTCAGCTGAGTTGTACTTTTAAGCCTGAAAATTATCTGAGTGGGAGAACAATTTTGCAAATGAAGGTTAGGTAACCTTTTGGGGTCAGTGACTGGCTGGGTTTCCATGGTTGCAGGAAAGGTTGTTGAAATGCAGTGTGTTGTCTTGTTTTCTTCCTCTTCATTTGCAATGACAGGTGCAAACAAAAAGATTTAATGAAGGTGGATGAGACTTTAATGGCAGAAGACAGAGAGGGAAATTGAAGAATGGCACATTGAAAAGTAAAGTTAATTTTTTATTTTTTATTATATTATTATTGGGGAAGGCAAAGTTTGGGCTGCGCAGTGAATGGTAGCTTTTTCTTTAAGGTGTGAAGAAAAGAGGTTTGATGGCAGATGGGCCTGGAAGGAGTCATGAGTTGGCCAATTGTACGTGTTGGTTTTGATGAGTACGTTGATGTGTCTCAAAGGCTGAGACGAAATGATTTCTTTATTGGACCAATGTTTTAATGAAATTTCACCCCAGAGGACACTATGGGTTGAGGAAATAGTGGAAAGAGTAATTGAGAAAGGGATAAGTTAGACACTTTTTTTATATTTATTGTGAGTTCAGGTATACTTGTTAATTATTTTTGGTTGGGGGGTCATGGGTTTGAGGGGATTATTAAGAATTTCATAATTGAAACAGATTTGAGTCAGCTGTCAACTGGAAAATCGTTTTAAAAGCAGCATTAGTAAGGAAAGATAAGGATTTCATTATAGAATGTCAAGTAAATGGTCATTTGTTAAATCTTTATGGAAAAAAATTCTGTAGTTCGACAGGTTTCTATAAAATATTTGTATTTTTCAAACAAAATAACGGTAAGTTGTAATTATTTTTCAACTTATAGAAGTAAATCTGCTGCATTATGATGATATCTCGTGCACTGGTTATAGAAGAGGTTATTACCCTTCTTAAAATTCGAAAATACCGGGTACTGACTTGAATTGTAATTAAGATAACATCGAAATCATAAATATAACGTAACATAGACATATATGAAGGAAAAATAAAACATTACTGTTTAAATGTTTGGTTTTTTAAAGTTTTTTAAAGTTTTTTATTCTGAAGCATTTTTTTACAGCTTGTTTATATAGGGAAGTTGACGAGTGGTTATTATTTCTCAAGATAATAATTAGAAATTGCATATAATTTGAAAATTTTCAAAAAGAAAGAATTAAAAAGGAAAGGAATATTTTCCTTCTTCCTCCTACGACTCGTAAAAAAGGGTAAAAGAACTAAAATTATGAGTTTTCAAATTGAAATTAATTTTTCCCAGACAATTTTTCATGCTGCAGTCATAAAATTAAAAATGGCCTTTAAATGTCTGATTCAAAGCTGCTGTTTTTGGACACAAATATGAATAAATAATTAAATATTACGCAATTTTTTTAATGAAATATTTGCTGACTGCCATTGAGTCAATATGGTGTCCTCGATAAGTCATATCAGTGCAAAAGACCTTGGAATAAAAAAAAGGAAGGATGTCGTATTCACGAGAAAGGGAAATTATACAGGCGTTTTCATCATAGGATGTAATAACTAGTTGTTGTTACTTGCAAGGTCGTTACCCTTTTACATGAATTGTGCAGACTGAACATGAAGCATAAGGCGGTGGTAAAGGTATTTTGGGCATGGTCATGACCTAGGAAGTGGTCAGTTGCTGGTAATGTCAAGGTCAGGGAAGCAGTTTCGGTTGGCGCATCCAATTTGAGTGTAGACTGGTTTTTAAGGCGTGAAAGAAATATTGTATGTGCTTTTTTTTTTTTTGAATGAGGAAGTTTTCAAGTGTTATGTGTAGTAAGGACACGGTTGTAGGATAAAATTCTACTTTAGACATGTTGTGTTGCTATAACAAGGAGTAATAATAAAGAAGCAACGGCCTCCTACATTCCATCACAAAGTACTTAGCTGAAGGGAGAGCGAGCGAGAGGAGTAGAAGATAGGAAAAAAGGAATTCTTCAAGAAAAAGATCACTTGGTCTTGACAGATGGGCAATTTGGGCTCAAGACTCAGGAATGTTATTGAATTGTAGTGAGAAAGGGGGTTCAAACATAACATGAAGGATCAGGAATGGAGATGAAATTATTTTGACGCGAATTAGGATTAATCAGAGGGATAAAAGGATAATAGGTGATAATTGATGTGTAATGGGAAAGTGTTTTGTTTTTATTTATAATTTTATGTTATTTTTTTTTCATTTTTTTTTAAAAGAAATTATTTTATCGATTTAGACTAGAACTTCAAATGTGAATAATTTTTCTTGAGAATTATTCTTCTAAAATGTAGCAAAAAACGCTAAATTTTTAAAAAAGTTATGGAAAAGATGAAAAAATTTAACGGTTTTAAATATTTATTTGCAGTATTTTCCAGAAATGATGAAAATTAAAAATTCATTGCGAAAAAAAAGGTCACAGTCAAAGGATTTGAATAATATATAGAGAAATTAAGAGACAAGCGAATGGAGTTCTTGATTTAACATTCATTATTTGTGAGTGAATTTGCGGAATTAATGAACACTTTCGGAATTTGCTTTTCTACTTTTTAATTCCAGTTCATTTGAAATGGATTTTCATTTTAAGACATCTTCATTTGAGTAGACAGAGCAAACTCTAATTGAAATCTTGCATAATTAGCTTTTACTCTCCTTCTCTCGCATCCTTCTCTCTTTCTCTACTTTTGATTCTCCATGTGAGTTACATGGGTTAAATTAAAAAAAAAAATTGCCAGAACTTTTGAAATTGATGTTGTCAGGTTTTGGTAGGAAATTATACTTGAAATATTCAATTATCCTTCGAGTGTGTAATAAGTTTGAAGATAACACGCTGACACAACATTAATATTTAAGTGTGGATTTAAGAAATGAAGTGTCAGAAATTTAAAAAAAATTTTTAAATTAAAAATAAAATAAGATTCTCGGTTAAGCCTAATTAAAACTTAAAGGATCTGTGATAAAAATTTGATGAAAAAAATGGTTGTAATATCAAAAATAGCAATGTGGAAACTTGTTTTGGGTCTCAAGTAGTCTAGTTTTGGGTTAATTGATACCAGATTTAATATCTGTGTAATGGGATACTTACCACACTGGACGCGAATAAGATGTTTTTATGAGGAGTTGCTATGACGACAGTATATCTTGTGTATGGAATGGGAAAGTTGAAGAGTAAGATTGTCGTGGATGAATGTAGCCTAGGCTGAAGGAAGAGAAGAATTAATAAAAGGAAAAGTTAGGCAACCCACATGGATTATGGTGTTGCTATGGTGACTGGAGTAAAATCGACATGCTCAAATTATGTTGGGAGATAAAGATAGATATTAGAAAAGTGGTGGTTGGTGGCTGGCTTTTCCTATAGGTTTTCTGATGCATGATTAAAAGTGTTGATGAGGTGAAAAATACAAATTGGGAATTTATGGATTTCTTTAAGGGTAAAATGGTGTTTGGTTATTAAATTGAAAATAGTTTGGTAAAATGTGTAGACCTTAATTATTTGATGGATTAATTAAAGTCGACAAACATATTGAGCAAGCATTTGCCAAGAATGTTTTCATTAATCAAGAAGGAAAGTTAGAGGTTCAAAGGCGACCAGATGCTTCTTATATTGTTCTGAAAAGCTCAAGACAAACTCAGCACATTCTCTTGCGAAATGGGAAAATATAGGAATGCAAATCTGTGGTTAGAAGGAAAATAGTCGTCGAGACGGATCTTCTAGACCTCTCATTTGCTGTATCATGATGTACTGAGTTTGCCTAAAGAATTTATGGATGGAAACTTTAAAAAGAATAATTTTTATCGACTGAAATGAGTAGTGAAGTGGAAAATAGAAATTGATGAAATATTTTTGGAGTTATATGTAATTTGTGGAAAGTTTTTCTGCTCAAATGATCATCAATAAACAGACTCTCATGAAATGACCTGTGGCCACTACGGAGACCGTTGGATGTTCATGTATTCCACTCGTGAGTTGCACTACAACCGACTTGAGCGTCTGTTGCCAATTCCCTCATGTGGTACAGTCTAGAAAAGAGGAAGAAGAAAATTTTCATACGACATACATGCTTGGAATTTAGGCCTAGGCTTGTCAAGAAATAAAAATAAAAAAAGCAATTTTGTTTTAGCATTGTGAAGACTACTTCTACTTTAAACTGTAAAATGTTTTGGGATTTTTGTAAAGAATTTTCTATTTTCAATGCTATCTTCAATTATTCCATTTGTCATTTGTTTCAGTGAATCATCGTGTGCTTGTTTTAATTTTTTCTCTCTTCCTTTTTCCATTAAAAATATTTGACATCAAGAGAGATGATTAGCTCTAATCAGACGACTCGAAAGGGGAGGGGGAAAAAATGAAGACATGTTCATTGCAAAGAAGTTGTATTTTGTTTTTTCTTTTTTTTTTTTCTAATTTTTTTTTCTAATTTTTTTGTTTAGTTTTTTTTTTTTGAAGATGTAAAATTGTGATTTCCAAAGATGGAAGGAGGAAACAAAAAAATTGTTTGTAATGAGATGGAAAATTAGCTGAGCCCATGGGACAGATCTGCCCTCTCAACGATGTTGTTCGCCAGCTGTAGGCATTTTAAGGTCTATATATTAGTAAAACAAAGGGAAAAAAATTGTTTGTCAGTTGAAAATTAAAAATAAAAAAAATGCTGCAAGTGGATAGATTTGGAGACAAATAGCTAAAGGTGCGGAATGAATTATATACTACTGCGAAATTAATGTTGTTATTGTTTTTTTGTCAATTAAGGATTCTAATAGGGAATTTAAATGGATGTTTGTATGTTGAAAGTGATGTTAGCAAAGTAGCCGTAATGCCATGTGTTTTATAATTTAAAAGATTAAATGGAAAGTTGTGCACATGGTTTTAACATTTGAAATTCAATGTAGATTAGTGAATAATTACTTTGCAATGCGCTATTTTGACAAAACAAGATTTTTTAATTTTTTTTAAAGCGTATGTTAATGCATAAAATGTGCAAATATGCACATTTTTATCAATATTTTGATAATTCTGCTATGTTATTACGCTTTAAAGTAAAAAGACAGGTTATTTTTTAATGTAGTTGTTAAGGTTTTTATCAATATTTTGATAATTCTGATATGTACTTTTTAAGGGTTTAATTTAAATTACACTTTAAAATAGAAACTTTTTAGGCGAGACGAATGTGTGAGTAATAACATGATTGAACGAACAAGTATTGAATGGCTGATTTGATTAAAATAAAAAAAAATGCAATTACCGTTGAAAATAAGGTGACAAAATAATAAAAGAATAATGGCTGCGAGGCCTGCAAAGGGGGTAGGAGATGAAGGGGGAGGATGGAAAAAAGGGTATTTGGAAATTAACTGGCGCGCACCTTGAGGCTGGATTGGGAATTGGGCTGTTTTTGACAGAAAAAGCAAGACCAAATTGAATATTCTGCTTTCTCTCTTTTATTTTCTTCATTTTTCTATTGTTGTTATTATTTATTATTATTATTATTCACTTGAAAAGATTTTTTTCTTCTTTTTTAATCTACATAATGTTTTTACATAATTTGTTTAAACTATCAAAACATTATTATACATATTTTGTCAAGGCTTAAAATTAAGTTGCGAGGGCGACTTATTTTTGTTAGTATGTTCTAAATGTTTGACAAGCTTATCTGACATTTTTGAGTCAATACTGCATTAAATTATCAGAAATTGTCAAGTTTCTATTTAATTTTTTTCTATGGCAGATAAATATGCATACAACTAAAGAGTCAAGTCATATCTCAACTCAGTTTGACATACATCTTTAAACAAAAAAAAAATATGGTGTGAAAAATTGACAGTTTATGACACAAGGCATTGTCCTCATCGAATACACCCTTCTGAACTCATCCACGAAAAATTTGCATGCATTATGTTTCACATTGACAGTTGAACGGTGAAGGCGAGTATGGTACACAAGCAAAAACGAAAAAGAGAGAGAAGAGTAAAAGTCCCAGGGGAAATCCAGTTACATGGGGAAGCCAACCGGAAGTTAGGAAAAGAGGTTTTGTGGATGATGAGTAGAGTGCCTCACGGAAATTGAGGGGGAACTGGTAGTGGAAGGTTGTGCTGTATTTTTAAGTCGACTGAACAAGTAAAGAGGAAAAGAGGAGGGGATATGTAGTTGGTGAATTATCTTTGATGGGAAAAACACTAAGCCGACATACTGTAATTTAGAGGTTTAAATAGTTATGCATATTTTATAGTTATTTTGTTCCAGTCATGTTGTGAATGGACACATTAATAATTGTTTTAGTTGGAGTTAGTAGCTCTTTTGTAAGTTAGGTCTACTGATTATTCGCGTTTTTTGCATATGATTATTTAAGACAGGTGAAGATTAGTTTGCATCTGGTCATATTTGAACTGGAATTTGATACATCGTGTGCCCTATCTGTTTCTGGAGCATATCTGTTTCTTGGGGTCGTCATGCCATGTAGTTCTTATACAAATGAATACAATGTAATACATTGCAAATAACCAATTACTATAAAAGTATCGTTAAGTAAGTTGTGTTGTTCTTACTTCATTAACAAAGCGGCATGAATCAGTGGATAACTATGCTTTGTGGTAAGTACGGTGGCCCGCCCATTCATGCGGGAAGCAGGTGGGTGTTTGGCGGTATGAATCGGCAGATTACCGTACTTGTGCTCGATCGGGTGAAATAAATCACTCGATTGGCGCGTTGGTCCATGTTTTACAATGGTATGTAGAGAGTAGAGTAGGGTTTGCGGATTAGACCTTCCCTTGTCTCTTGCCACACTAAATGCACGGGTGATTATGATTGGTTGTGAAAGACGAATTTCAATACATTGTAACTTTGTAAACTTTTAATTTACTAAATTGCAATTCGTTGTATTTGTTTACAATTCATCATAATATAATTTCAATTCTGGTTAAACTAAATACACTCTATTGTTTGTATATATACATGCTCCTCCATAGTGCCATACCCTCGAAGAAAATGGAAGGTATAGATCCCATAGGAAATTGACAACAGACTGTAGAAAACAACAAATTTCAGAGATATCGAGGATTAAAGCTGGAATAATAATATTGAAGGATTACAAGTGCCTGGTAGTGGTGCATTTGTCCAGCAAACAAGTTAGATTTCCAGTCATGGGTTAATTTGAGTCCATATCTAAACAATTTTTCTTCGTTTTTAATTATTGATTTTTTTTATATTTATTCTTGCGAGTTGATAAAATTAGTGTGTAAAGTTCAACGGTTTAGTTATATCCTGTTTATTATGCTTTTAAAATAAAAGCATACGACTATTTGTCATAATTCAACCAAATAATTTTATTTTCAGGATAGTATTGTGCAGTTTGGCGCCGTTTAAACATGTTTTTATTGGCGATTAATTGTTGTTGGAGTTGTAGCATCTAAGTCTGTTAGGTGATTCGAGATAAGGACATGAAATTGTGAAGCTATAAACTTAGGAGTGCATCTCAGCGACTTAAATTGAGAGAAAAGTACACGCCTGTAATGTTTTATGTAGTGAAATCAACTGTAAAGGTTTTTAATAGGTTGTTGATGGGCTAGCGAATGATGCATCTCTGTCAATGCAGTGCAACAACTTCTCGTTACAAACATCTCATGGGTTTTGAAGTGCACATGTCAAAAAGGGTTTTGTGTTTTTCAATTTACTAATGCACATCGTTTACCATTGTTGCACTGTCCTTAAACGACTTTCATGAAGGGAGTTTTTTTAAACTAAAAGATTGATATGCTCAGTATATAGCAACATTTA
This sequence comes from Strigamia maritima, assembly GCA_000239455.1. Taxonomy (NCBI): domain Eukaryota; kingdom Metazoa; phylum Arthropoda; class Chilopoda; order Geophilomorpha; family Linotaeniidae; genus Strigamia; species Strigamia maritima. The sequence continues at coordinate 545,205 of JH431612.1, read as the reverse complement.
TTAAGATCCTTCTGGGATCACCTTTAACATTTCCTAGTCTAAGATCGATTGCATTGAATTTTTTGATTTTGTGATGGATTATAACTTCAGAAATATAATAATAAAATTAAAACTTGTAAAACAAACCGAGCTTTAAATTAAATTTACGTGTTTTTTTTTTTTGTTTATTTAAACATCAAAACTCTAAATAAATTTTCAATTTCCATGATTTTTATTTAGAATTTTTTTTTTAAAAAAAAAAAATTGTTTTATTTATTCTTCTCTTCCCGCTGTCAATTCAGCACATTATTTCCTCTTTTGTTCTTTTTTTGGTCTTTTCTTTTTGATCTTTGGGTTAGTTGTTTTGACCATCTGCTATTTCATTTATTATTTACTTCCTTTTATCCTTGGCTCTACTTATTGAAAGGCTTATCCTTGTTCAATGATGCATTGTTAATAAAGGGTGACATCATAATTCACGCAGTGAGGCTACTCCTCATCCAACCCATTTTAATCTTTAATATGCACTCTTTTGTGCGATGCCAAAAGGTGGATTTTTTTTGAAAAAATATTTCAATTGGATTTAATCTTGTTCTTTTATTCAATTTTTCTTTTCCTTTATTGAACACTTGAAGTTATAAAGGGGTTAAGTCCAATCAGAACGAAAAAAGAAATTTCCATTTGTCTTTTGAAGCTTGTGTCAGTTGGTAATAATTCACTTGGCCACCACTAGGTGAGCGTCAGAATGGTTGCCAGCAAAGGATTTGAATCCTTGGTGGCACCCAACTCACTTTATTGGCTCCAAGTTATGTGATTGGAGCAAATGCTGTAAAATAGAAAAACTGTAGCCATCTTGGCTTTCCCCCAACAGCCAAACAGCAGACTGGGTTAGGGGAATGTCAAATTGTCATTTTATTACCAAGGAAGGACGTAAGGTACTTAGTGGATCTTTCTTTACAAGATAATGTCTTTTAAGGATTATTAAAAAAAAAAATTCTTTTACTCTTTCAAAATTCTCCACAATGTAATAAAAATTGCAAATTATTTAGGGCTCTATGGTGAAAATTAGGCCTAATTCATAAATAATTTGTTTAGTTAGAATGAAATATTTAAGTGATAAAAAGTGGCTAGCGTGTAAGTTGCTTATTTCATCTGTGCCATTCCTTCGGGTGTTTCTCGAGCTTTGTTGGAGGGATGCCTGATTGGTTGACTTGGATGCGTTGCTCTTTTGTTTTTCTTTCATTACTTGGTCCCCCTCGAGGAACGTGACGGAATCATGCGAGGTTGAGGCACGTCTCGATTGCTAGGCTCCCATTTTTTTTCTTTTCCACTCTCCCCCTCTTTTTCTCTTTTTTTGCGATGTCTCGCTCTTGCAGCCTCCATGTTGTTGTTTTGAAGGTAAAAACGTGAGGAAATGACACAAGGGAGAAGTCGAAAAGATGGTAAGGGAGAAGGTTTTAAGAGTTTTTTTTTTTTTCTTGTTTGTTTTTTGAATATTTGAGATTTGGGCTCTTTATGGAACTTGCAATTAAGATCTTTCAAGTAAGGGTTTTTCTAGTTTTATCAGTTACTCTTAATACATATTTTATGTATGTTGAGTTGTTGACATAGCTTTTTAATACCAAATATTTAATGAACCGGGACACCGGATGAATGATTAAGTTTATGATTAATGCAAAGCTTTTCTACTGCTATAAAGCTAAAGTTAAGACAAACCAAAAGAAGAGAATCTCATGCATTTTTTATGATATTTTAATCGATTAAGATAATGTTTTTTTATTATTATTTTTGGAAGGAATTTTTTAATTTATTGATTTTTTGGTTTTTTGGGGACTTTGGAGCATAATTGTGAGGTTTAAAAAATAAAGGGCGTCAATTGTTTCCATTGTGTTGTATTGTTTTCCTTCTTTAAAATTACAAGGAAGAGAAAATGCTTCTGGACACTTCCTCACTCACGCTATTGTTTCTCACCAGTTCTGCAACCATCAGTCTTGAGGATAAGCGTAGAGCTGTGCTGTCACGACTTGCACCCTCTAGTCCTTGGTTTGCAGGGTAGAATGGACTTAGTAAATCACTTTAATAGCCCCACAGTATGCAATACACCAGCCGAAATGTATGGGCTTGAGTATGCTTCACTATATAGTGCCACAATTTTTCATTCATGCATTGGCGAACACAGGAAGGAAATAGAAGGCATAAGCAAGTGCAAATTGTAAACCACATAGCTCAATGAAGCAAATGAGCTGGCAAAATTGAGTATGAAGCAAAATATTGCGGCTTAAACTTCCAAAGTTGGCACTATTGCACAAACCATTTTATTTTCTCCCTTAAAAAAATACTAAGTAAAGAAAAAAGAAGAAAAAAAGACTAGCTTTTTAAAAATGTCAGTGGAATTGATTTGTGCCGAGTTGTTGTTAAGGGGCTTTTAAAGTATAAAAAATAAAAGGAGAAGTTGTTTGCAATACTTTACTTGAAATTATGACTTTTTCTTTTATTTGCTAAGAGAAAACTTGAAATTGTGCAAATTTAAAACAAATCTTTTTTCACTTTTAATTGAGTATAATTAGGTTTAAACATGCAGTGGTAAATGGAAAGTAAAATTTAAATTTAATATTCAATGAAGTTTTGTTTTAGTTTTAATAATAAAGGTGGGTTTATAAAACGTGAAGCAGGGAATTGATCTTTATGCTGTCGGTTTTGGATGTTGATAAAAAACAAGTCGATTAAGTTCAATCAGTCAGGAGCAAATTTCTTTGCGAGTCGACAACATTCGTGCAGTGCAAATCTAATTTGTAAACAACAGCTACGAGTTCTTTGTCTTAGCACTTGGTGGTGCATGAAATCGGGCGTCAAATTTATGTCATGTGCATACTGGCTGGCATTTGCAAAAATGAGGGATTTTAAAAATGCATAAGACAATCTGATTAAGTGTTTGAAAGAAATGTCTACAATAATTTTTTTTGGCTAAAATTAAAGATGAAAAGAAAAGTAGGAAAAAAACTCATGTACTTTGAATGGGTGATAAAGTTGAGAATCTAACTCGTAAAAACTATTGACGAGAGCATATGCGTGGATTTGTTGAATTCGAATTTCTGGTCGAATCTCATTGGTCGGCGCGCCTATTGTTTTGATTATTTAGCACCATGAAAAATATCCGAAAATAAATTTGTTTTATCCACTTCTGTAACAATTAGCCGTTTGAGCGAGCCACTTCACCCCAATCCCAAAATGGCATTGGCGCGATGTTTCACGGGATTTCACGAAATTCCACGAGATTTTACGAGATTCCGCCAGATTTTACGAGATTTTGCGAGATTTTACGAGATATAGATATAGATTTGTTGTTGTAGTTTTTCTTGTTAGATTCTCTTCCCGAATACCACTCGTGCTGGTGATTGTCGAAACAGCTTGCAAACATTCATTTTTTTACTCATTGGTAAAACCACTTGTGCATCTAAAAATAGCGACCTGAATAAATCACTCGTGCCCTACGGGCACTCGTGATTTACTGAGTAAAAAAAATTCATTGTTACAAGCTTATTTCGACAATCACACTAGCGCTTGTGGTATTACAACTGATAATTACGATAAGTATTTTTTTAAAAATATTCGCGAAATAATTAGTATACGAGCATGCACTGCATTGCACTAGTGAACTACCTATGAAATCTAGCAACGAGATTTGCAATGATCTGTTACGTGAAGTGAAACCTAGGTTGGATAATAAAACCAAAAGGTCATAATAGTCCTGATTTAAGTCATCTTTTATGCATTGGAATTTTGGATTGTTGGTACTAAACTTGATAAAGTAAACTTCTGAGTATTGTTTGCTTCTATTTCTGAGACAAACTTATCATCTCTAAAGATACTATGTAGCTATGGGTTGGGATTTACAAGACTCATTTCAAGTTAAAATGCTTTCTGCATTTTGGTTGTTTCCAGCAACCGGAAATCAAGTTTTTTGTTTTTTTTATCTTTTTATCTTTTTTAGAAAAAAAAAGTCACACTTGATGTATACTCAAGGTCAGATTTAGAATTGCATTAACTTAAAAGAAAGCCGGTTTCCATCACTTTTACAATGAGTATTATTAATGGTTATTGTTTATGCTGTGAGCATTACTTATGGAGGTAGGAAGCATTGAAACGTGTAAGCTTTAGCTCTTTCACATTTTATTTTGGTTTGGAATCAAAGTGATGTTTGCTTCCACTTTTAGCTTTGAACCAGACTACTGTAATTGCAGGGATTTATTACGCTTTAGCCTAAACATGGCGTGTGGACTGGTAAATTCACTACAACGTACTTTGTTTCAATGATGCCAAATTACTCCATATTGTTAGTAGTTGAAGAAAACAAGGGTTTCGGTATAAATGTCTTGATGATGAATTCTTTATACGTCATATTTTTACTGTTTTGAGCTGATCATGTATTCATTGTTATTACCTCGAACTGTCAAGAAACAGTAATTGACTTTACAATGGCGCTATAATTGAGAATAATCAATGAGTAAAAGTTATTTCAACAAAATAAATAATAATCTAAAAGATTTATTGGTTTTCAACAACATACGACTTAATTTTCTTGAATAAATTGTTATTTTAAGGCGATTAATGTTTGCGGTTTTGTAGATGGTCTGATTTTTAGTCATGGATTTGATGGATTCGGGCTGTTTAATTTTTTGTGTTGTTAATGGACAATTTTCCTCACGGTTTCTAATTCTACAAGTATAACGTTGATATTTTGTATCCATTCTTCTGTTCTTCATTTAAGTATGTTGTGTGCAATCGTCAAATGACTTCCATTAACCAAATGGCAAATCGAGGAACAGCTGGGTCAATTAGTTAAGGTACTCATCTCTTTACGTGTCTTTTTTTCAATTGGCTAATAGCTCACGAAACACAGCAATATAATTTGCCTCTAATAGCTTGAGCTTAGGTCAAATAGTAATCTAATTTTTTTAAAGACAATTATTGAGTAGAAATGTTAGGTGCGTTCAAAGTTAAAACCATGATTTGACTTATAATCTGGCATAATCCTGGCTTATGCATAAGTCATGTCATAATCCGTGACTTATCAAAAAGTCACTTAATCGCAGTTGACTTATCTGTTTAGTGACGCAATTTAGGTCACTTCCGGTTTGTCATAAGTCATTTCAGACATGACTTACCTATAAGTCATGTAAGTCATTTGACTTTGAACGCACCTACTGTAATATAAAAAAATTACATAATGTAATTATTTTGATGACAAATTTGCTTTATTGAAGAAAAATAATCTTATATTTTGAGTAGTCAATTGTTGCAACCATATTGAACAAAGTCGTTGTAGAATTTTATTATTAAGTTTGGTTTGTTGTTTAATTGTTTTCTGAAACCAATCTACTTTAATGACATCATCATTATGAGATGGTATCATGATAAATTTAATACTTATGGCTGCTGTCTCTTTAATTACAATCTACCATTTTATGGTAAAAATAGTATTTGTTACCATAAAATTGTGGAATGGGGCGAGCCCAATATATCTGTAGTTTTCTACTTGTATTTATTAGACAGAGACCTCACGTGAGAATGAAAGAAACTTATTACCGGTACATGTTTATCATTTTCTGTTCCTTCCATTCATCTCCCTTATCTTTGTGTCAACCCTCTATACTCATCTATTTTTTCAATTCTTTCTTTTTTATATGAATATAATATTCAATTCTCAAGGTGATGTATTTGGTGATGACCCCCAGTGATTTGTGAGTCACCAATAAATATTTTGATACTTGATTATCAGAGAGGAAACTTCAAACAGCATTTTGGAGGGGATTGAATCGAGTTTTTGCTAGTAGGGGAACAATTTTAGATTTATAAAGGCTGATGTCATCCATCTTTCTTATATTGATGACCTAACCTATTGATATTTAATGCAATTGTGGCACGGAGGGGAACCCATGATATTACAGGTTGATCAATAAATGTAAATAATAATAAGGTAGACAATTTTATGTAGTTTTATACAATTTATAATGCATGTTGTTAGAATATTTTTTTTTGGATGGAGGAAACTTAAAAAACAACATTTTCTGCATGTTTTATTGATGTCTTTTTATTTGATCGGGTTAAAAGTGGATGCGGATGGCGGATTTGTTGGTTCTATATAAGCCGGTTTCGGAGAGGCGTAGGTAGAATATTGTGAGTGCGGTATGCGAAGAATTTCTCTCGTTTTGCGTTGAAGAAATCTTTTTGGTAAATTGCACGAAAGAAGGAACGAAATTGGCATCACGTGTGTGCTCAGTGATGTGGTAAGAGGTGTTTTATCGTATGTAATATTCGTTTTATGTTGATGATGACAAGACCCAGGAGAAGGTATTTTCTGCCTCGCTTTTTACGTTGATAGCAATATTATTAAGATGGCGACTATTTAGTATTTTTTTCTTTCTATTTATATAAAAAAAATAAAAATATTTAAAATGCAATGTTATTTTCAGTATTAAATATGTGTTGTCGTTCGATTTAGTTTTATTTTTCAAGTTTGGGAGAAAAAATAACAATTTTTTTGTGTAGATTTTTGAGTGGCGTTAGTTGCGCTTCTCTGCGCATTTCAGGTGCGTTGAAATGAATCGTCTTCTGTTTTTCTTAGGTTGCTCCCAGAGGGCGGGCTACGGATCGGTCGTTGTTTGTGCGCAAGCGCCGGTCGTTGACTTTGTTCGTCGTTCGGCGGTAGGGGGCTTGAGAAAGACGGAAGCAAGACCCAAGTTGATAATTCGCTAATCAATATTCTGTGTACAGATGGAGAAAAACCCAACTCCTATTTTTTGCACGAGCCAACAGGTGTCGGTTACGCAAAATTCAATGTTGAAAGGACGATAGGGAGCAAAAGAATTCTATTTCCGGTTTTCTTTGGTGAAATGTTGTTTTCGATATGTTTTTCATTTTGAATACAATAGCATAATAAAGTGGATTTTGAAATGTCATCTGATTCACTTTTAGAGTAAGCCAAGATATTTTTGAAAATATTCAATAATTTTTTTTAAAAAAGGGAAAATTGGATTTTTTGATGACACATTACGTCACTTTAAAGTACACATTCACATACCTTGAATAAAAGTCAAAAATGGCATTGTTCTAATAATTAAAAAAAAAATAAGTTTTTAGAATTTCAAACATTAATTATGTAGCTTTACAATTTTCTACAGTTATCAAAGTAAATGTGTGGTTAAATAACCGGAACGTTTTTTTTTTAAATGAATGTTCTTAAATAACTGCTCTTGGGTGTGGCATCACATAACCTTGTGTCGAAAAGAGTAACTTATAGAGCAGTATAGAAAAATCATTAGCTATTGTTTATGTAATTTGTGGACGTTTGTTGCAATGGCCATTGTTATTGATAATGAATAAGGTAATGTTTGAAATGAGCAAAAGATGGAGATTAAATCTGTGTCGTGTTGAATATAAAATAGGTAATTTTTTATCATGTACCTGTTCTGTTGGTTATATGTTTTATTTTAGTTAACACCAGCAATTGTGAAAAAGTGGTGTTTGTTTGGTGTCTATAATTGCTGACTTGAATTGCATATCCCATATGATTCAGTTTAACCCTCAAAGCCCTGAAATTTTGGAACAACGTAGAGCCTGATTAATGGGCACAATTGTGCCCATTTGGAGTCTCTACTTTGAAGCGCTTTAGTGCTATTACCATAGTTATGATGGTTTTACTAACCGACACTAGGTGTCACCGACTGTGAAAATGAAGACATGCGATCAAAATGTTGTTTTAAACAGCATGCAAACTCAGTTGACCATGTGTTTCAAAGATGAAGGATTAATGCTGTGTATGTTTGTTTAGTTTATATATAGGGGGCGCAATATTCTAAAATCGCTCTCACTAGAGTAAAATTTGCAGTGAAAACAACAAAAAACTTAGGCTGGGAATTTAAGGGGACAATTTTTTCTTTGGACAATAACTTTTTTATTTTCTGTCTGTTTTTATCAAATTAATTCAGAAAATGTAAATCCATATTCTTAACAGCTACTGTAAATTTCAGATTTTTAAAAAAAAATTTAAAAAAATTATGTATTCACAACTGCAGCTGGGCACAATTGTGCCATAGGATGGGGCTTTGAGGGTTAAATGTTTAAATGTTTTGTTTTTTTCCGATTCAATTTTTGTCCACATTTAAAGGTACTTACCATTTGCATTATACCATTTGTACTGTAATTTATAACCGTATAGGTGAGCTAACCTGTTTTAAATGCTTGTCGAGGGGCTCAGCCTTTCAACTTGGTCTCAACCCAATCACCACCAGAGGTCAGGTACAAGATGAACTAACAGCTGTTACATGAACAACACAATTAACAGTTTGTGGGAAACATGGTGGAAGCAAGTGCAATCAGTGTTGCCCAATACAAGATGGCCAACTGTGATTGGAAGCCTACAATTTTCATTAGATACCAGAGATAAATTCTGTCCTTTTTCATTTATTGCCGCATGCTGCAAAGGGAATTGTGGCGAAAGGGTTGCTTGCTTTGTTTTCTGTCATAGGCTCACAGCACAAACAATTTTTTTTCTCCTCGATTTGATTCAGTGATACATTCGATTATTTATCATGATGAAAAATATGGAGGGTTTTTTTTGCCTATTCTAATTAATTAGGGGACTTATTATGTTGAATCACGATTCTGCCACAAGGGGGAAGTAAGGAGATTACAATATTTATTTATTATGATTTTTTTTTATGATTTTTTTGTTGGTTATGATATTTAATGATTATGAAATTTAATAATAGATTTTATTTTATTTTGTGACATTAAGAGGTAATTTGATAGTTTTATTTGTGTTTTAACATTAAGGTTGCGATCTCTCTATAAATTTCTCATTTATTAGTCATTGAGAGTATAATTTGATTCAATAATTATACACAACAATAAAGTTTAACTTGATTAGAAAAGGAACATTTTGAAGTTAACGATATGTAAAATTGTGCAAGGAGTTTCAATATTTTAAACACACTTTGAAAACTGATCAATAAACATAATTAATTTATACGGGAAAATATAGACGTCAAAAGGGAAATGTTTCAAACTGATACTGATTTTAATTTTGAAGTTTCTTGAGCTGAGCAAACAGGAAGTGAGCTTTTTTTTACATCACATACTGGAAATTGAATTTTCGTTAATCCTATTTTCAATAACCCACGAGCGAGATTGAGTTTTTTCCATTCTTGCAAATTTCCAGATTCATTTCAGTTCTGTATCTTGATTTTTTTTTAAATTTAAAAGGTACTTCTATTTATTTATTTATTTTTAATTGGTTTAAATTAAGAAATAAAATTAAAAAATGGAGACAATATTAAGGAAATTTTAGATTAGGCATTAACTTCTCTTTCTTTCTTGCCATAATTTTAACTTTTCAACTCTATTTCTCTAATTACACAGACTTAGAATGGGTAAGATGATCCCTTCTTAGACTTTGTAAAGAAAGCTTGTTAGCTAATTGGCAAGTCAGTGAGTAATTTTATAAATGTGAAATCCTTTGGGATTTTTGCAGCCTTTAACAGAAACTTGAGTAGAAATGTGGCAGTGAACATCAATTTTGTGCTCTCATCTTTCTCGCAGGCATCTTTCACTCGAGTTTATCTTAGTTAATCTTATAAATATTAGCTGGATGAAGATTGACTCAGAGCCGAAGAGTTTTGTTGGCAGTGACTTTCCTTTTGTGGCTGTTAATTCCAGAGTTATTCGCAAACAGAGTGCGCTCGAGTCGAGTGTAACTTGTTATTTTCTAGTGTTAAGCTTCTCTCTTAATCCTCAGTTAATCCTCATAGGTTGTGTTAATGGACCAAACGGTTGCTTGTCCATTTTGACTAGTGTCACACTAGTTGATGGTCTTTCCTGAGCAAACAGAATCGAAGTTTTAAATTTTGTAGTAATTTTACGACTAATGGAAATTTCTTGAGGTTTTTTTTATGTCTTGGTTGTAAAACGGGACTCTTACATTGATTAAAAATAAATTTTGTGAATTGTAGCGATAGGGGTATTTCAGTATCTGTTTTGGATTTCCCAATTTTGCAGTTTTTTGAGTTTTCTAGTGCATAATTTAATTTATTTTATACCACTCAGCGTGATTGATTAAACAGAAATAGACATTTATTTCTTAAAAGTAAATCTCAATCACGCGACTGAGCATGCAGAACGACCGCCCAAGTTTTCAAGAGGGATAAAAAATGTCTGCCATTATTACAGTGTGATTAAGCAACATAATAATCCCATTATATGGACTGTAAACTGGTTTTAGAAAAGAAAAAAAATTATTTTAACTTAATTATTTATTGATTTTTTTTTTTTGCAGTATATTATTTTAGAATTTTGTTAATTTTTTATTGATTTTTTATTTTCAGGTGTAATTTGGTAGTCGAATTTTGATAAAGATGAGGAAACGAGAAAAAAGACGGCGTTGTCTACTAACACCGTGTGCAGTGACCGTCCTGTTCTTGTTAGTGACTACAGTGCATCAAGTGAGTGCATCCGTAGTCAACTTTACAAGATCAGAGACGGAAACGAGCAAATTCAATCGGTTGACTATCGACCGCAATTCAGGCAGAGTGTTCGTTGGAGCGGTTAATTGGATCTACCAACTTCTTCCCAACCTGCAGTTGGAAGTGGCCGAAAGAACAGGGCCGCAAGAAGACAGTCCGGACTGTCCTGTGACGCGAGAATGCCCATCAATAGTGACAAAACCGACTGACAGTATCAACAAAGTGCTCGTCATCGACTACATTCAAGGACGACTTATCACATGCGGCAGTTTATTCCAAGGACTTTGCTTCATCCGAAAGTTGAGTAACATTTCTATCACAGACCCTTTAGTCAACGAACCGGTGGCCGCCAACAATAACACCGCATCGACGGTCGCCTTTATCGCTCCCGGTCCACCGAACCCACCGACCACTCACGTGCTGTACGTCGGCGTGAGCTACACCGGCAATGGGCCCTATCGGACAGACGTACCTGCCGTATGCAGCCGGAGTCTGGAACCCGGAAAAATGTTGAGCATCGCAGCGGCATCCGTAACGACGGCAACGAGGATACTGGTGAACACGCTAGCCAGAGAACGCTACCCGATCAATTACATTTACGGTTTTCATTCACGGGGTTTTAGTTACTTTCTTACGACTCAGAAGCGGTCGATAGAGAACCAGTATCCGTTTGTATCGAAATTGATTCGTATCTGTCACAAGGATCCAGATTACTACTCATACACCGAGATCCCGATCGAATGCCGATTGGATAACGTGGACTATAACTTGGTCCAGGCTGCCTTTTTAGGAAACCCGGGTTCAGAGTTGGCCAATGAATTGGGGGTCTCGGCTCAAGACGACGTGCTTTATGCAGTCTTCTCCCAAAGTAAAAACGACAGTGATGTGTATGATAGGGCTAGTGCAAAATCTGGCTTGTGCGTCTACTCGTTGAGGGCCATCCATAGACAATTTACGAAAAATATCCAACATTGTTTCAGTGGAAATGGAGATAGAGGATTGGACTTTATTAATCCGAGCATGAAATGCGTTCATACGGTAAGTCATCTTTTTATCTTTTTTTTTATTTTTATTAATTTTGTTATCTAAAAGAGAAGAAAATTTTGAAAACAATATTCTAAGTGCACTCACGCAGGATAAAATTGTGCTAACGCAATTAAAATGAGTGCAGTTTAAGTTCAGTGGTGAAATATACTCAAAAATTGTAATAAAGGTAAATTTAGAAGAAAAAAATGCAATAATAATGGTTGGAATCTCTTAGGTCTTATTGTTGCTTTGATGGGTCAAATTTGAGACCTACATGAATGGCTTTTTTCTGATTTATCACGGTTCAACAGCCAATCACATCTTGAACTGCTGATAGGGGGCATCGAGGGCAATTACTCAGAGGACCAGTGATGTAAAAGGGCCCAGGCAACTGGGATACATTCTTCAGACTGAGCTTAGAAAATCAGCAAACATTGACCAGAATTGGGTTCATTTAAAGAAATGTTTGGAGTGCTTTGGGATTGGAATTGAAAGTCAAATAGCATATTGTAGTAAACAGTAAGATCAATAATAATTTCGAGTTAGGGACGAGAAATTTATTTTAGAAATGTATTTGAGTTTATTTTTCTAGAAGAAAATGAGCAAACTGTTGAAAACTAGGCTGAGTGGACGATATACAAGTGGTAATTTGGGTGTACTGTCTGGGCACGGTATTTTGATGCCAAATTCAAACTGAAAATATCTTTCTACGCATACAAAAAACTCAATAAATATGATTTTTTTTTTAGAAGTTGCAAGCCATAGCACCATTTACTTGCGTGCAACAAGCTATTTTTGGCTACTGTTTTCGTGCGGTGCGGGCAAAATGGAATTTTATTTTGAATTTGGCATCGAGAGACTGGTCTCAGACTTGCAGTCAGTAGAGACGGAAGAGGTTTTCGGTTTGAGATTTGTTTTCGGTTACCAGGTGTGAGGATACTTAAATGAAATCAACTGTTAGGGATGTTACGACAATTTTTATTGCTTATTGAAGTGACTTCTAGAATTTTAAATCAGATTTGCGGTGAAAACTGACAATTGGTAACTGATAATTTCTCTGGGGAAAATAATCATTGAAGAACGGTTTCGTTGTGATTGGATGCTAAATAATTAAATAATTTTATGAAATTTTGCAAATTTAAAATGTGTGTTATGCAAGGAGGAGATATGAGAATAAAGGTTTTTCATAAATAATGATTTAGAAGTTTTTCTATCTTATCTCATAGAAAAGAGAAAAAACGCTAACCGGTTCGTTAATTCAAAATGCACATTAACGGATAAATTTGACTGAAGTGATTTCTGAATGGGGGAGTATACTTTTATGCGTTTAACACATATTACCTCTTTAATATTAAAAGAAAAAAAATCCAGTGACGTCAAATCTTCAAGAATCCCTTGTGGTTTTTGAGGGAAAGGAGAAGATTCATTGAAGGGTGAATGGCCCAGGGGCAAACGAAGGAGAGCAGAGACGCCAACTGAATAGTAAAATGGCAGAAGAAAGAAAAAAGAAGAAAATCTCTATCTCTACTTGTTCCCCAAGGGTTATGGGAATACGGAATGGAGGCGTGAAAAATCAGATTAGCCTTCGTTTTCTAACTTCAAACGAAAGGAATCGAATGTAATCGAATGTGTGAATATCCTAATAAGCAAACGACGAAGGGTCAGAATGTGAAATATTGGGTTGAATTTTGCATTAGGAATTTTTTTTTTTTAATATTTGAAAATAAATTGGGACTTTGAATAATTTTTTTTTTAGAATTATATTTTCTGCTTTAATTAAATTCACTGGGAATGCATGATGAAAGGATTGAAAAGACGTGTGCACAAGTTGAAGGTAATGGTGAAAGAAAAAAAAATGTTGGAATAAATAATGAGAGAAAGACTTGGAAGTAGATTTATTAATATGTGGGCAATTTTTTGTTGAGTTTTAATTTTAAATTAAAGAAAACTATAAAGAGAGAGAGAGAGAGAGGAAAAAAAGGTGGCAGTCTTTTGGAACAGTGAAATGTTAATGCAAGGTAGTTTTTTTTTAAAAAAAAAAACATTAAAGATGGATGACTTTTAAGAATTTTATAATTGAATTTTTTAAATTATATTAATACTGTTTACGGTTTATGTATTCACAAGGTCGAGATCAGGGTTCCTGTATTTGTCCGTGTAGTGGCGCTACTATCGACCCGCTATGACGGTGCTGTGTCGTCTTGTTTTAAGGTTTTTAAGTTTTTATACAGTATTTATTTGTACATTTTTACAGAATAAATGCTATTAGGGTCTGCAACGTTTCATTTTTATGTTTTTATGTTTTTTTTACGTTTTGACGTTTTTTTTTTAAGAGGTAAAGAGGTCAAATTTGCCATTTTTTTTAAAAAAAAAGAAAATTGAAGTTCGTATTTTGATAGCTTTTCCCTGCGTAGTCTTAATTCGGTTTAAAATTTTTAATTTTAAACTTAAGCTTCGTCAAATCATATAAACCACTTAAGATGAGTCATTAAATAAAAAAATGTTTCCGGATTGCAAATTTCAATCACTTGTTAAAATAAGCAGAACGACATGTCAAAATGTTGAAGTTATTCAAATATTAGTAATTTTGAAGCTGCACATTTCAAATTTTTCATTTTTTTGCTACTAATTTGTTTCACATTATATTGAATAAGTAGAAAATACAAAGTTAAAGGGGTTGTAAGTCACTTGAAGCCGGTCAAGTAAGAATTACTTCTCCTTACTACGTCACAAGTTTTAAAATTCTCGAAAGTGGAGAAAAGTTGTGAATAAAAAGAGAAAAAAAGTGAGTGAAATGAAGACGGCGAGAAAGCAGTAAGGAAACGTCTTGAGAATAAAATTGTGCAAAGATGTCGGGCCTTATTTCTCAAGAGGGTGATGTTAGATGATCCTGGAAGTGGCTTCCTTATTATCTCGTCGGTGAAGTTTGAAACTTGCAACGAGATAAGCTGATGTGCCTCATCTCATCCCCTGTGATTTATATGATATTCTCAGTGGCTGGCAGCCTCCACTGACCTGTACTAGAAGGGGTCAGAATTGTCAGAGCCTCGAGGTGTGATGTTGAAACGCCAAACTTGTCAGATTTCTTTATATTTTTAGTCTGAGATGTTTGGTATAGGTGGAGTTGAGGGCTAAATGCAGCTGATGGTAATATTGAAAATTTGAAATTCAAAACCGAAACTTCAGCGAGCATGTACACGGGCTGTCACTGATGTGTAATAGAGGTGAAAAGGACCGCGATAAGCTGATAACTTTGTTTTGTGACAATACATTTTGGATTCTAATCTGTCGTGATGAGAGGCAAGTGACATATGAAATTGAATGATGCATGTGTTCAGAAGTCTCAATGTCGGTTGGCTTCCATTTTCGTTGAATTTTCTGAAGTGAAAGTGAATCTTTTGTTCTCGGATCTAATTATAGCTACCAGAACATGTATTTCTGTAATCTGTCGGAAGTAAGTTGGTTACACACACTTGGATTCCAATCCAATTTTTGTTAGACATGATACGAGAATCTCAAGTTAAGTTTAATATAAATTTGATGCTTGGAGTCGTCTGCAAGTCTCAAGAGGTCGTGGTCTGCACTTTTGACGATTGTATATCTGGAACATTATAACTGCAGATAACAGTTACATTATTAATTAAATCATTAGCTATCTTAAACGCGTAATTTTAGTTGATAGCAAGAATTTTCAGGAATTCAGGATATTAGGTATCTTGTTGAGATTCATGTGTAAACAAAGGTTTAGTGGAGTATAATCCAAGATTGCAAGAAATCTTTTAGCTTTAAGACGTTTGTTCGTTGGTCTGCGTTTAGAGGTAGCGACGGGAGCCGAAAACACAAACACAGACACAAGTGGCAGGCAGCGGTCTATTAAAAACCAGTTGTTTGTGGACTTTACGGGTTGCATTGAAGATAGCTTACAAATTGAAATACTTATAGTTTTTTTGTTTTTTTTACTTTTACCGTATGTTCTAGTATTTCGATTGAAACATGTAGATTATGAAAGTTAAGCAAAATTGAAGTTGTTTGACTTTATGATGGCATACTGGTTTAAGATCGTCTGGAAAAGCAGATCAAGGCTTTTAGCATTGAAAAGAGCAATCTTTATAACGAGATAGAGGCCTAAAAGTACAAGGGCAATAATCGCGAACATGAAATATGGCGGAGTAAGTTTTTTGAAATCATATTTGCACGTTTGCTGATGATCTTAGCCAATTATAGTATTTTCCAATTTTATAAAAATATTACATTTGTGTATTACTTGGCGTATGTATTGAGAAACTGATCCACGATGACTCCACATTGAAATGATTAAAATTAATTAATTAATTACTGAAAAAGTGCATAACTAATTTTTAGATTTTTTTCTATCGTACGCCCCATGAAAACCATAAAGATGTGGATCGGATCTTAAGGAAAAACAGATGGGCCGTGATTGCAGCCTGCTTAAAATGGCAATCTGGTTTAGAGAACAGGCTAACCACAACTACCTTAGGTTTATTCGAAAAATCGTTTAAATTTGTTAATCAGATTTAAGCCAGTTTAAATGAATAATTTAGACAGCCTTTTAAACAATACATGATCGCTGAACTAAGGGAAAAATTTAAAATAGTCGCATATTCTTGCTGAATTTTAAAATGAAATTGATGAACTCAGCACTCACATCTTTTGTGCAACTAAAGTATTAGGAAGCAATTGGATAAATCGTTAGTTTAGGAGTGTCTAACGGCCTATTTTATAGCTTACAACTCAAAGAAAAGCGTGCCGCAAACTCAATATTAGCTTGGGATTAGATTTCTAAGGGTTAAATCAATAACCAAAGCTAATCTAACATATAACAGTGCAAGAAAGTTCGAATGTAATAAGTCAGATAACACAAAGGTGTCAGTAACGGTATAATATACACTCGGAAACTACAAAGAGGTTTACGTAATTTTTTTTATAAAGACTTAAGGCTATATTCTAATGTATTTTTGAATATTTTATAATGCAGTACAATTATTCATCACATTACATCTAAAAAAAACTCCTTTTTAGGAACTACACAAATAAGTACAAGTAAAAGTTTAATTATCTGAATCCCTAATTTTTGATTAAATAAATTCAACCTGAAACTCTTTCACTTTTTTTTTGAAAGCTTAAGGCAAAAAGTACTCGTTTTGAGACATAAATGGGAAAAGATTATTTCACATCCAAATGAAATTGCAAAAAAAAAATATAAAATAATTAAATAAAAAAGGGTATATGAGAATGATATGAGGAAATGAAATCAAATTCTCTCCATTTCTCGGTCCGAAATGGATTGAATTTGGCTCTCATGGTAAGATGATGGTTTTCTCTCTTTTTCGCCTTCTTTACTTTGATTAATTTTACTTTTTTTATTTAATTTTGTTTCTTCTTCTCTTTTTTTTTAATGCAAAAAAGAAGAGGAGAAACAAAAAAAGAAGAAATATTGAACATTAATATTGGAGATGCAGTCTTCGCTTTTTTACAACGACTTGAGAATTTTCTAGATAATATGTACAGCCATATTTCTGTTCTGTGTGGTTAACCAAAGCTGCATACCAAATTAGGTTTCACAATTTTTTTTATATACAATTTTGTTCCTGATGAGGTTTAGATTATGTGTGGATTGAAGATTTTTTTGGGGGATTTTATATTCTGCACCACATTTCTCAAGTATAAGCTACCATGTTAGATTGAGGGTAGCATGTGTTGGTTGAATTGCAAAATAGAAATCACTAAACGTGTAATTGCAACTTGTAAATTACCTTATAATCTTTTTATTTAAATGTACAACAAAATATGTTGTGCATTTTGATAGAGAAAATGCAAAACAATAATGTGTGGTTAGTGCATACGATAACCGTGTGGTTAGTGCATACGATAACCGTGTGGTTAGTGCATACGATAACCGTGTGGTTAGTGCATACGATAACCGTGTGGTTAGTGCATACGATAACCGTAGGCTTCACCGGTCACGTGACTGGTCAGATAGGTCTTGACAAATCAAGTGACGACCAAACCTGTATATGTTTTGTTTTTAATAAACACTTGTTACTTGTTACACAGTCACTTTACTCTATCGTTAATACTACATGGTGGCAGCGGTAAAACATACTTACCAGTTAATTGTTTGAACATTTCCGGAAATATATTCGTAATGGAAAATTCGCCTATCGTTTTATTCAAATTTTGTAAACATTATTCACATTTTACAATGGAAATCCCCTTTTCCGAGAAATTCAAATTTTTGGACGTTTTAACTTGGCCGCAATGGCGGAAAAGATTTATGCAATATCGAGACATCGCAAACTCGGACGAGAAAACGGCTACAAAACAAGTCAGCGGACTACTATACTGCATGGGCGACAAGGCCAAAGAAGTTTTGACGATATTAAAACTGACGACCGATCAGCTGAAAGATTTTGAAACAGTTTTAGGCTAGGGATGTACCGAATATTCGGCAGACATTCGGTATTCGGCCTATTCGGCCGAAAAACAGCCATTCGGTATTCGGCCGAATGTCAAAATTCAATATTCGGTCGGCCGAATATTCGGCCGAATATTAAAATTGAATATTCGGCCGAATATCGGTCCGAATATTGTTTCGCATCTTATATTAAATCCAATTGTTCTCTTTTGAAAAGAGAACAAACAGAGTACGGACGTATCCATTACGCCAATGAAAAAAAGAGTTTTTTCTCATTGGCGTAATGGATACGTCCGTACTCTGTACGTCAAAAAATTTAATATTTAAACAACCAAATACCAAATTAATCATTTGGCTTTGCTAGGCTATGAATAAATAAATAAATTAAGTAAATATTTTGATTTTTATTTTTTAATTTTTTTTGGCTTTAATGCATTTTCTGAATAACCGGTAACTATTCAGTATATTCGGCCAAATATTCGGTATTCGGCCAATTTATTATTCGGTAAAACTTCGGTATTCGGTATTCGGCCATTTCATTATTCGGTGAAAATTCGGTATTCGGTATTCGGCGAATTTGCTATTCGGTGAAAATTCGGTATTCGGTATTTGGTGAATTTACTATTCGGTACATCCCTATTTTAGGCGCATTTGACAAGTATTTTGTGGCCAAAAGAAATTTAATTTACGAGAGAGCGCGTTTCCACCAACGTATTCAATTGGAAAACGAATCGGTCGACGACTTCATAACATCGTTATTCACCATGGCGAAAATCTGCGAACTATCAAAAATAGATAACATTCAGAATACTTTCATCTGCGATCGCATCATTGTCGGCATGCAAAATCCCCAGTTGTGCAAGAAAATGCAAATAATGGAGAATCTCACGTTGACAAAAGCCATCGACATGGCCCGGCAGAGCGAACAGGTGCGGCGACAGCAAGCCGACCTCAAACCCCATTCTGAAATTATTTTGACTTCGAAAATAGAAGTAGATCGTGTACAGTCGAATAGGATGGAGCATAAGGACCGAGGGAAGAGAAAAACACCATTATAAAACCCGCCGAACCGAGTAGCGACGAACTATGTCGAAATTGTGGACACGAGAAACATTTCACACCACGGTGTCCAGCAGTAAATTCAGTTTGTTCAAACTGCAAGAAAAAAGGTCATTATTCACGGATGTGTGGATCCGCAAAACAAGTAGAAGTTGACCACGTGCAAGATGACAAACTTTCAGATTTAAACTTTATTGGATCAATTTGCGTCAACTCGATCCAAAAATCTTCAAAATGGGCCGCATCAGTCGAAATCCAGAATGTACGTTTATCATTCCGGGTGGACACTAGAGCGGACGTCACATGCATTCCTCTGTCAACTTTTTGAGAGTATTTTTCATTCGTTGGTTTACGAAAACCTACGCGAATTTCTTTACAGCACCGATCAAGGACAACTCGGTACGGTGGACAGTTTTTGGAAGAAAATCGTGTTCAGAGGAAACAAAAAATTGACGGATATTTTTGTCGTTAAAAATTTAAGTCAACCTTTACTCGTCGGCAACACATGCGAAGATCTAAAAATCGTTTAGCTCGTAGGCAAAGTTTCAAGAGAAAAAAACCTTGACGACTTCACATTCGATAGTGGATCCGATTAACGAACTTCCGAAACTATTTGAGAACCTCGGATGTGTCAGAATACCTTATAAAATTCGGATGAAAGATAGAGCAATTCCACACGCTCTCACAACATCCCGACATGCACCGATTTCCATTTTGTCAGAAATTAAAAAAAATTGGATAAAATGCTCCTGTTAGACGTAATCGAACCCGTGGATGAACCAACAAACTGGTGTTGCGGATTAGTCACGGTTCCGAAGCTCGATGGCAGCATCCGCATGTGCGTGGATTACGTGCCGCTCAATACCTACATCAAACGCGAGATTTATCCGATGCCCAATACCGAGAGTTTGTTCAGACGCCTCGGCAATGCAAAATTTTTTCCCAAACTGGACGCAAACAACGGAATCTGGCAATGTGAGCTCGACAAGGAGTCTCAACTCCTAACAACATTCATCACACCTTTTGCGCCGCCACAAAATAATTCGGAACTTAGAAGTTTTTTAGTTACAATTAATTACTTGAGTTGTTTTATTCCCCATTTCTACGTTGGCCCATCCTTTGAACAAGTTACTTTGAGAGAAAAGCGATTATTTATGGGGACGCTCGCAAAAAAATCTTTTACCAAATTAAAAATATCTTTATTGGCCCAACCGACCCTCGCTTGGGTTAACCCGCCAAGAGAAACGGTCATTTGGCGGACGCGTTGAGTTACGGAGTTGGCGCGGTTCTCAAACAGAAGCAATATTCGGACGAATTTCGGCCAATTGCATATGCAGCTAAAACTCTCACTTCGGCTCAACAAAATTGGACCCAAATCGACAAGAAGGGATAAGCGATCGATTTCAAGACTTTATAACAGGACTTGTTGTTCGTTTAGAGACAGATCACAAACCTCTCATTCCGATTTTTACAACCAAATCGCTCGATGATCTTACTCCGAAATGACAAAGAATGCGATTATGATTACAACGGTACTCTTAAACAATTATTCACGTTGCAGGAAAAGATTTGGGCCTAGCTGACACACTATCCTGCCGACTTATGCAGACGACAGGAAAAGACTACGAACTCGATAAAGAAATAATCGCCTACATGAACCAAGTTACCGATCTAATTCCAACATCAGATGCTTGACTCCAGCAGATCGTCAAACAACAGCAAGAAGACCCAACAAGTAAACTTTTAATACAATACATTCAAACGGAATGGTCGCCGAAAAATAAAGTTTCACTGATCATAAAGGAATTTTGACAACACCGCACAAGTCTGACAATCGAAAACGGACTCCTTTTAAAAGCCTTCCGTATTTTTATTTCGGTATCTCTCCAACAAGACGTATTAAACAAAATCCACAGAGCACATCTCGGTATTACAAAATGTCGCGCGTTGCCCAAACAATCCGTATGGTGGCCTGGCCTGTCGAGCCAACTCGAGGAACTTATTAAAAATTGTTCAGTTTGTATCTAGGAAAAGATTGATCAGCATGAACCACTTTTGCCTTCAAAATTCCAGGATCAACTGCGGCAAAAGATCGCATTGGATTTATTTAAATTAGAAACAAAATGATACCTATTGATCACAGATTTTTATTCTCGATTTTGTTTATCCGATGATAAGTTTGCACAAACAAACAACGATTGCGCATTTAAAATCATTATTTGCGGAACAAGAAAATCCAGAAATCGTAGTCAGTGACATCGGTACACACTTTGGGCCGATATTCGGATCGGCGTTTGCACAATTCGCCAAGGATCATAATTTTACACACGTTACTAGTAGTTCCCGCTATCCACAAAGCAACGGCTTCGTAGAAGCAGCAGTTAAAATCGTAAAACAGAGTTTAAAAAAAGCAGACCTTTCAGTTGACCCTATCACCCCAGAAAATGAAGAAACGCAGAGCGAGCGAAACGACAATCCTGCACCTGCAAACAGCATCCCACCTGGATACAATTATGTAACGAGGTCCGGAAGAGGGATCAAACCTCCAACATGACTCGATGTATAGTAGGGAGCTTAATGGGAAGATGTGTGGTTAGTGCATACGATAACCATATGCTTCATCGGTCACGTGATTGGTCTGATAGGTCTTGACCAATCAGGTGACGACCAAACCTGTATATATGTTTTGTTTTTGTTTTTAATAAACACTTGTTACTTGTTACACAGTTACTTTACTCCATCGTTAATACTACAAATAATATGGTTTATGGTATTAGGTTTTTTTTGTGATTTATTTTGTTATTTAATATGGAGTGTGTGGATTTTTTGTTTATAACGTTATGACGTATTTTACACTTTTTTGTTATTATTATGCATTACACATGTCACGTGACTGTCCAAAGTACGAGCATTTGGTGTTTTTATAGCTCTTAAACAATGGTATAGCTATATTATGGCGAATTTAAATGCAATTAGGGAGGAAACAATGAACAAAATTGCAACCTGGAAATTGTTACCTGCAAATGGCGGCGATCAAGGTCATCGATTAGCATTTCGGTTGTACTGTTACTACTTCAATCTCTTGAAACGCAGCAAAACGATTGCTGAATTTCGGAAAGTTGCATCTTTATTTTGTACAAGACAATTAACCAATTGTGACTATTTACTTTGGAATTTTCTAGTTTTTTTAACATTACTTTTCATTAATGGGAAATGCTCATTCCTGTATTCTACATTTTACATTACAAACGATTAAATTCTCATTACGTGTTCTCTAATTTTCTAAAGAAAATTAAAATTAATATTAAAAAATGTGAAATCTGAAGTGAGCTGTTTGTAAGCTGCTCATTAAGGTACTTATACACTACTTCTCTCTCGATTTCTTTAACCCTAGCCTAATCGTTTTGTAATAACAGTAGATATTTTTATCTTGCATTGGAAGCTTACGTGGCCGTTCTGTTTTCTTTGTCAAAAAATTAAGATAATTTATAAGCAATAACGAATACACTTTGATTTGATTAATCAATCACTGATGTGACAAAGCAGAAATTAAAATTCAAAAATGGCATGAGAACCGCAAAACGGATTATCAATCGGAGAAATAGAAAAGTTCATAAAGCCAATTAATCGATTTATACGAAATTACACTGCGTGATTTCAACTACCGTAAAAATTGTGCAGTTGGTCGGAGGTTTGTTCTTCTCGTTGCTGCTTGAAAATACATTTTGCAACTATGACGGATTGTGCAGTTGGTTTGGTCGGTGGTTTGGTTCTTCTCGTGGCTGCTAGAAAAATACAGCTTACAACTTATGACGGATAGTGCATAATCTCCTCTACTTTCTGAATATTTATCTTCAAATTTGAGAAATGATTTTTTATTTTTCTCACACTTTGATTAATCTTTGTGTGATGAAAGTTCTTTTCCTGTGGTGTTTGGCTTAATTCCTTAATTAGACGTTTTAAAGCTAAATGGCTAGCCAATAGGCCTGATACTGGGAGTTATGGGGGCAGTAAATATATCTTCTTCCTTTTTAATTGCTTCGAAAGATTAATGAGGTATAGCAACTAAGAAGCTCACCTTGTGGCCACAAACGGCAATTTTTCTCTCAGCACCTTTCAGGCTGTTACTCAACTCTTTCCAATGTATGGAACAGATTCAAAGCGCAATATAAAAAAAGTAGAATTTTTCATGGAAGCGTAATTAAGCCGGCTTTTGTGTGAATTTAATTTTTATTCTATTTTTGTCGCCCATGTTGGATTAGATAAGTTAAGCCGAGATTCTTTTTAAGTGTTGATAAATTAGTCAGCACTTTTAAGAAAATTACTCTTTCTCTCTTGTTCAATTACCAAAAGAATGGAGAGTAAAAACGCATTAGGGCTACAGTTTAAGCTCGTCTCATGCCACTTAGATACAAGTTAAAAAATAATGAATAAACCCACTCTCAGCCACCATCTTGGATGAGAAATGTCTTCACCTGGATCAAGTGGAATTACAGGTGTTAACAATCCGCCCCTATTCATTAGTTAAATGATTTTTTGTATACATAAAAATCGCTTTAAATGGATTTTTAAGTAACAAAACAAATTCATAAGTTTGAAGGCGGTAGGATGTTCATCGGAAATTAATGCCCGTGTTTGGTAACGTTCTGTAATGGCTGTTTGTTATTAGGATTTTATTGTTTGTGTGTGTTCTCATTAGGTTTTTTGCGAGATAGAATAGAAATAAAGGATTGGATGTTCGTCCTTTTTGTCTCCATTCGTTTATAAACTCTATATAAATGGCTCATTGAATTGATATTGACTAATCTTATTAGTTGCGAATTGTAATTGGTCAATCCGTTTTATTCAGTCTGTTTAAATTGGTCTTGCTATCGTAATTAGCCAATTTGTCTCGTCTTGATTAATCAATCTGTTTGGTCGTGATTGGTGTTCAATTGGTTTAATATTTTTGTTTTGGAAAACTCACGATGGATATCTTGCGACAATTATCTTACAGTGGTTCGTGGAACGTCGCTTTAACTAGAGACAGTTTTCTAAGCATAAATTAAAATTCATTTATGGATTATAAATGAAAACAACATTAAATGTACGAGTACAAACGATGGCAATGTCTGCTGTCAAGGTAAAATAGCATGGCATCTTAATCTAACCTACCGTATATACTCGCGTATAAGTCGACCCCGACTTAAAATGGGTCAAAAATCATTGACCCGCGTATAAGTCGAATTGGAAGATATGCGAGCATATACGGTATTCACAAATCACGTCCGTTCAACGTTCAGGCCACCCTATAGGTAGCCTATGGGGTGGCCTGCATGTTGAACGGACGTGATTTGTAAAATTCTAAAAAAAAAAATGTTTGTTTTTTGACCCGCGTATAAGTCGAATTTGGAAAAATAGGCCTAGATTTGGTCCAAAAATTCTCGACTTATATGCGAGTACATACGGTAACTTGTCTCAATCTGCCTAAAACTTGACAATAGACATTTCTATACGATAGGAAAAATAAGCAGAAATTCAGGATAGTTTTCTGTTTTCTGTCAGTTAGAAAGACTTGCTGCAAAAGTTTACTTGTTTAAAGTGACGCTATCATGTAATAGTGCATCACATCAGGTATTATAATTGATGAATGTCGTGTATGCTGAAATCATCTTTAATTGGAGCGTGTATGGATGGAATTTCGAATTTAACATGCAAGAATAAGCTTTTCAATATGGAAGCATATATAAATGAAAAATTTGTAATGCATGGTTTCTAGATAACTTGTTTGTAAATGAAAATAAGCATGTTGCTAAGGATAGCAAACAACCAATCTATAACGATTTGCTAAAAACTGAGTCAAGCAGAAACAAACATGAGATAACAGTCATCTGTTATTGCGTTTAAAAATGTTGTTTTTATTCGAAAACTTCGGCTTGGTTTTTGTAGTTGTTTACTACAATCATTTACGTAACAAAGTACCCAGACCGCACCTTCGTCATGGTTTATGACGTTGTTTTTATATGCATGGTCCTCGACCTCTGGTTGCGAAATTACATGCAGTGTAAAATATTGGTCTTTAAATGGTAATTTCGCAGCGAAATTTTCTGCACTGTCTTCTAAAATTGGTGACTCGAAGGAAAAGATAGATTATTTGAAGAGAATCTTATATCCAGAAGGGAAAGTGAAATTGGATTGGAATTTAGCAGTAAATTTACCACAAAAGAAGTCGCTCCAAATGCTTTTATTTCTTTGCTTCAAGTACTTCGCTGGAATGAAACATGAATGGAATAAAGTAACAGTTGTAGACTTCTACGTACATTGAATCAAAACTAAATCGTTTTTCTGGTTTAATTTAGTCGTTGAAAAAATTGACGGTATGGAGTAGGGGTGATGTAACATCATGAAAAGTGATATGGAATATAAAAAAAGAAATTGGGGAAATGCAGTGCTTCCAGCTGGTGTTGATACATCAGATTAGTTGCAGATAACATGTGCAATTTTGTATTTTATTTGTGCCAGCTGGTGGCCATATTTGACCAAAGAATAGGATCTAAGCAGTTGCCATAGTAACTGCTAATTGAATGAGCAATGGATGAAGATGATGGGACGAAATAGACTGGTCTTGCCAAATGCAGTTGGCAGAAGGATAATATTTGGGTTCAAACGATTTTTCATCACATGTTGGCAGTCATTCAGATTTAGAATAAGTTTTGGTTGCCATAAAAATTTTCATTTATTGATACTTGTGGCTTCTTAAACATTGGTATTATAATATATTGCACAATAAAACGAGGAAACTCGTCAATTTTGAGGTAGACGTCATCTTTAGACTATCTTAAACGATGACTTCAGGAAGATATGCAAAATAGTTTTTTGTTTGACGTTACGATTTATCACACATCTT
Organism: Strigamia maritima; assembly: GCA_000239455.1. NCBI lineage: Eukaryota > Metazoa > Arthropoda > Chilopoda > Geophilomorpha > Linotaeniidae > Strigamia > Strigamia maritima. The sequence goes on along the minus strand of JH431612.1, from coordinate 519,299 downwards.
GCTTCTTCATTTTATTTAAATTTTGTGCATAGTTACTTAAAACAGCAATTACACGAATGTAGTTAGTGAGATAAATTTTGCAAATTGCTGCCATTAATGTAAAATATGCTATTTCTGTTACAAAAAACAAATTGACTAATTCCTTGATCTATTTTTAATAATAATCACTATACAGTTGACAGTGTATTAATTTATTGTATTTTTTCTTTAGCAACTGGTCATATCCGACGATTTCTGCGGTACCGACGTTAATACTCCTTTGGGTGGCTCGGATCCAGTCCGGGCCAGTCCGGTGATAACTTTCCAAAGCCCCCTGCTGACATCAGTGGCTGCTACATCAACTCATGATTTCACTGTCGCCTTTTTGGGTACGAGCACTGGCCACCTGCTAAAGGTAATGCAATTTTATTGATCTTTATTATGATTTTTATGGGGGAATAGTTTGTATTGTTTAAATAGTTTATTGGGACTGGGAGTGTTATTCATTTGTTATTAAAATTCAGTTGGGCAGTTATAGCCAGAAGATGAAGAATGTGAATAAGGAACGGGATGGGGATTTTTAGGAGTGTAATGTTGAAGATGAAAAGTTGAGTGAAATTGATATTGTGGTGTTTCTGGCATGTTTGGAATTTTCCAAATGGGCACTTGAAGAATTTGATGAATTTATACACAAAGAATTTAATTCTAATTAATTAATATTGGTTAAAGTAATTTGAATAAAACACTCCCTTCTCTTATTTTGTCATTCCTCCAGGGTGTAATTTGAAAGCCGAGGAGCGTTTTGAAATTTGTTTGCGTGTTTATTTGATGAAGTATTTTGCGATTTTTTTAAATTCATATTTCTTGTTTTTTTTGTTTTTTTTTTTTTGCTGGGAATGTTTTCTTATTTCTTAATGAGACCATTTGACTCGCGAATCCTTTGGTGTCGTCTTGTGTTTGCTATTATGTTGGCAACCACATTAATGACACTTATTTCCTGTTTTCACCTATCCTATCTTTCACTTCTTGCTTTGTTGTTCTAATATTTTAATGTCTGTCATTAGTGGTTTTCATTTTCCTATTTATTTTTTATTTTTGAGAAAAAAAAATATATTTTTTTAAATAAAAAGATTTGAAAAGACACATTAAATTAGGTATAAAGAGTTTAATTCTAACTTCAGACACTTTTTTAAGGATTAATGTAATTGAAATTGAAGCCGACTTTTAAAAAAAATAAAAAATCCAAAAAAGATTTTAATGTGATGATTATTTCAATTTTAGAGAAAGGGAAAAATAAGTTATTTTTGCAAATTTTTTTTTTTGTTTGTATGAATTTAATAAAATGTTTTATTTCTGTTTTTATATGAAATAATAAGATTCAGTGGTGTTGAGCGTCCTATTATATTTTGAGTAATCAGTCATGTGCTTTTAATCAAATTGATACTGAGTTTGTTGTATATACATTACACTTACCTCTTATCTGTTTGTTGCCTTGTTGTCTTGGTTACTAACACACCCCTCATGGATTGTGAGGATATTTTTTTTTTGCTAACGGTTTTGTCAAATATAGACACTTGATCAAACATTTACGACGCTTTTTTTTACCATTACGTTTTACTAGAAAACTGAAAAGAAAAAATTGGAAATAAAATTCTAAGAAAAAAAAATTTTAATGCGATAAGTCTAAAAAATAAACATAATTTTTTCTTCTCCTGAATTCAGAACCGATGTGAGATCGACTTGAGAACAGAATAAAAAATTAATATGTAAATATTACAGAGTCAACATAACATTTATCAATGAATTGACAAACAAATGAGTTTTTTTTATAATAACAAAAAATACAGTGGGCAGTGGCAGTCTGCTTTGAACAGGTGTAGTCGTCTAGGTTTTCGTGGAACTCATCGCAAGTCGATTACCAAGGCGCCAGGGAAGGCGGGAAATTTTTCGTAAACATGGCCTCTGGTTTTAAATTGGTAATACTTTTATTTCTATAAAGTATAAAATATACAGCTTATATTTATTGGAAAAAAGAAACGATCAATTTATCTCTCTCTTTTTTGTTTTATTTTATTGTTATTAATTTTTTTCCTCTCGACCCTATCATCGTATTTACAATTCACTAAGTTCAATTTTGAACGAGGACAAAGAAAATTGTGACCGGAAATGAAGTTAGATCTAGTATACGGTGTCAAAGACGAGTCTTCTGTGTTTTCCAAGTTTCTGTCTCTAATGAAATCCCGTTGGAGTTTCATTTTCCTTGGCAAATATTGGCTCTCACTATTGCTTCCTGACCCTACATCCACCTCCCCTCCTCTTCAGTCTGTTGATGTTGGTTTCTTATTTTGTCACTAGATTGTCTCAGATTTTTGTACGGGTTACACAGAAAATCGAAGGCAAATACGTTTGTTTTGTCTTCCTTTATTCTTTATACAGTCGAAGGTCACGTGGGATCTGTTGGCAAAATACATTGGACTGGGGGAGAAAATAAAATTGATCCCTAGCGTCCAACCGGTGAACTTGGGAACGCGAAATGGAGACAAATTACCATTGAACTGCTTTTATAAATTTTTTACTCGAAGCCTGGATTAAGTTGTCCGAAAAAAACATGGAAGGAACGTTAGTCAATTATTTATTTTTAAGAAATAAATTATTATAATTTTTATTATTATTCGAGGTTTATAAAAGGAAGCGGAGCAGTCAATTTGTTGAAATTCAAATATTCAATGCATTTAATGAGGGAACAGCAGTTCATGAATGTTTTAAAATTATGTCTGCAGGAAAAGAGAAGAGTAGTTTTGAATAAATATCGGTTAAATTGACGTTCGCTACTTCAGCTTTTTCAATTTTTATTGATGGCTTTGCGATTAAAATTTCAGCAATAATTCCTTTAGCTATGATGAATGCAAGTAGGGAATAGGAAATAAGTTTTATGGCGTAATTTGTCCCAATTAGCTCATCTAAATTGTTGATGAAGAATGATTGAAAGCTTTTTTTACCTCGTTTTGGTAATTGGTTTTTTTTTTTTTTTTATCTTTGCAACAATATATGCTAAACTGACACGTTTAAATGAAATGCAGCTATTGATTGTTTTTGTTTCTTCTTTAGAATGTTTTCAATCATAAACAAACTAATCCCAGTAGTGGGGTTATGATATGACATAGTGATTGAGTTTCATATAGTTTGATAATACTAATAAAATTGAAAGAGTTTATTATATTTAGAATACACATGTCATTTGAAGTATGGAAATTTAATTAAATATCATGCATTTGGTATTTAAATTTACTAACATCTCATGCATGAACATCGATATTTTTTGAATTTCGGTCCTGAATAAACCACTAAGTTTTACTTTGGATAAGAAATATAAAATACATTTTTTAATTTGATTCTGTGAAATTGATGCATTGCTGTTGTTTACAGAATATGAGCTTCACTTTCAATTTAATAATACTTTTTTTAAATAAAAAAAATTGTTGTTGTTGTTTCTAGATTTCAATTTAAATTATATTTTTCTAATTTTAGGATTTTTTTTTATTTTTTCTTTTTACAAAAAATAGTAAGTTGTTATTTGAAGTTGGAGTCTGAAAAGTAAACATCATATGCTGCTATCACCTTTAGAGTTAGCCAATAGTTTTGCAGATGAAAACCCAAACCAAAAAAAAAGATTGGGAAAAAAATTGCACCTGAGAGTGTAGCCCCATCTTGTCTCTGTAATGCATTTTCAATAGGAAAAGAGGAAAGTAATATTGAAAAACAAGGGCGAACAATTGGAAAAATTTGCCACTTTTGTCTCTCTCTTCATACCTGTGAGATCCAAAAGTTGAAAAGAAAAAAAAAAAGAAAAAAACTCATTAATGAAGAAAAAAAGTTTGCTATTGAAGAGTTTTATTTCTGAAGATCCATTAGGGAAACAACCCGAAGGGGGGAAAAATCTGAAAAACAACACTAGGCTTAATTGAAATAAAAGATTTTTTAAACTGGGTTTCAATTTAATAACTTTTTTGAGCAGAAAATTTGTAATATCATGAACTTATTTTTTTCTTCTAAACTAACAATTTAAAAAAAAAATTCTATTACCTCTTTTTTATTAGATTTTTTTAATAATCATTTTATCCAATGGTCCCTGAATTCAATTGATGGCTGATGCCTTGTAATTTCATTGAGAAAATCAGTGATGCGTTCCATCTCACCCACTCATTGCATTGTCCTCTCAATCTGGACATTGGATGTCTCTCTACCATTAAAACCCCTTATATCTTTAGTGTGGACTTTTTGTGTCCCCTAAATCCTCTTCCGCTTGTAATATTTTCTGTCATGTACAGAATGAAATTATTAAGGGGGTTGTACAAAACTATCAAGTCCCTGCTCTCGTCCACCATTCTCCTCTTTATCCCTTATCCAATTAGATGTTAGGGGAGGTTTATGGACCTAAAAACAATCTCATTTCTCCATCCAAAGATTCCGTTATTGAAATGTACTTTGCACTAGTGTTAAATTTGTTGATTTGATTTTTACTCTTTTTTTTGTTTATATTTTAAGTTAATCCAAAATTTCGAAGATTAATTAAGGGTCAAGTGAAATGTATCTTGATACCAATTAAAATAGACATTTAAAAAAAATTTACTTTATTTATTTGCGGTGCATCAATTCTAATTTTTCTTGATGTGATGTTTTAAATGGGAGTATTATACCAAGATGAGCATACTTTTGAACATGCGTGCTCAGATTAAATTTTCCATTTTACAACAATCAAATGACTCCCTGGGCTCGTTTTGTTTAATGGGTTAAAATCTTGAACTGTGAACTTTGAACTTTGTTGATATGACAGTCCCATGTTGCATCACACCATAAATAAAATCTTCATCTCGATGTTGCGCAAAGATGTTACTTGGTATTTGTATAAAATTATAATAAAAGGTAATGTTTTCTTAACACTTGGATCGTAATCGCTCTTTTTGTTCAGTTAAATGGATCGTTACTGATAAGGATTGTAATCTTTATAGTTTAGTTTACTTTTTATTTGCCATAAATCAAGCATGTTTGTTTAGTCTGACAACATTTTCAAAAAAAATTCTTTTAAATTTGTTGACTTTAAAACAAGTTTTTATAATTTGGATAAAAAAAATAAGTTAAAATTATTGCAAAGCGTTTTTTCTGGATTTTTAAATCCACAAAGTTTAAAAGTGTATCTTCTTATTTATATTTTTAAATTTTTTTTTCAAGACTTAGTTTAACCGGCTCTCTTCCATTAATGGGTATACACTTACAGTTTGCCTAGATAAGAAAGATTTAGATGCATGAGACTCACCCGTTCGGCGCTCCACCTGGTTGCACTATTTCGTCACTAGGGGACCAGCAACATGTACCAAGGCCGTTTAGATGTACGGTTGAATGAAGTCTGGGCCTTGTCTCTTGACAACCAGTTTGGCTTGGTTGTTGGGTCAGCAACCACTTATCTGTGAAATTTTCAGATGGGGAGTTACAAGTGAATGTTTATGAGAATAAAACTTTACCTGCTTTTGAGTTTGTTTAGTTTTTAAAAAAAATACTACATTCTTTTTTGAGTTTATTATAAAATTCAAGCTCAATGCATATTTTCTTAGTACTGAACTTGTAATCTGCTGCGCCATTTTAAATTTTAATTATAGCTGCTCTGAAAACGGAACTCGATACCTAGATTATCTATAATGCATCCCTGGATGCTTCTACGTCCCATTGAAAAGAACAGTGAGAGCTATTCATAGTTTAAATCCCATTATGTTGATTATTGATAATCAACATAACCCTTTCGTTGACAATAGATTCGAAATTAAAATCCATCTGTTGTAGGAGTTTGTAATTAAAACTGTTAGATAATTAAAAATATTTGTAATATCGATAGACGAAGTAAATGGAAGATCAAATGTAGATGTAAATTGAAGTAAATTGTAGATGGACTGTAGATGAAAGTGAGTACAATGCCATTGTATTGGATTACTGCAATCGATCAACTGCTTATTATTAATAAGCATGTATGTATTAATAAATTGGTGTGAAAAGCTTTTCCAAGAAGAGATAATGAGTTATTGATTGGTTATCGATTGGGTTCGGCTGTCTTAGTTAGTCGCGAGGGATTTTTAATTTTAAAAATGTGTCTAAGCCAGTTGTTGTTGTTTTAATTTGTAATCCAATTTTGTTGTGTGCAATTATTTCAAGTTGTTGGAAATGTGCAGGCCATTAATGTGTCTCTTGAAGATCTGCTAATCTTTGACTGCAATTGCGTGCGAGCTGCCATGACACTTGCCACGCCCCTTATCGGTGATTTAGAGAAATAGATAAGTGTGACAGCCACTTTAATGGCTACTTCTACCAATTAAAATTTTTAAAAATCTAAAATTACAGTGAAAGTTTATTTATTTAATAAGAATGTAAATGGTTATCTAATAAAATATTTAATTCAATGGAAGAAAAAAAATGTTATTTTAAAAAAATTTCCTTTTACAAACGAAGCAGCAAAATGAAATCCCAGTGGTTACTGGCCTGTTTATCTCTTATGAATTTGAAAAATTAAATTCCCAACACTAAGTGACGCTTTTTTCTAGTATATATAATATAATTACTATACAAAAATATAGTTTATCCAATGAAAGTTTGCAAATGGATAGAAAATATAGAGTTTGTGTGTAACTGTTTTCACTGATTGTGTTTTTTTTTTTTTGTGGGTCCACTTTGGCAACAATAAGTACTATTAATAACACGCGAAGTGAATTTAATGGAATTTTTGTCATTAAACTTGGATGGTTCTGGATGGTTCTGTCTGTCTATCTGTCTGCGTGTTGTCATTGACCGTTACCTGGCAACGAGTTTCTCTGCGAGTAGTTTCTGACGTGAGCAAGTGTGAAATTAAAATGACAAGGCTGGTGTGAAACCCCCCAGACGCCTCATTCTGCAATGTCTTCACGCAAGTCAAAAGTGTCGATAAGAAATTTTGTTGCGGTGTAAAACGGTTTGTCCGGTTTGCCGACTCGAAATTCTTAATGCAGCGTTTGTTTGATTATTCACGCCGATTGATTGAATTTCTGATATGGATAAATGCAAAACAGAAACTCATGCACATTCCATTTTAGCAGTTTGCTACATAATGAATCGATTTTGAATTGAATTAATAATGGTAAATTATTATTTATTATATATGTTTGCATTATCAAAACTGACAAAAAAAAATTTTTTTGTGAATATATTTTCAAATACATAACAATGAGTGTGTTGGCTTGACATAAAACTCGATATTTTAACTGACAAATTACATGGAGAGGAGGGAAAAAAGCAGTTGAGAAAATAGTGGGCAATTTCAGTAACGCCTCTCGTGACAAAATGAGTAAATGAATTTGAACCTCCTATGGAGAGAAAAAAACCCTTCCGTGTGACCTGGCAAATGACGTGTATATCTCGAAACAATCTGTGGTTTAATTAAGCGGAAATGTATAAAGAATACTTATGTATAAGTGAAATACGGAATATTTGCGAATAGCAATTTGTGTGGGAAATTTATAGATTCATGAAAACATGATGATGAAATAAATTTGTGGCTTATTAATTTTAGCTTATTTATTTGAAAAGAGAAGAAAAAACAAAAATCGATTGCGTTTTTACATTGATGATGTTGCAATACTTGACTTGGTTGTATTTGGAACAAACAAGCACTTGGAATAGATGGGTGGACTTTTCTTGTTCACAACATGAGGCCAAGGCAATGGACTGTGGATTGATTGCAGATACACCTAAGAATGGTTCTGCGTGTAGCGAGGAAGAGAAAAAAAAATGTCTAGTGGATGACCTTAGTCTATTGGTGGTTCTATGAAGCAGACACAGGTCAAGAAAGGGTCGTCTCATTAGAGGCACGCCCTCTTGTTTCGGCCATGGATGTCCAATAGTACTGTAGAAGGTTACAGTCTAAATAGAGGGGATTTCAATTGAAAATCTTTTTTTCGGTTTTTTTTTTTTCTTTCATTTTTTATTATTATTATTTTTAGATTTCGTGACTTATTAATTTTGATGAACTCTATTGAGATTATTAATTAAAAATAGGACAAAGAAATTGGCCAGATATTGAGGATTGTAGATTTTAATTGAGTTTAGTTGTACAAAGGTCCCTACATTTTATGCAAAATTGGTTGTCTCCCCCTTTACTTGATGGAACCTAATCATCTCTCGTACCCTCTTGTGAGTAGATGTTTATTGAATTCTGTGATTGGAGAAGTTCCCCTCCCTTCCCACTCTTCTCCTATTCTCTTTTCTGCTTCTATTTTAGTTTTTTTTTTTTTTTTTTGTTTAATTTTGATCCTCCTCTCTTTCATCGTATTCGTGTCTTGACCGTATTCTAATATCCGGTGGTTGTCTACACAATTTATTTCGCTTTGGAGTATTGCTGAAGAAGAGGAAATATTTGCTGATATTTGCTTTTCATTAAAAAATAAGAAAATAAGTTGTTGTTCGAGTAAAGCTTTTTTTGTAAAAACAAACTTTTCAATAAACCTTTACGTAAATAAATATGATATGTATAATTTTATTAAAGTTTTTTTTAGAAATGAATATATTTTTCTGTAATATGTATTTTGTTCAATTAATATTCTGTGAAATACGTAGATGGCAAGTCGATTATTTTATTCTTTTCTTGTAATTAGGCCATTTGTTGTTTGGATTGATTGAGCTGACGATATAATGGTTTCTTTTTATCAATAGCTTGACTATCATCGGAAATGAGGACCGAAATTAGTGGGTTTATCTGGCAACAGATGGCTACACAAAATATCGCATTCAGGCATAAAATTAAAATTGATTTTTGTCTAAGTTATTTTAATTCTTTCAGTAGTTTTACTGAATTTGGCACGTCTTCATTTATCTGGACAAATTAATGTGATTTATTAGGCTTGGAAGTGCGGATGGCCAGATTGGTTTTACAGCTCATTAGAGAGCCTTTTGTTTCTGGCCGTTGGTGTCTGTTGTTGTTTGCTAAGTATTTTGCATTAAAATCAGTCATCTGGAAATAGGAAGTCATGTGTCGATCAGCCGCAGCAGTGAATTTTGGGAAGGGCAGCACAAAACTTGCATGCGGTTTGTTTAGCAAATAACATTTGGCTTGTTTTCATATCGGATTTTTTTAGCGTTTTTTTAGTCCTACTATGTTTATATTGCTTAACATAATGGCCACACCTGCCATTGGCATGGCGTAAAACGAATTAAAAACATTTTTACTCAATAAGTGATTTATATCCATATTAAAAAAGTAATAGTCGAAATAACAGTAGAAAACCGTTTTATTGGTTGACCTTTAATCAAAATCGAGACATAAATTTGTCTTACTGTTATTTTAGCGTGAACAATTTATTTTTACCGCTACGATACTAAAAATCATCACAATTGCTCTAAACATTTAGTTTAAATATTTTTATAGCTAAATGTAACAAAATTTATTTATTATTCGATTTTCTTAGGGCGCAATGCCATTATTAAATTACAATTACAATACACAAACCAGATGATAGTTTCAGACATGAAATTTGATTAATATTATCCAAAAAGACTTTGTTTTGAAAATGGCCCAATGAGAGATTTTTCGCCAAAATAATAAAGAAACTTATATTTTTGTTTTATTTTATAAAACTTCGTAATAGTACCATGCGAATCGAAAGTATGAAATGTTTCAATGTCATTTGAGAAGAATGTAAGTGTATTAATATTTCCTTTTTTTGTTCCGTATATATGCAAGTGGAATTAGTGGATTAGAAATTTTTCTTGCTCTGTTTTCCATTTCACAAGCAATTAGTTTTGGCAGAAAGTTAATTCAGGATGTTGTAGCCATGGCAACACATTTGATTATGATTTTGCAGAAGAACATAAAGCTAGAAATGAAAGGATCTGGCTGCTCAAATTACTAGCAACAGATTTTGATGATCATAATTTACTCTCGGTTTCCTAAAGATGGCGGTTCTTACCTGTAAGTTGTTGACTTAATTCGACTTGATTACATGAGCAATTAAATAAACCGAAATTATTCATTTTAATGTCGCATTACGTCTTATTGCCATCAAGACATTGCTTCGGCTTAATTAGGCCAATTTTAATAAAGTCACTCTGAATTAACTTTTATTGTACTCACTTTGGTGCTTTTACTTTAACATGCTATGTGTAGGGAAAAGTTGCTAAAGGTATTTGCGATTTTTCATGTCACTTTGAACATTGCATAATTAATCATCTTTTTGTTATTTTCTCCTAATAATTTCCTCTAATCGTCGAGGTCAGTTTTACATAAAACGTCGAGTCGGGGGAAAGGTTTGGTCATCAACACGAAAATTTCCCGAGAACGAATCTTTGTGTGTAATCACTGGAGCATTACCCTTTGAGAACAAAAGATGGAAACCTCACAACTGACCTTTGATGCTTTCGTGGATCAGTGGTCATTCACTAAAACTATCCCCTATTCTTCCGAGCCTTTGGCTTCCTTCTCGACTCTCAACTTCCACATCTTTCCAACATAGGAACCTCTGAACCCGACGCCCTCGTACCTGAACCTTACTCTTTTCACCCTTCCCTTTTCTTCTTATTCATTACTCTTTGCTTGAAGCGCATTTGGTTGTGCAAAAATGAAAATGAAACTTAAATATATTGGGAATTGGATTTTCAATTTTTTTTCTTTAGCTGATTCATTCATAATCGAGAAAAGAATTTTTTTTAATTTTAATTTTAAGTTTTGGGAAGAATTAGAAAAGTTAATTGATCGTTTATTTCTTTCAATGTCATCAAAAAGTGATCTGATTTTACTGTGTCGGTTCAGGCGGAGTAGTTTAATTAGTACAACTGGCAAAACACGCTTGATTGCCTTCTACAGCATCGCCTCCTTTTCCCTTTCGAATCCAGCTCGAGGCGAGCGGTCAATAGGTGTGTAATTACATGAAATTAGCGTACACCTCTCCTGCTTATTGATTGGCTAACTTAGCCGTAAGCTGTTATTGCTTTGCCATTGGATAGCGCGAACCATGTGCAAAAATAAGGGAAGAAATTTCGATTTTCAGTTTATATATAACGGTGTTTATATTGAAAAACGTAATATCTGCTGGAGATTTTATATTTTTAAGAGTTTTATACATATTAAAGTGATTAAAGATATTAAAGATTTATAAAGTGTGGTAACTTTTATTTTTTTGAATAAAAGAAAAGTAAATTTGATTGATTGATAGAATGATGGATTCAGTGGTTTTGAAATTGGCACATGTCAATGGAGATCACATTTATGCATGAATCTGTAACGAGGTTCGATATTCGTAATTTTTAGGATTTTATAACATTTTAATATATCGTAAAAGTGTTTTATATATATATTTTATATATATATATATATATATATATATATATATATTATATATAAATTTTTTATAAAGAATCGATGGAACTAAATTCTGATTTCTTTTTTATCGATTTGGTACAAAATTTTAGAATAAAACCGAATACTTGTTCAGAAATTTGACCAAATCGAGTGTACGGGAAATGGCTTTCAGTGCTAATCTTGAGCGGTTGGACCGAAAGCCACTTCTGCGATCGATTTAATCGAATATCTGAACTAATATTCCATTTTCTACTGAAATTTCGTATAAAATCGATTGATTGTGTGCGAAATAAAGTCTTATTCAATAATATCACAAATACAGTCATACTACTGATACATGAGATGTTTAAACCTGTACAGAATAAAGAAAACAATCAAAAATAGAAAATTGAATTTGGAATAACAAAAAATTGAAAGGACGGAGAGAATGATTGAAAATCATTTTTTTACATAATCTTTCTCCAATGTTGTACGTTCATTAATATATAATCCGAGCTTCATTTTTTTCTCCTGATTACTGTAGTTCAGAAATTCGATTTTTGAAACTTAAAAAAAAAAAAATATAAAATAACAAGGCAAATGCTCATGAAAGGTAGCAATATAAAAAAATATATATATTGTTTTAGAATTACCGGCATTTAAACGTTAGTTATAGCGCACAAAAACAATCTAAACAAGTTTTAGCCGAGATGTACTGGGAAACGTGATTGTATTGCTGTGTCACGAGTTCGCATTAAGCTGTGTGGCACTGATAAGGTTTATGTATTAAGGTTAAATGGTTAAAGGCATGTTGAAATTAGTTCTATTGTTCAGCTTTTGTGTTTCTACTTTAATTTTTTAATTTAACTGCAAGAAAAACAAACTTCTCTAATAGTAGTTTGAAAAAAAATTCAAAAAAATTGAATGAGATTTAAAGAAATCCAGAAATTGTTGGATACATAATTTCCGTATTTTGTATGAATTTACTGGGGTTGTTTTATTTAAGAAAATTGGACATTATATCTGTGTTGACAAAGGATTTGACTAACATTTTCTAAAGGAGATGTGAGAGAACAGACTTCTACTGTTTGGCTATGATTTGGTGTATTTTAAAGAGCAAAATCCATCCATACTAATGTTATCTAATGTATAAAAGCCTTTGGTCATTATTGTGTACTTATTTATAATGGAGTACTAAGATATGATCATTTGCCTAAGTGAATCATCGTTTATGTGGAGCGGTTTCTGTTATCCTGTAGGACGTTTTCACAATGTATCATTATGCAAAGAAGTACTGTAGTTGTGTGTGTGCATAAACTAAATGCACTTTGGTAATAGAAGAATCTGTTGAGATGAATGCTTATTCACTCAGGCGAATGACCATTTATTATTTCGCTATTAAAAAACTAATCAGTGGTATTTTAAAATAAATGACTTTTAGTCGAAGAGTAATGGATTATCTACTGAATTTGGATCAAATGTTGATTAGTTGTTGCAATCTGCTTTTATTTAATACAGATATGGTATACTTTTTTTCTAAAATTCTAAAACCCACATCTATTCAGGAAATTCATATAATATAGTCGAGTAACAAACAATAAGGCGCATATTTTTCAGATGAACAAAAAGATATTTTTGTTTTGTGGGTTTATTGGCATCACTTCTGAGAACAGTAGACGGGACAGCTACTTACCGCACTTCTACTGTTTCACTGTCAGCAAACATTTTTAGTCAATTACAACATTTTCCACTATTGCAATCATATAAACAATCACTCTATATAATTCAGAAAAAAGAAATAAAGTAATATGTAGGAAAAGTAACTTGACCTAAACTCTGTTTACGCCAGCTTGCCAAAACTTCACATTGGATAGAGACCTGCGAACTATTGCTGCAAATGCGCAATCCCAGAAACGCCATCTTAATTTGGAACTTTTTTTGATTGTTAAAACCGTCATTTTAACAATTAAATTTGAATTCTAAAGCATTGTGATATACTCAATCAATGGGTGTTTTTCGCAAGCTGGCGTAAACAGAATTTAGTACTTACTTGAGTTGAGCTACCACTAGGCCTGTGCGATATTTTTCCAACATGCGATACGATATTGCTCGAAAAGCGATAACGGTGCGATATATCGCAATACTGCAGTATCGTTAGAAACGATATGGCGATATTCAACGATATTGCGATATATGGCGATATGGCAATATTGCGAGTGACGTTTTTGAATTTTTTTTGGCGTTTTTGGGTTGTTTTGACGTTTTTTTGGGTGTTTTTGATGTTTTTTGAGTTTTTGACATTTTTTTGTTGTTTATGACATTTATTGGTTTTTTTTATCATAATTTTCTATTGCCGATATTCCGCGATATGGGGATATGACGATATTGCGTAATATCGCCATATCGCAGCAGAGATATATCGAAAATACGATATATTGCCACTGTAATGGAGCAACAATATATCGCGATATTTGTTTCAAAAAATTATCGCGTTGCGATATATCGCAATATCGCACAGGCCTAACTACCACCTCCCTCTGTGATGAAGCTTCAAATATTGTTTTATTCACATGCACATTGCATGGTATTCTACCATTCTTTTTGTAATCAACTCACATGTCAGTCTTTGATAAATAAACTAGTTTGGTGTGTAAATCAATAGATGAGAGTAAAGTGTGCGGTGCAGTCTTAATTAATCAGAAGAGTAAATCGATATGAATCGATCACGCGATATCGATTTGTTAGCACTCTGGGTGTAATTTCTTTACCTAGAAAGAAGCCTTGGAAAAGGAGTAAGGAGTGGTCTGATTTAAGAATTGGTCCCCGCTGGGATATACCGAGTCAAGGACCCCATTATATGTGATAATGGTAAAAAGGGAGCTGGAAGGAGGTATATTTCCGTTTTTTGTGATTTATGTGTCCAATTGGAGTGTAATTTTTTTCCCAGTTCGGTTTACTTTTTGTTTATTATCTTGCACTGGATGATTTTGTTGATCATTTGTCATCATTCTGATCACTGCATGACTGCAAGTGTCATTAGTACTTGTTTTTCACCTTTTTTCTACACTTTTGTGTTAAAATTCGAGAAAAAAAACCTAAAAAATAAAAACGAAAAAAGAATTTTTTTGTTTCAAAAATTAAAATAAAAGTTTAGACATTTTTTTATTTTTCTTTTTGTCTGCTCTGTGTTTTTTAATTTTAATCTTTTATGTGATTTGATTGACATTTCCGGTTAGTTGTCGTCGTTAGCTGGCGCTGTTACTGATGAGATTTGCTTGTTGGAAATTTGATAAGAGCGAAAGCAACTGCCATGCATCAAGTTCTGATTGCATTAAGAGTTTTTTTTCCGAAAAATATATACAGCAAAAGACGTGTAACATTGTTTAATATGATTTTGTGAGACATAAAACGTAAAGTATAAAAAAGTTATAAAAAGGGGGATTATAAAATATTACACATCATTTTTCGCTACGATATTTTTCAATTGATTTCTAATCGGGCGGGATCTCAAAATGTCTGTTTTGGACACGTGTGCATTATCTTTAAGTACTCTCACATAATGTATAATTATTTTTAATTAAAATAAGATTTTTAATTTTTGATTTTAATGGAAAATTTTTAATTGAATTAAATTATAGCGTACTAAAGAAATGAACTTTGCAAAAATCACTGATTGTTTAGCTTGGTATTGTTTATTATATTAATTTTAAATGAAAAAAAAATTATCGAGAATTGATTTCAATTTCTCTTATAAGTTAAAATGCGAATTAAGGGCGTTTACCACAGTTTGATGCTGCACTGCACGACTATACTGCAATGTATAAGTTAGAGTTTGAAACTGTAACACGTTGTATTGACTTCTTGGGAAAAAATGTTCAAGTCAGTTTTAAAAATGATGAACCATTTCAGAGGTTTAACATTTTCTTTTATATATATATTATATACAAATGGTGTTTGATGTTGGAAGTTATACAAACAGGATATGAAAAGGAGGGATTTTCCTTAGGTTGGAGACAGGTCAGAAATTGTGGGTTTTTTTACCTCGAGCTATGCTCCACTGTTACAATGAAAAGAATGTAAGATTCTCTGACGTTTACTCCGTTTTATTTCAAGTCTCGGCTTCGTGCAATGGCTGCCAGAGGCACAGGAAAGGGTCAATGGGTCTCTTGAATCCATATATCGTATTCGTATAAAACCTAAATAATCCTAAATATTATTGGGGAACCGGTTAATTTGCATCTTATTGATGTAAAATAACATGCACAGCTTTATGGAGTTAATTTTTTTAAATTTACATTTAATTCCTTGACATCTGACCTGAAATTTTTCAGGATTTTTTCAGTAATTGTCGCCAGATGCTGATGATGAGAACATGACTGAGCATGCTCAGTCAAGATGTTTTAATGCAAGATGGAAATGTTCTCGCAAAATGAATTGGAGCCATCGGAGGTCATGTAAACTGAAATTTTTCAACTTTTGAAAAAATTTGTCACGAAACAAAGCATCAGTGCAATGTTTTAAAAACATTCACCAGATGCTGCTGACATTTGAGCATGCGCAATCAATGTACACAAAGGAATATTGTTATTGCTAAGGCTGTCTTCAAGAAGCGGCAAAACAAGGCTCAACCAAAAGATTTTTATCTAAACTGTGTTAAATGTTAATTTCAACTGTGTTTTAAGCATAAAACCTAAAACTGTAACACTTGAAAACATACATTTTCTGAATGCAGCTATCGACTGGTGTTTGCAGATGGCATTATATTTATAAACTGCATACAGTTGGGGTTGCCACCAGCAAAAAGCGTTTTTACTAAAATGCATAGAAGCAAGCTGCAAATGCCAAGGGGCAGAAAATTGCATTCCCAATATCTTAAAGGTTTTTGAATAAAATGAAACTAAATTTTTTGTAAAAATATCTAATGTTATTATCTTAAAGAGAATAAAAAAATTTCCTATTCAAGGAGAAGTATGCAGACAAATGTCCATATTTTCCAGGTGTGGGAGAGTTAAATAATCGATTTGGCTGAATTTTCTTCCATTTTAGTGTTGTTAATAACATTAAGTATAATATGGAGTTGTCTAGTGCCAAAAAAATATTAACTTTTAACTCGTCTTCCAACATGTTCAACTTTAATGCATTTATGAGACACTTTTCTTATTGTGTTGTGCAATATTCAATATACATATGTACGACCGTACTGTGGACAAGAAAACAGTTTCAATTTCTTGGTTTGCTGCATTATTTAGAATTCTTTTGTTTTCAAAAATCTATCTAAATTTATAAACAATAATAGAATATTAATAATAAAAATATTACGTTTTGATGAAGTTATATTTTTCTTTTCTTATTGAAATTTTGAATTCAATTACAGTTCATGCATTTTTTAAACCTTTTGAACTTTTTTTTTTTCGCTTTCTATTTGTCTTCTTTTGATCTCTTGCACACACTAGCCACTAGTGGCGCTGTCACAGGAAGTTACTTTTCAGAAATTTCAATTTCAAAACCCATTTCTCATTATCACCTGCAGATTTCTCCTGCTCCTCGGCTATAAATTTTTTTTTATTAAGTTTTATTGTGGTGTCTTCAACAGGATAAAGATGGTACAGGTCGTAAGGTGAAACACTGGGGATAATTGTTTACTTTGAAGACATTTTTTTCACTTTTTTTATCACTGTTGTAAGCCAAACAACAAAGGTCAACACAACAAGACAGGAAAAAGATACAGAAATATGTATTTGGTCAAAATTCTTTTTTTTTATTGTACTTTACATGGTTTTTGTTGACATCGACCATTTTATCTTAATGTACATTAAACTTCTACTTTTTTAAGTTTACATAAAAATTCGCATGGATATATTATTGATATTTTAACATACTTGGTACATATTTTTTTAAAATATAAATATTTTGAAATTTCTTTTTAAATTTTTTATGAATTAATTTTGAGATTAGCAAAAAAGCAAAGTATAAGATTCCCTTTAGGTCACACTCGCATATAAACATCGGCAATCAATATTTTAGGTTGCAAATCCCTTGCTGAAATGCTGAATACACAAGGCAAGTTATAACTTGATGTAGGAGAAAATAAACATGGCCTCTTTGACATACCGGACATGTATGCACAACATATGCCTCAAGAGCTTGAAGCAAATTTTTATTGACACAGTACACTATGCAAGTATTATTCTAATTGTACAGTGAAAACAAAAAAACTATTTGATGCATTCTGTTGGTTGGGTTTACTTTGATTTAAAAATTTACAATAAAAAAAAGTTATTTACTAGTAGTATAGTAGCCTAGGTCAATCCATGAAAATAAGTAGTGAAAATGTTGAATTGAGTTTTTCGGATTGTTGATAATAGAGGCCAGGTGCGTGTAATTGGTGTCCCAGGTACATAGATGCAACTGCTTTCATCTTAAAATATTAACCATTATTGACGTCTTTCCAAGTGTTTACTCTGCAGTTGCGAAGTTAATGCGTTTTCGCTGTCTGTGGTTGTGATGCCAACCACCTGTCCCCTTCTCCCTCTTTCCCCTGCTTTTCCTTGTGCCATCTCCCAAGTGGTGGTCTCATATAAACCTATTTAGATTGAATTCAACTATTGCTACAAAATTGAATTCTTGAAGTAGTTTGGGATCCTATTTTTATTTTTATTTTTTCTAACTCGAGTTATTTATTTATTTGGTTTTGTTGCTATTGAAGAATATAGAAAGAGAAAAATAAGTTTGATTTGTGTAAAATGAAGGGATAGTTAATGGGAAATAATTTTGATACTCATCTATATAGTTTTAGTGTTGAGTTTATGGGATTGACTTGGATTTTCAACAGGTACAGCAAGTGGAGTTTGGATTACTGAAATATTTACAGTTTTGAAAAATGAAATTGAAAAGCTAATTTGTTTTAAAGTTTTGATAATAAATACAGTTGGAGGTGGATATAAACTTAACTTACCAAGGTTTTATTGAAAATCAATCATTCGAATAGTGAATCTGCCATTCAAAATTGATTGGGTAATTTAATATTGATTTTGTCAAGTGGTTATGTGAAATTTATGCATTTAAAAATATATTTGAAATAATATAGAAAGTGTTAAATAAAATTTTCTACTGGTCATGCAAGAAAGAATTTCTTGTTGTTGTGAAGCACAATTTTATAATGAAACTGGCTGTAAATTTTTTATATATTTATACTTATTTAAGGTTGTTGTTTTCACTTTAAAAGCCACACGAAAATGGGGTAAATGCTGAGAAAGCCAAATATTGCAAATGAATTGAAGCAAAATGTTTATGCACCAAAGCGTTGAGCGAGTTGAGTTCAATAAGAACGGAGTAAGAGAGTTTTCTTTTGATTACTTGGCAGTTTATTACTCAGTTGGTGAGTAGACTGATTACAGGTTTGTACAAGCGACATAAAAAATTAGTAGTGGCTTGCAATTTTGAGCTGCACTTTATCTTGAACGATCGAAATCCCGTTGTGAAGAGCTCAATATCTTTTACGTAGCCCGACTTGAGGTTGCAATTATTTAGTAGGTCCGTTCAAGTCTTTCTCTTTCCTGCGCCTTAAGAGGCTTTTAATGGAAATGGGAATTGTAAAGACAAAAGCAACCTTTTGGAAATTTTAGAATCTAATCACGAACTTGGTGTATACTGGCACACTCATTATATGGTAACGAGCAAAACGTGTTGAGTGACAGCCGCTTCTTTTCCGGTTTGTTATTTACTCGTTTTTAATCGAATGATTGTGACGATGTTATTGAATGGGATTTTGTTGTAAAGGTCAGCTGTTGTTGATTAAGTTGGTGTCGTTCCTTTGGGGCTGGTTGTGAAAATGAGAGTAGACACGATGGTAATAGATAATTTGTTAAACGTCTCTAAGGCATAATAGCAGATGAAAGTTGATGATATTTTTTCCTCTTTTCTCTTTGAAAGTAAAAATGGGGTTTACCGTAATTGAAGTTTAGCTATGTGTATGTGTGTAAGGGGAATTGCTAGGATGGAAAATGGGAGATAAAAAAATTCACTATTGGTGTTTGCTTAGGTTTGAATTGATTTACAATTGACTTTGGGTCTATTTACTAGTGGTAATAGGAAAAAAATACCAAGAGAGCGAGTGCTGAAAATATAAAAAAAATGTGAGGGGTGTATTTGGTTTAATTTTATAGGTCAAATGCACCACAGTGTTAATCTTATTATCAATTATAATAGGCCTTAGGTGCAGACAAGAATGAAAACACCACACTAGCAATCTATAAAAGTTAAAGGGTTTAAGACATCACAGTTTTTATTGGTACATTGAATCAAGCATCGTTTAAAACCCTTAAATAATTTTTCAGATATTTTTTGAAAAATATTTTTGGGTTTAAATCCAATGCTGAAATTGTGAAATCAAGCAGGCGACAATATGAAAAAGTGAGAGATAAAAGCGAGATTAAATCGACAATTTGTGTGATTGTTACCAGTTGTGACGTATATCCCATTCATTTAACATGGGAATATACAACTGTGATGTCAGAAACAGCGCTCTGCCAGCAGTGGCCAACAATGTCTCTCACCAAGCTCAAATCTGCTGTTCGGGATACAAAATGATTTTTTTAACGCTGTTCTGATAACAAATAAATAAAAATTATTTACGCCATTTTGAGGGATGGCGAAAATTATTCAGCTAAAAATGCTTGACGGTCATAAACTCTTTAAAATAAAGCATAAAACAAGATACGGTAATATTCGTGATGTACAAATACTAGCCATTTAAATAGTCAAATAACTTTTTTGACTAAGAAATTTACATGGGTTAATGTTTTATACTGGTTAAAAGGACTTAATAAATCTTTTTGCGGTGTTTTTGATTACTATTTAAGCATTTTCTAATATGTTTTACTTGGATTTGAAAGTTAGCCTCAAATCTTGTTTAAAATTGGTACGATATTTGATCATTTGCAATACACTTCTGAATTTTGCTTTTAATATCTGGAAAAGTAAGCGGAGTTAAATAAAAAATGAGTAGGAGGTGTTAAAAAAAGATTTGGTTGGTGTGTGTGTGTGGGAAGCAAAATTGAAAAGTTTTTAGGAACAAAATTTTCTTTGCAATTTTTCACATTTTTAAGTCAGATGAAATAAGATTAAAAAGGAAATAGAGAGAGAGAAGCCATCGTAAAGAAGGTAACAGATTGAAAATGGAAGATAAAAATGAAGAGATCGATACTTTGAAAGACATTTTCTAAGCATAAAACAAATATGAATCTGCAATTTCCATGGCAACTGCATCCGCTCTTAGTAGATGTCATGTCAGGACATAATTTATGACTTGGTAATTAGACAAGTGAGACAGAATGAGAGCAGCTTCATTGGTGTCCGCATTCACCACCTGCTGCAGTCAATTGCCACTTGATCCAAAATGGCGGTTGGTGTGTGTGTGTGTGCAGAAATTCTCCTATTCTCTCTTTAGGTTGGATTTTGGGTCAATTTTCTCACTATTGATGGCTTTCTTTCCCAGATGGGTTGGGGGCTTTTGGGTCGGTGTGGGGTTCTTATCAAGTCAAAGTGAGTCCAATTCATCTCAGGTATTATTAAGGTGTTGGTGTGCAGAGGGAAGTTGATGGTGGTGGACCCCAGATGGCGTTTGCACTGCAATTGAAATGAATTGTGGGATTGCGTTTGGTCCTTCCATTTATATTCCCACAGATTTTTTTTCCTTTCTTCTCGAGAAGAAGAAATGGAAAGGGTAATTGAACATACTCTTTCTTTTTTCGTTTTAGCTGTAAGTGAAATTTTAGAAATTTAAATTTTTCTTTTGAAATGAATGGATTTTTATTTTAAGGATGAATTTAAGTGCGAATTTGAAAACATTGTTTCTTTACTGGACATTACAGCTGGTATTTTTTAGTAAAAGAATAATGGCTTGCATAAGCATACTGCCTTTATTATAACATTTACTTATAAATATGTAAAGGAAGAAAGGAATAAACAAAAAATTTATATAAAACCGGTTATGTGTGTAAAATCAATTTTTATTTTCACACACTTCAGTAACTTTTTTCTCTTTATTTACTTTAAAAATAAAGTAATGTATTCGTTCTCATAGCATTGGGAAACTCTGATAATTTTTTTTACTTGAAAGTACATATGCTGATATCAATTATTCATGTAGATTTGTTCTACATTTCGAGAGTTCAGGCAAAAAACTTGATTTTTAAAAAATCTATAATTAATGTTTATTTTTCTATGTGAAATTATTTTAATTTTTTCTTAAACTCATGCGGGCAAAAGATAGACAATTGTCTTTAATTCTCTGATTTTCCGGCATTGATTAATTTGTTTTAAAAATTTTAATGAAATTTAGAGTTTGTGTCAAATGTTTGAAAATATCAAATGATTAATGATTTTATTTTGTTTTTTTAGGTGGTGATTGAAACCTCAAGGACAGCTTATCAATACAGTGACTTAGAAGTAGATAGAAACAGTCCAGTCAATGCTGACCTGCTGTTCGATCCGAACAAAGAATTCATTTACGTGATGACTGAGAGAAAGGTAAGAAAATTAAATTCCTTTTTGTTATTTACACCTGACAGAGTCGTAAGCTTGATTAAAAATTCTTGAAACTTTTTTTTTAAATTTTTTTTAAATATTATTTGAAAAACGTAAATAAAGTCAAAAATATATTATTTTTTTAACACAAAATAGAATTAAATGCTTTTTATTGGAATAGGGCGGAAATTTGTGTTTCTTTTGTGTAGGTCTTCCTTTTGATTATACTTTTGAGTCGGAGATGAAAGACACCCGTCCTGTTTTCCAATTCAGGCGCTTGTGTCAGCATCCCGTTTCTATGGTTACGGAAATAGATGGAGGGCTTTCTACGTTTGCTTCCTAAAAATCAGTTTTTTTTTTTTTTTAAATATTGGTCGATTTTTTTTAGGTAGAAATAGTGAATAATAGTGAATAATTAATAAGGCACAGTTTTGTGTTTTTGGTTTTTCTACTTTTGAGTTGTTTTTTCAAGTAATTTAAGTACAACTAAAAAGAGTTGTTTCTGTCGTTTAGCTTGTTATTGCTTTGTCCTCGCTCGGGAGTCGTGCGCTGTCCCGTGAGTGTTAAACTTTAACATGTGAAGTTGTTAAAGGTGGAGTCAACCCCCTTTGCTTCCATCCCTTTCTTTTGCAGGGTTTTACTCGAGGGAGATGGTGAAAATGGCGGCAATTCAATTTGAAATGCTTGACTGAAAGGCTTCTGGGAATTGTTTCACTTTTGTCCATTCCTGAGTTAGTTTCTTAAGGTTGGGCCTTCCACTTGTTTCTTGTTTGTTGTCAACAATGACTTTTGAGTTTGTGATTTTATCAATTTTTTTTTTCATATAAAAATACCGTAGACTAAGAGCTTTTCAAAATGATGAAAACAAAAAACTTTTTTTTAACTGAAAGGTAAAGGAGATTTAGAAGGGAAAAATATTTATATATATTTTAAAAATTTTAAAAACAATCGTCTAATGTATCAAAGGGTTTTTTTTTTGTAAAAATCACATTACAGAGTGCAAGAAATCAAATTTAAGCAATTATACATATCGATTGAAGTCTTGAACTATTTCTTCATTAAACATTAGGAGTAATTGTTAGCTTAGTAAAAAAAATTGTTAAATCAATACTTGAGCATAACAAGTGGTACTTTAATTCGCATGAAAATTTTTGTATAAACTTTTAATTACATATGTTGACACAAAAAATTGAACTTTTTGAGCGCTTAAACGGCATGCACTGCTTGGCATAAGCTTATAAGCGCAAGCCGACACCTCGCCATATGGCATTAGCGTGTTCTACTTTTATAACCCGTTTCCCTTTGAATATATCTCAATTATTGTGTTACAAATTTTAAGCCATTGATAAAAGCCATTACAACGCTGAATGCATCTGTTGAAAATACAACAAAATTTTTAAATAATTTTTTTGTTGAATCTATACTTTCTACTCACATTGTTTCTTAGATCGGATAAAACTCCAATCTTAATACAAAACTAAATTTAATATAAAAAAATTAAACTTTTCAAATGTTTTGCTTTTAACACATTAAAGATTCCAATCAATAGTCTGTTGATTGATTTTGTTGAGATGACGGTAGGTAGTAATGGAAAAGTGTTGTCTTCTTTTGTTCATGTCACCTGACAAGCAAAGTAAAAGACTTGAATGACAGGAGGCCATCCTAAGTTCACTCTTATATCTTCTTCCGTTTCTACGGTTCTTTTTTTTTTTTAATTTAAAAGAGAGTTAAGATGCGGGCTATTCCTGTTTAATACTAAAATTAATCATCACGTTATCCCGGATATTATCGAGTTTTATGACAATACGAGTACTTTAGTCACTTAACCAGCCATTTTGTTTGAGAATCTTGTCTTTGGGTGATTTGTATTTTGTTTTGTGACAGGCGTCTCGACATCTTCTTGCTAGATCAATTTCTGATCTCTTTTTTTCCTATATGCTCCTTTCTTTGGATCCTCATAAATATGCAAAGGAAGTCACTCTCTCCTCTTGTTGGATTTTAGTGGATTTCGCACCATTGTAATAGAACCTATTTTTTTTCCATTCCACACCTACCGACTGAGAAACTATTTTATAATATAAAAATTTTAGCATTGTACTATTACATTCATTGTGCTGCTAGGAATGGTTTGTTTGTTGCTTCAATTGTTCATTATCTCACATTGCTTAGAAATAAAAATTATTCAGTCGGATTTTATGTTTACACGTCTTTTAAAGGTGAAAGACTTCACAATTAGAGAGGTATTGATACGAATTCAAAGGACACAAACGGGCAGGGCATGGAATAATACTTTATGTATGTTGGGTGTGGTAACAAAATTCGTTTTATCCCAATTCATCGTTCAAAACTCGTATTTAATGCTAGTTGTACAAGAAACAGCATATATATATATATAAGACTACCTTCAATACCCTTTTAAAGGCTAAATCAGTGGGAATCAAATAAAAGAAAATGGTAGAAAAAGGAAGAGAAAGAAAATTCCCTACTCGATTACCCTCACACCAATCGCTACAGTCACTTTATACCAGCGCACCTGAGGTCACAAAGGTTTCACTATTGACAAGCGGGAATTGGAAAAATAAAAAATGAAACTTTCACTTGTCTTTAGTTTGAAATATTTAGTTGATAAAGGGAAATATACATATAATTGACATAGTTTCAGGACTGGAGATATCATTTTAGATCTTTTCTTTATAGAGAATAAATAACTGTTTATTTATTGTTTTTTCTTTACTTTATAGTTATATAAAGTTGGTTCTATTCTTTAATTTTTTTTTTTTTTTATTCATTATTTTTGGGGTATCTTTAATGCATTTGGGGAAGTAATAAAAATTATTTCGTATTTTAGTGCTTATATACATTCAACTCTATAGAGGGCAAAAAAAAAATATTTAACGTTTTTCAATGTTTCAAGATATGTGTAATTTTTATTCTTGTATATTTTATTATTGTGCATACGAACTTTGTACAACTCGGCATATAACTTATACTTATAAAATTCATCATCTTCCTTAAATCGAAGAATAAAAAATGAAAGTTCTGATGTTTGCAATTTGAATGGAATTAAAAAGTAATACTCATAATGGAATAAAAAGTAAATTAAAAAAGGTTCTTAGAATGGTGAATACATTTTCGGGATCGTGCGGAAAATATTTACAGTGATCTTGTAACATTGATGCGGGTTTTTTTAAAAAAATGAAATATGGGGAGAGAAAAAAATGGTATAAAGGGAAACCTGGTTGCTAAGGGCAACAGAATCAATAACCCCACATTTCCATTAAGAACCCCCTTCTTTTAGCATCAAAATGCATGAGGGGAAGTACCCCTCATGTGGAGATCAAAAGTGGGGGGATCAAAGATGGTAGAAAAGGAGACCAAGCAGAAAATTAAGACACTTCACCATTGAAAACATAAGAATTTTGTTTCTGCAGCTTATCGGGTGTGAATAGGAGAAATGGTAAAATGTAAACGAAAATGCAATGGCTATTATAAAGAAGGGAAATGGAGAAATTTTATTTCGACTACATGGTATATAAGCGGTTGTTTTGAAAGTAATTTTCTTTTCTAAACGAGTTAAGGAAATAAATTTTTTAGTAATTTTTTTTAAATGAGAGAAAGTTGAATTCCGTTTCCCCGCAAGAGTTTTGTTGAGTGCATTGCAGGAAAGATTATTATTTTTCAATGTTATTTTAATGGGATTTATTTTTTTATTCTTTCAATTATTATCGTGTAGGAAAATAGAGACAATTACCCTTTCGAACTTTAATTCTATAAAATGATGTCACTTCTTGTGTTTCATTGCGTGTCAGTTTTACTTGAAATTGTACTTGCGCTGTTACCTTATTGCCGACTGGTGACGAAATTCTAATCCAATGAAGTGTTTACTTAGATAAAATTTTAGTGGCGCCACCGCGAGGATTCAGCCCTAGTATTTCTTTTTGCTACATGTAGCGCTACCTAGTAGCGCTATGTGACGGCACCTAATACAGGAAGTGACAACACCGTAGTGGCGTATTCCTCAGTATTGTGGAATACATTTTGGCACCTGTGGCGCTATTGTAGTGCTACAAAAATGGATTTTGACATCCATGTGCTTTGTGCAATTAAACACGTTGAATAAATTATTTATTTAGTTTTCTTTTTTTATTATAATTACAATTATTTCATTAAGAAATTTAAAAATTGGAAGTGGATGAGGACGATTAACATTAGGAGTCGGACAGATTATTATTAATTTGTACGACTCTTTGTTTAAAAAAATACTGCAGTTTTAAAAAAAATTAATTTTTAAAAATCACATGATTGTGAACAAATCAGCAGGAATTTTTTATTTGTGGTCAATATAAATAGGGTAATCGCCATGTTTTAGGTTTAGTTACCTTGGTAATCGCCATGTTATTTTGGTGATCGCCATTTTAGTATGACGCTGATCACGTGGCTAAGCGTAGCGCTATGGTGCGCTACAGAGCGCTACGTCTCGAAAAGAAGTAGCGAGCGCACGCCGAGCGCTTGCAGAGCGCTCTAAAAAGAAATGCGGCAGATTGCCGCTACACAAAAAAGCGCTCTACAATTTTGCCACTGTAGCGCTACTTGTAGCAAAAAGAAATACTACTAGTGTCACTTAATTATCGTATTTTAAGCAGATCGCTTACCTACGAGTGAAAATTAAATATTCCTAGAAATATATATTAAACGTCGACACAAAATGATCGATTTTGAGAACGTACAGAAGAAATCAAACAAAGATTTTTTTTTTATATGTTTTTATCTTTGATCAATGCATATTTAATATTTTACTTTAATATTTACTCAAAAAACAAACCCGTACATATAAAAGTTTTTGAAATCACATTAGAGACTTTGCGATTTCTCGGAAGAAAAATTACGAAATTAAAAAAAAACGAAATATTTTTAATAGAGACTCTGCGATTTTTTGTACGAAAAAAAATAAATACAAAATCATAAAAAATTACGAAATTATAATATGATTTCGTATTAATTTTTGTTTAATTTGAATTCCGTTACGAAATAAAAGAACTTTTTCGTGTTCTATTTTGTAATATTTTTTCGTAAATAAAATCTGTTGCGCATGCGCCTTTTCGCTTGCTTCGTTTGTTGTGTTCCGCCATTTTGTCTGTATCTAACAGCCCAAGTTGATGGATCGTTTTTTTACCAGAATATTTGTCCAGAAGGTACTTAAATAGTAGGAATGTTTTAAATTTGTTATAAAAACGTGCTTTGTTCTTACTGGACAAAGCATTTCAATTGGCAATCGGTACAGCACAGCCGGTTCAACGTCGCCGACAGTCGGGACAGCGCTGCCGGTTCAACGTCGCTGACACTTGAGAACAAAACGATTTATTTCAGCTGAGTGTCAAACAGTACGATTTTTTGTTTAGGGTTTAAAAGAAAATAAACTTGACATTCAATTTGAAATTTTGTACTTATAATGTTAATTCTTAAAATTTTGGTATTTTTGAAAAAAAACATTTTTATCGCAACCTGTTGTACGAAATACTAATTACGAAATTAGAATTTCGTACTACAGGTTGTGATAAAAATTGATTATTTGTAAAATACCAAAAAATTTAAGAAAAAATGAAAAACAATCAAAATGGCAAGAGAACAAATCAAAAATCATTTTAAAATCGTAAAATACTAAGAAAAAAGATGGTATTGTTTGTCAAACGGTAAAAGAATGAATAGGTTGGGTCAACATCATCATCGCTTCGTTTGTTCAACGTCCTGACTGCCTTGCCGGCAGTCGGTACGGTGATCGAACGAAGTGTACAAACGAATGAAGCTGACTAAAATGATTAAAAAAACACATACATTTTTCATACAAAAACCCAGGAACCGATGAGAAGTTCAAAAGACGAAAAAATTAAAACGAAATCACATTAATATTTCGTTTTTTTTAATGATTTCGTATTTTAATTTTTTCGGACGAAAAATCGCAAAGTCTCTATTATGCTTGATTCCCACTTGGCAGAAACAGAGCAGAAAAAGATAGATTTCTGCCCAATTTTCAGATTTCGATTATCCTAATTCCTTTAATTAGGCAGAAAATAGTGGGCAGAAACAGAAAAAGTTCAGATTTCTGCTCAATTTTCAGAAAATTGGGCAGAAATCTACTTTTTTCTGATTTGTTTCTGCCAAGTGGGAATCGAGCATTACCGATTAAAATATTTACGAAGTTTGAATGTGTACAGAAACTTTTATTTTTATTTAAAAATGATCAATTCTTTTGTGTATTTGAATTAAAGTATAAAAAAAATGTAAACCCAGAACACATATTTTACGATTAAGCCACAATTAAAATTAATTGGAAATATTTTAAGCTTACGTTGTGAATAAAAGAAATAAAAGACATAGATCAAATGAAATGAATTTAGCTTAAGTGGTGTTGCCGTAGTGACATGAAGATATTGTTGGTAACGCATGATAAAGGTGTATTTACTTGTAATGCGTGCATAATAACCTTGAAGTATTTTTATAAGCTTTTATGAGTAGTTGGAGAAGAAAAGCAGATTTTTCTCTTCCCATGTGCCTATGGTTACTGCACTTTATGGATTAAGTTTTGCAAAATTAATAAAGTCCTCCAACTCTAGATTCTCCATCCTGCTGGAAATCGATAATGGCACAAACATAAATAAAGAAACAAAATATTTAGACTGGGATAAGTCTTGCAAAAAATAATAATAAATAAACAGAAGAATTAGGAAATAAATAAAAATTGTAAGAGATGCTGGTAATTAAAATTCTAAAGTTGGAAATATTTTTTAAAAATAAATGAAAATTTATAGCATCGAATAAGACATTTTTTCGTTTCGTTAATCGGGAAAAACACTTAAAAGAAATTTTTTTAAATGAAAAAATATAGAGAAGAAAAAAAATTATTTTTTCTAAAATCAGGAAAAAAATAGTGTGGGAAAGAAAATTCAACTTCGTAAAAAATTTAAAAAAAAAAATTTAATATTTTTTTTTTACTTTTTTGTATGGAAGACTGTGACAGATTGCAACTCTGTGTCAATTGATACAAATCGAGATGCCAAAACGCAATCAATGACTGGATAAAGTGAAATGTGCATCCATCTACTACTTGTCAGATTATTTGTTACTTGAATCAAGAAACAGAAACAAAAAAAAAATTTTTTTTTTAAGAAAAATAAAAAAATGATAGAGAGTAGCAAACTTTTGATTATAAATTAAAGATTGATATCTGTACTGTTTTTATCATTTTTAATGGAAATATTAATTAATATTTTTTTGTTTTTACATGTTTGAAAGATGATTTGAATTTTTTTGGTCTTTTTTTTATATTTTATATTTTTATATTTTTATATTCTTTAAGTAATGAATTTTGAAGAGTTGGTCGAATCAAGTCTATTCATGATTAGTGCAAACAATATTTTCTTTCGTGGGATTTGTTTTCTAAACATTGGTTGCCAAGCAACCTCATGAGTATTCTCATCTTGCGACTTTTTTCTAGGACTAGAGACATCTGGCGGTTTCCCTCAGCATTAGAATCACGTCGATTCCGGATTTTAGAAAAAATTATCTGGATCATTGTTTCCAGTTTACACAGATGGAGGGGCCCACAAATAAAAGATATCCTGTTTGAATCGAGATTTTATATCTATAATTCTATATATATATATTTATATAAATTTTTATAGTAAACAAAGCAAATTTTGGTTTTTAAATTAAAATAAACTAAAAATTAAATTTTTTGTCATTTACGAAAACAACGACTATTTGTGTTTTCTCAAGAAGAAAAAATGTTTAAAGGAAATCCTGGGGAAAAGGTTAACATGGAGAGAGGAAAACAAACAGGGTTGAGTGGATAGAAGGGTAGGGGAGCTGGTAGATGAGGGTGGATTGGTTTGCTCTTGTGATCCTTTGTGTATGGAGCGTGCAGTGATTATCAACAGGAGACAGCCACGGCACCCAAATCTCACAGATTCTTTTCCCTTTCCCTCGAGTCTCTCAACAGCTGTGATGAAAGAGACGAGGAAAGGGGCGGTGAGGCGAAAAAGGGGCTGCGCGCGTGTCTCATCACCTGTAATATAACACCTGTAATTAAAATTGGACTATTTTTATGTCGGGAAAATGAGGAAAATGGGGAGCTGAATGAGTAATTAGGGGGAGGAGTTTGTGATTAATTAGAAAAAATGGTTTAATTTTCTTAAATTTAGCACGGATTTTGTGGGAATGAGTTTTTAATTTATTTTCTGATGGGAAGAGCAGTGAAGAGCAGTTTTTGGCGGTGTTTTCATATATATATTGTAGTAGATACACTCTACAGCCATCTTGTTTTTCTCGTTTCGCACTGGACCCTATCCGTTAGATTAAGCTGTGAATTATTGATATCAGATGGCCGTCACATGTCTAGAAGGAAAGAGAGATGAAGCAGTAAGGCTTAGAAAGACCATCACAATTCTGATTACGTCCACTCGTAAAAAGGGGATGAGAATACTTGTACGTGGGACCTGGGTTATCGTAAGAATAAAAATGGAATTCATGGAGTAAAAAATGCAATTGCGAGGTATGGAAATGATTTTTTATTAATACATGTATTATTCTGCGTTTATGTCGCCACTAGATGGTGTGATTGTGCCAAATGTGAGGAATAGTATGGTTGAATAGAATAAATGATTTGTACTTGTGTGCCCCACCCTTCAGTTCCTCCATTTGTACAACCGCATAATCATTAAATAAGAAATTTAGATTAGCTCGAGCAGTTGTAGGAATGAAGAATTTTTTTTTCGATCGTTAAAGATGGTGTAATGATAAATGGAAACAGCTGTGTAATATTTATTAATGGAAAGTATTTCTGGATTTGGTTTGGTTAATTAATTTTTTTTTTTATTATTATTTTTTTTTTTTTTATTTTTACGATGAATTAAATTAGTTTAGGTGAACAAATTAAATTTCAGAAATCAATAAACTCGTGATTTCTAAAGGTAAACTAGTTTCACAAGTGGGCTAGAACCTGAATTAATCCCTGAATCAGGGATTTATTATGATTTAAATTAAAAATATCAAGGTAGAAAAAGGACTCTGAATCTTGTTTTCACAGCAATGCCATGGAGCAACAGTGAACAGGCTTAAAAGGGATTAAGATCTTATTATTAGTTGTTTGCCAAGTGCACAAATTCATTAGTACGCATCCACGGAAACAGGCCTTTTTCCCGACAATATTGATCAGATGAACAACGTCGAATAGAACTTCTTAGCTCAATTTATGACTTTCCGTCTTACGACCTGTGAAAGTGGATACCTGAGGCTATAAAAAAAGAAGGAATCTTTCAAGTTTGCGGTGCACATGACCACAGGGCCATTGTGAGTGACCATTGGTTCAATACATTTGATGAATTTTGATTTTTTGGTGGTAATTTGATGTTGAAGGACTTGTAATATATCGTAAATATTTCTCTCTT
Organism: Strigamia maritima; assembly: GCA_000239455.1. Lineage (NCBI taxonomy): Eukaryota > Metazoa > Arthropoda > Chilopoda > Geophilomorpha > Linotaeniidae > Strigamia > Strigamia maritima. Next base: position 488,003 of record JH431612.1, on the reverse strand, counting down.
TTTGGCATTTGAGATTGTTTTCTTTTTAATTTTTTCCTCTTCTCTTATTTTATTGGTTAGTTTTAAGTTGTTTCTTCTAGCCAACACTACATGGAATGGTTAAAGCTGGCGTGCATGCAACCCATGCAATTACCATAGCGTAAAAAGCGACCTCTAAGTGAAGTGGAGATGGTTATGAGGATGTAGGAAAGAGATGGGTGGATGTGGGCCGTTGAGTGTATGGGATGTAGTTACTATGGCAATGGTGAGCCACTGCTGCTACGTAGCAAGTGGGGAGATTTTAGTGGCCTTTTATGGTGGTGGCTGCTTTTAAATGACCCTAGTCGCTTGGATTTGATGCAGAAGAGAATTCCGTGTGTGACGTCATTGCCCAACTCTATTGGTGACAGGTGTTAATAAAAAATCAGTGGCGGTCGTTAGAGACGAGTCTAAAGGAGTTAAGAAAGTGCGGTTGGTTTGTTTACCCAATGAAATTGTGTGTGTTTATCTAATGTAAGGAGAAAAAAGGTAGTTATCAGTCTATAAATATTGTTAAATGAGCTATAAAGGGATTTTTATATGCAGCCATTAAGTGAAAAGTTTAGTGTAACTTGCAATAAACGTTTAAGGTTATTGGCTACAATTTTGAGAGTAATGAATTTTTGATTGACTCAATAATTTTCTTTCATTTGCTAAAATGTTTTATTTATTTATTTATTTATTTATTTATTTATTGTATTTGTTTCTGTTTTGTTATTTGCAGCTTACAAGACTGAAGGTGCAGGAATGCATGGTGTATAGGTCGTGTGGAGAATGCCTCGGTGCCAAAGATCCATATTGTGGATGGTGCAGTTTAGAAAACAAGTAAGTAAATTAAGTTAGGTAGAAAATTGGAAATAATTCTAAGCTAAGGAGGAAATTATTATAGGATTTTGGATTTTTTGAGCGCGTAGTGTCAATATTGTCCAAGGAGTAAAAAACGGAAATAGGATTTGTTAATAAATCCATGAGATTTTTTCTTTTCTTTCTTTTCCTGCTTTGAGCTAAGATGTGGTAAAGCTCTTTGTGAGTACAAATATGTTCTCTGGAGGCTGTGACACGTGATCTGGGCTCAAGTATCCACTTATCTATCGAAGTTGTGAGAACTCTAATTGGGTGAGTTAATGAGCCTTGGCATCAAGTAAATCCAACGAGGATTGAAAAATAAGAGTGTCTTCTATCTGCTGGTAATCAGGGCTCGGCAAGGTGTATTTTAAACTAATCCTCTTTAGGGTTCATGATGATGAACATATGAATGCTGTTACTATGCCAACAGCAACAAGTAAACATGCTCCAACTAGATATTGGGGATTTGCTTTTAATAATTAATTTGTCTTTAAACAATTGATATTTGATTTTAAAAGTAAAATAGAATTTGTTGCTGGATTTAGTTTTGAACTGATGTGTGTTTAAAAATTAATTAAAGTTAAAGGAAAGATAATTCAGAGTTCTTTTTCATAGATAAAATTTTGATGTAATTGTAAATATGGTGCATAAACCATTAGCTCATACAGTGGAACTCAAATGCAACTAATGCAGATGGTGATTACTTTAATCAACGCCATTTGCAATTCTCTGCTTCATAAACTCATGTCAAAGGGATGGGTAAACATTCGCGTAAATTCAGATTTATTTATGTGTAAATACAAATCAATACGTACCGAAAAATAATAAGTAAATTTTTCTTAAGATTATGCCGAAAGCAAATCTATATGTATGCAGATAGACCCTACCATTGCCGTATCTATTGTAGTATCTGAGTACTTTTAAAAGTGATGATGTGAAAAATGTAATGTCTGCCAGCTAAAAAGAGACATACGGCCCAAAAAGATCGACTTCATGTTTGAAGAGGTAGATAGATGGCATGTAATGACAATCACGATCCAGACATCTTTGCTGTAAATCCATTATCAAATATGTGGAAATCATGTACTTCATTTCAAATCTAAAATTAAAAAAAGTGAAATTTAAGTTATTTCTTAAATCTTGACATGTCTAATTTTTTCTGAATGCATTTTAAATTCTCTAAAGGAGTTTCTTACGGACCAAAGACAGCAATTTTAGCTTTGCTCAGCTTTTAATTTGATTGAGAAGTTAACTTCTACTGTACTTACAAAAATTGCGATTATTAAAGTCTTATGATCGTTATTGTAGTAGTAATCGCTCTATTTTTCAAACTTTCAGGGTTTCTGTGGACTGTTGTTACTTAAAGCTAACGAAATTACAGTATTCCACATCCTCTCACTAATTATAATGTAAAAATCAAGTCATCATTACAAGGACAAAGTACTGGCACAAATTGAAAAATAAAAATAATAATACAGTAACGATAATACAGAATTGATTAATGATGTGGGTGATATAAACCTTCACCCACATGATTTTTATTCTGTGGGTGATGGGAAATGATGACCGATTTCTATTGCATCATATTGGGGTTTTTATCCTTCTTGGTACCATGGTATTGTGACCAAAATCCACTGAAATACTTGACGGAAGTTATCAGTCTTTAGAACGTGCACCACACTCCTAATGGGGTGCGCACTGATTTTATAAAATAACTCTCTTTATTTTTAATTTTTTCAAAATGACAACTTAGTTTCATAGCTTGATTGTCAGCTGTCAGTTGTCAGTCACAGTCTTTTGCTCGGTCGGTGGATCAATGAATTAAGTTATTTCGACTTCTTAACGATTTTTGATTATTTACTGGGTACAGAATACAGCTAAATTTTATAAAAGTTAATTTCTAAAATAAAATTTAAGAATTTGAAATCTTGGTGCCTAAGCAATCAATTTTTGTGTAGCTAGAATGTTTACATCATCATTATTTTTGTTGAACATTAACATTCCAGGCGAAAATACTTGATCGACCAATGTAAAAAAATTCCAAATATTTTGAGCATTTCAATTTACTGTATAAGCCATTATAAAACAAGAACTTGATGAAATGAGCATCATTACCTTTTTTTTCTTTTTAATTTTTTTTTTTTTTTTTTTTTATTGTCAACGAACATGTACTAAAAAAATGGGAGAAACTTTCTGTAATAAAAAAAATTGATAATCTTATAATACCTTGTTGCATTAAACTAAAATAAAAAATAAAACTCGGGATTAAAATTGAAATTTACTCACGGCTAGTGTGTATGATAAACATGATTTATTTTCTCGCTACATATTTGCTTTTAAGAAACAACTTTGTAAGTAATTATGTTGTAGATTAATTTCAAGTTTTTGATGCTTTTCGACCAACTTCTATAGTGCTGTTTTATGACACAGTAGAGTAAAGCAAAATTTAATAAAATATTTGCTAAATAAATAATTTCTAAGTGGCTTTCACCTGTTCGCGAGTAGTGTAATTGCCACTTAATCCTACATAAGATGGCACGCTGTGCAGGAGATTTAGCCAATTTCTCTCTCCACTTTTTTCTGTATCTAATTAGAAAGAACATTGTAGTTGTAAACAAGTCGATTCTACGGTTCGATAACTTAATACAAAACTTTTTTCCCCCGTTTATAGATGCAGTTTAAGAAGCGAATGTGCACAGGCATCTCAAGATCCACTTTATTGGTTGTCGTATCGCAGCGGCAAGTGTACCACCATTACAAACGTACAGCCCTCTCAAATCCAAAGAACAACTGCTCGAACGGTAAGTTATTGATGGTTGCACAATCTCGACTTTGTGTTTGCTAATAGAGAATTTCGAATCGGTTATCTTTGCGAACACGCACGCCGTGTTTGGCGACCTTTTCACCGGTGAATGCGGTGACAGATTTATCACGGACAGGAAATATCACGGGCTGATAGGGTTAAAACAACAAGCTGGTTTCAAAGTGAGCCTCAACCTCGTTTGACCCGCGTCCATCTGCCACGTGCTGATAAAGTCTTCAAATGTTGTTTGAAAAGAAGCGAAATATGAGGAAGAAAAAAAATTCAAAAATCTCGTATCGAGTTTGTTTTGTCTCGCTTTAAAGCCGGACCCGAGGACGGCGCTTGGGCTGTTAGCGATGTGTTGTATCTTGCAACACTTGGCCATATAGGAAATGAGAGATGGTGTTGATTAATTGGTCAGGTTTGAAGTTAATTAATCTCGTGTGTCGAAATTCGCTTTTCGTCGTGGCCAGCTAGGCAATTAGATAGGTACACCGATACGGCGGGTTATGCCGTTTTTTATTTTTATAATTTAGTTGGAACCCGTTGTCGTGGAAACGAGAATTAATTGGAAGATAATTTCGTAATTTGGATTCATTGACTGATAAGAATTTTTGTTTTCTTTTTGAGGGGATTCTTTTAATTAAAGACCATAGAATGAATTTTAAGACGGAAGTCCTAACGTGGGTTTAAATATAATGCAGAAGCCATTTTGCTCCGATAAATGCATTAAATTATGAAATTAAAAAAGGAAAATATGGTAAAATTAAAGCTTTAAAAGTTTAAAACACTTTCCCAGACGGTTTGTGGTTATTTTAATTCTAATTTTTGTCACATGTGGCACAGTCAATGAAAATTTAACGATTCATCTATATTTTTAAGGGAATATTTATTTATATGTATATTTGGTTTGGCATAATTAAACATTTTGATTTTATAAATATTAAAGAGTGGGGCATATTTTAAATTGTACATACTCTTTAGATAATGGAAATTTATTTTGGCAGTTACAACTAACCATTGACAATCTACCAAATTTGACGGGTCAATTTGTTTGTGTCTTCACCGAACCTGAATCAAACAAATCATTGCATACCAATGCCACACGAACAGCACTCGGCGTGAGTTGCCCTACTCCACGAACTGATGCACTTCCAGCCATTCCTCAAGGACAACGTGAGTTATCTACTTTCTATCCAATAAAATTGATTAACAATTTCTGCTTTACAACAGATCACTTCACTGCAAAACTGTCTGTGAAAAATTGGACCGGACCCGAATTCGTAGCGACTAATTTCACCTTTTACGACTGCAATACATATTCATCGTAAGCATCTTTTGCTTAATTTTATTTCATGGGTATTAAATTTATATTTGGCATTTTTAGATGTACTCAATGCGTATCCAGCGCATTTCCTTGCGATTGGTGCGTGGACGGTCATCGTTGCACCCACGATACAGGCGAAAATTGTCGTAACGACATTTTAGTTACTGGCATCAATGTAAGTGGCTATAAAGTGTTTTTCAACATAACAATTGACTTGTCAACTTGTTATGATGAGATTATTTATCACTTCGAGACTTCGAGTAGGTACTCAATTTCCGCTTTTCTCGAGTGGCAGCTTTTAAAGTCCTTATTAAATTATTTTTTTTAGTATAGAATTTTAAATTATTAAATTCAACTATTTATTTAAATCTGTGTTTATTCACCAATCAAAAAAGTAAAATTAAAAAAATATATATGTAACATACATTAAAATATAGTAAGTAAATAAAGAAGAAAAGGAGTAGTTTGTGCTGGTAATTTAATGAATGATAGCTGAATAGAAATGGGACGAGACTGACTCAATTCTTTTATGATTAAGTGAACACAGTTGTTCAATAATGTGCATCACTAATGCTAGGTTCCCACTTGGCAGAAACTCCGGCAGAAAATTTTTTGCTGCTTAACATTTTGAGTGTAGAAAGCAGTAGTGTTTATAAATTGCCTTCCTTAGCTGGCATCCATTTTTAAATTCTACTTATCTGCACTTTTTTGCCCAATTTTCAGTTCGCAGGTGGGAAACAACGACAGAAAAACATACTTTTCTGCACAGCAGAAAATTTTCTGTCGGAATTTCTGCCAAGTGGGAACTAAGCATTAATCGATTAGCGATTTTCACTTGTCAACAAGGACAATTTTTTTTTTTTTAATTTGTGCCGAATAATTCGATTGCACGAGCAAACGCGTCATTAATTCGGTTAAAATTCTTTTCATGAAGTGCAAAAGCAAAAGGAGGGGAATGAAATTGCGGAAGATACAAGACTGTCACTTGCCGCACTTGGTTGGCCTTACTCCAAAATCGGTGATGAAAGTATCCCAAGTGGAATAATGCATGCCACCTATCATTCTAATGGAACATGCTATTGTTCATTTGTTGTTATTCGTGTCCTTTAGAAGAAAGAAAGGCAACTTAGTCGTAACTTGTAGTTAAGCTTTTCGTCCGCACTGAGACCAAAACAGAATAATGGCCGGGCTCAAGAGTTAATAGTGGAATTTAGTGGCAGGTTTCGTGCTTTGAAGTTTACTGGACAGACATTGTTGTTTTTTTTAACCACTGCCCACGGTCTAAAAGTGGTTCATTTTATTTTAATTCGGTTTTCTTTCTCTGATTTATGTGTAATAAATCTATTGAAAGCTATTGAGCAACAAATTTGGTTATCAATGCTTTATGCTGCAGTCTTGGAGTTTTCTTGTCAAGTTACAATTGTAATATATATTTAGTACTGTAGGTTGATATATATATATATGCAGGCATTATAACCAGTCACTATGCAGGAAATACACGCAGGTTGTGTATGGAATAGTAAAACTGCCTTAAGTCATGTTCACATCACTGTAAATTCAGTTCACATGGTTGGTTTTTAAAGCTAAACTCAATGTGTTGTATCATCCACACATGAGATAGCTGGAATATGAAGTGGATTTGTTAACTTTTAGTTGTTAAAGTTTAAAGGTGTGCATATCTTTTTAACGCTCGAAATAAAGGCAATTACAAAAATTGGTATTTACAACGAAAATACTAATAATTTGTTTTTAAATGACAATAATGATAAAATAAATTACTTCATCAAAGACTATAGTACTGGTGACCAATAACTGCTCATCAAAGTGCTTTTAAACCATGACCAGTCGCCAGTACTATGGATTTTGATGGAGTAATTTATTTAAAACTAGCATGTCATTATTGCCATTTAAAAACAAATTATTAAGAATTTAGATATGCATTGTAGATGAAGTTATACACAACGAAAATATAAAAATATTTTTGCCAGTTATATTTTATTTTCTAAGTCATTTGTACAGAATTGCGATAAAGATCTAATTTATGTTGTGCTGCTCAGTAATCAATCACAAGTGTCGTTTGAAAGTAGACGAATAAAGATCCATTTTTCGGCGAAAATAACCAATTTCATTGTTTTATTTTATTATAGTAATTTAATTTATACATCGCTACCATTCGTTGTGAGATTTATTTCTACCGTTATAAATAGAGACTAGAAAAGCTTTTTTTCTGGTTTTGAATCCAGGTGGAAAGTTTGTCTTATTTAATTTGTAAATTTGCATCGAAAAGTTGGTTGAGTGATTGATTTTTTCATTTGGTTGACTTGACAGACGAGTACCTGGAAAAAAAACGGTAGACGGATAGTGCAAGTCAAAATGTTTTCTGGAATTAGTGAGATACGGTGATTCTCTCCTTCATTATTTATTCATTCTTACTGCTTTTCTCTGTCATGATTAATGTCTTTTACGTACCGCGTCGCATGACTTCTGCGTCAAATTGGAAACAAATAATCTAAGAGGCAGGAAATGCAGATGTAATTTGACAGTATAGTTGAAGTTTGCAGCTTTAATATGCGCTCAACTTGACATTTTCGACATTATCATTATTTATCATTATTTATGATAATTTCTTCTATTTTTGCAGAATATTGGTCCCAGTATTCGTTCAGGCCCAGGGTTTTGTCCCCGGATTAACTCCACTGTGGTGGGTGGATCAACCGAATTGTTGGTGCCGTACGGGAGTGTGAATAGAGTGTCAGTTAAGGTGGATAACATGGCGGTAAGTTGTAAACTCGTGACTTGAAATTATGCATCGTGTTAAGCATGTTAATGAGAAATAATGCATTTGTTTGAAATTTGATTGCTTTAATTTGCATTATTGTATAGTTGATAACTTAATTACATATTTTTTTTTTTTTTTTTGTTTTAACATTTTTTTTATTTTCATTTTTGCATGTTTATATTATTATTTCTTGAAGCAACTCGAATCTCTGCCAAGTTCTGCATACTCGGTGAGTTATTATTCTTGCTCTGAGGTTAAAACAATAATCAGCATCAGACCAAAATGTTTTTGTAGTTTTAAAAAAATTATAATAATAATAATAATAATAATAATATAAAAAAATGAATATTTTTATTTATTTTTTTTGGAGTAGAAGTTTACTGATGTAAATATAGACCAATACGTTTTATATAAATATCTTTTTACGCTCAAAATAACATTAGACAGCTTTCCTGCATGACAAGTAATCTAACTCATGGTCTTATTCTTTCTTGAATGAACCAATCAGGCGAAAGAAGCTCTTATAAGAAACAACCCTCTTTTCCTTGCATCCATAGCAACAGCACATTCTGCACAACCTCCTGTTGCTACGAGACATCTCCCTTTTTCGTTTCCATAGTGATAAGAAAACATGCCTGTTCATCTTTATTTCAGGGAAACATAAGTTGAAAAGAGACACCAAAAGGCTTTTTGGTTTTATTTCTTTTGTTTATTTAAATTTGCATTTAGATTAGAAGTCGATATCACACATTTCTATTTATTAAATTAAACATACTTTATTAAATAAACTTAGAACGGGAAAAAAGTTTATATTTTTAAACGACTTATTTTATTATATTTTTTATAGAATTTTTGGGAAAAAAGAAAATTAGTTTTTGCGCGATACCGACGGCGACATCAGAGCGAGAGCGACTCATTTCAGATGAATTGAATTGTAGAGAAATTTGTTGCTTAGCTACCGAGAATGTTGTCAGCAGCGCAACTATTCTAGCACAAGTCCGCTCATGAAAAATTATTTCCTGTGCCCGTTGGTCACGTGATCAATGTGGTGACTGCACCGAAACGTCAGATAACAGTCCTCTTTTTTGGTAGGAAATTGACAAATACATTGTGTCTCCTCCGCTCCGGTCCTCTATCGAGAGAAAAATGCGCTACTGCTTGTCGTATCATAAACACTAGAATGTGTGAATGAAAGAGGGGAAAAAATAGGGTATATGAAAGTATGGTGTAAAGAATTTTGAGGTATTAAAGGGTGGCAACGTGCCAGGGGATTGTGCAGCGAGGGAGTTGTGAGTTTGGGCCCAAGCAGTTAACTGGTTTCTTCAATTGACAGGTGTGTGAAAGCAGCTGGAACTTGGCAACTTCATTTTCATGATAAGATGAAAGGCCCTTGAGCATGTGACCATTTTATCAGTTTGAGTGTAAAATTGAAAATGGTCTAACCCTTTATGGTCTGTTTTGCATTTTTTGTGGACTGATTCTGAAACCTATCTGAGCAGGAATTATCCCTCACATTTGTAGCGTTAACTAATTTTTACTAGAATTTCTGGCTTTTATTTTGTTAACAAACTAATCTATATACGGTATATATGTAATTGTAGTGATTTATTTAGTATACGTAATCTTAAATCTTGTTTAAGTTGAATTGTAATCTTTGTAACTCGTTTTATAGCAATTTATAATGCAAACTCGGTTTGTGTGCCAGTTCAACATCGATGGCCGAGTGAAGCAAGTGACTGCACAACTTCTTGGAGATACTATCTACTGTGAAAACATGGAGGTAAGAATGTTTTGCATTTGTTATTAATTTGTTTTATTTATTTATTTATTTATTTTGTTATGTTTTGCAGTTTAAATACAACAGCAATTCATCGAATTTGACTGCAACGTTTGCCGTAATTTGGGGTGGAAGTAAACCTTTGGATAATCCCGATAACATTCATGGTATATTTTAATCTTAAATTTAAATTGATTGGCTTTTTCAATTAATTTCATAAATTATTTTTTATTATTTTATTACAGTTTTAGTCTACCGCTGTCCCAAAATGGCGGATAATTGTGGGTTATGTTTGGCGTTACCTGAAAAGTACAAATGTGGATGGTGTCAGAGTTCTGATAAATGTCAAGTGAGTGACCAGTGTGATGGACAAGGAGTTGCTTGGCTCGATAGACAGAAAACCTGTCCAAATCCACGCATTTTGGATGTAAGTGCAAATTTACAAAAACAAAATTCAACTGCAAAATAAAATTAATTTTGTTTTGAACAAATATTAGTTTCAACCGAGAACCGGACCTTTAGAAGGAGGGACCAAAGTAACAATTAAAGGAATTAACTTGGGCAGGACCTTTGAGGACATTCAAAATGGAGTGACGGTAGCTGGTCATCAATGCATTCCAGTAGAAGATGAATACATTCGTACGGCACAGTAAGCATAAATATTTAGTAAAAACTTGTTTATTGTGTAAACATTTAATTATTGGTTTTTTTTTAGAATTGTTTGTGAGATTAAAACACCAGACCTACCTCCTGAAAACATGCACAAAGGTCCTGTCATAGTCAAAGTTCAAGATTCATTTCGAGGAGACTCGGCAATACCTTTTGTATATGTGGTAAGCAGAAAAAACAACTAATCTTTATGCGTCGTTATTAACGCTGTACTGTTTCAGAGTCCTTTTATTCAATCTATTAAACCGAACAAAGGACCACAGTCTGGTGGAACTCGGTTAAGAATTACGGGAGAACATATGAACGCGGGAAGTACCATTCAAGCGTTCATAGATGACCTTCCGTGCAAAATTACTAAGTATGCTTTATTATTTTACGAGAAAAAAAATGGGTAACTAATGAAATTGTATGTTTATTAGCACATCGAAACATCATGCTGAGTGCATAACTTCGCGATCAGATCGGCGTCGCACGGGAGAATTGCGTATGAAATTCGATCACGGAGAGCGGACACTCCAGTCAATGAAGTTCCATTACGTTGATGATCCTAAGATAACTCGAGTCGAGTCAGGACCAATTCAGAGCACAGTGATTCGTGCAATACCTAGTGGTGGAATCACGATTCGAGTGCACGGATTTCATTTTGACGCTATTCAAGAACCTCTTGTTTATGTCACTTATGAGAGTCAAGATTACATTAGCGTAAGATTTAATTTAAAACATAAAATTAATATAAAAAAAATAATGATGTAAATTAATTATCATATTTTAGCATTGCCATGTGAAAAGTTCAACTTTTATGCAGTGCAAATCTCCTAGAATACCTGTTGATGGGACAATAGATTCAGACAATCCACGTCGATTGGATCTAGGTTTCATCATGGATAATGTTACTAAATATCGAAATTACAATTTATCGCTTTATCCTAATCCAAAATACCTCGAGTTCGAGGAGACTAAACAAATCAAATATTATAAGAGCGATTACCTGACTATAAATGTAAATTTAACATTTGTTATTTATTTACTACGTACAATATATTCTGATGTTTTTGTTTTTGTTTCAGGGGGAAAATCTCGATTTGGCAAGCAAAGAATCGGATGTTAAAGTTGAAATTGGAACCAGATATTGTAACGTCACCTCACTTTCAAGTACCCAGTTAACGTGCAGACCTCCAACATCACAACCGCCTGCGCGTGGCTTTGATGGCCATCCAGATTTAAATATCATTCCTGAAGTCGTAGTAATAGTTGGAGGAGATCTTCGATATAAAATCGGTTACTTGAGCTACGAATCTCCTCTCTTACCTGACGGAACTTTGCCCAATTCAGTGATTATCGGAGTAACAGTGGGGGGAATTATTTTATTAGTGATAGTTATTGCTATCCTTATTGCATATCGTATCAAATCTACTGAGAGTAATCGTGTTTTAAAGAACATGCAAGAACAAATGGATGTTTTAGAGTTGAGAGTTGCAGCCGAATGCAAAGAAGGTAAATACATCAATTTGTTGTATTTTACACACTGTATATACTTTTTTTATTATTTTATTAAACAGCATTTGCTGAACTGCAGACGGAAATGACTGATTTGACTAGCGATCTGACGTCTGGTGGAATTCCATTCCGTGATTATCGCGGTTACGCTATGAAGAATCTCTTTCCAAATTGCGATGATAATTCTTTGAAAGAATTAGATGTTAGTTTGAGAGTTTTTCTATTAATGGAACTGTTTAACATTTAAATTTTAATATTGTAGATCGATTTGCACAGACGTCCGACAATAGAAAAGGGTTTGAAGCAATTTGGTCAATTAATAATGAACAAAACTTTTTTGCTGTTATTTATTCGAACATTGGAATCAAATCGTTACTTTTCGATGCGTGATCGCTGCAGTGTTGCTGCCCTTATCATGGTGGCATTACAAGGCAAAATGGAGTATTGCACAGAGTAAGATTTCACAATTTTCATATCAAAATATGGAAATTAAATGATTTTTTTTTCTAGCATTTTGAAAACACTGTTGGCAGAATTAATAGAAAAATGCATTGAGGGAAAATCTCATCCAAAATTACTTTTGAGGAGGTAAAATAATGAGTTTTTCGTATTAGTTTTGCATATTAAATCGAATTAAATTTCAGAACTGAATCTGTGGCAGAGAAAATGCTTTCCGCCTGGTTCGCGTTTCTACTATATAAATTTCTTAAAGAATGTGCCGGCGAACCACTCTATTTGCTTTATCGAGCCATCAAACAACAAGTGGATAAAGGACCAGTGGACGCCATGACATCTGAAGCAAGATACTCATTAAGTGAAGAAAAACTTATCAGACAATCCATTGAATATAAAAGCCTTGTAAGATGAACATTTATGCGGTTGGTTGAAATAATTCTTATACTATTTTATTTTTAGACTGTGTACGTATCCATTTCTCCACAAACGAGTTACGTTTCTGGTTTGGATTCACACAGCGAGAGTATGGACCTCCCAGTTAAAGTTCTAGACTGTGACACGATTTCTCAAGTAAAGGAAAAAGCCTTGGACTCTATTTACAAAAGCACGCCTTTTTCACAAAGGCCTTCCAAGGATGATTTAGATTTGGGTTAGTTAAATCGTTTTATTGTTTCAACATTCAGTTAATTATTGATTTTTTGTTTAGAATGGCGAACTGGAATGAGTGGGCGATTGATTCTTTCCGACGAAGATAATACAACGAAGACTGAGGGCGAGTGGAAAAAATTGAATACACTTGCTCATTACAAGGTTAGTAGCCTTATAAATTTTTTGGATCAATAAGAGAAAATTAATGAGTATTTGTGTTATAGGTTCAAGAAGGTGCCCAACTGACTCTAGTTCCCAAACAATCATCCATGTACAACTTGTCCATCCTTTCTGAGAAGTCTGAGAAGCATAATAAATATGGTACATTTTTGTTGATAATTGAAATTGATACTGAATTTAATACGTTGTTTAAAAATTACAGAAACACTCAACTTCAGTAAGTTATCGTCCGCTAGTCCCCCGCTTAATCGGGCCACTTCTCCACTAAACCATAATCCGGAAACAGGGTACAAAAAATGGCATTTGGTAAGTAATTTTCAAGAACGTGATCTGGAAAATTTACTTGTTGGCTACAATATTGCTTAGAAAAAATAATTAACAAATTTGAAATGCTATTCTAATGCAAAAATTTAGTCAATTGGGGAATTTTCATTGTGAGATACTGCTATACTTGATTTAACATCAATTTTATTTTTAGGTAAAACATCACGACAGTGATGCTCACAAAGAGGGCGAAAGGGGTAATAAAATGGTTTCGGAGATTTATCTGACCAGGCTTTTGGCCACAAAAGTACGTGCTTTATTTATGTGAAAACATGAGATTAGATATTATACTTTTATATTTTCGTTTTTAATAGGGAACCCTGCAGAAATTTGTGGATGACTTATTTGAGACGATTTTCAGCACAGCTCATCGAGGGAGTGCATTACCCTTAGCCATAAAATATATGTTTGATTTTTTAGACGATCAAGCATTGCAACATGGAATTACTGATTCTGAAGTTGTTCACACATGGAAAAGCAATAGGTTACTATTTCATACTATTTTTAATGGCTGTTTTACTAATATTTTTATTTCGTTTATGCAGCCTTCCGCTTAGGGTGTGGGTAAACCTGATCAAAAACCCAAATTTTGTTTTTGATATTTATAAATCGAATATTGTGGACTCGTGTCTATCCGTTGTAGCGGTGTCTTTCATGGACAGTTGTTCTACATCAGACCACAGGCTGGGCAAAGATTCGCCCAGCAGTAAATTGCTTTATGCGAAAGATATTCCCGTTTACAAAGAATGGGTCGATAGGTGAGAATGAAAATAATACAATCAAACCCCATTATTACCAACATGCATTTTGATGTTATGGAGTTTGGCTATAATGAAATTTTTGCCATTTTTATGCAAATTGGCTGGTGTTCTATAAAGTTATGGATTATAATGGGGTTCTACTTTTGTCTCATTTTGGAAAGTTTACTAAATCTCATTTTATTCCCAGATATTATCAGGACATCAAATTAATGCAGGCAATTAGCGATCAAGACATGAATGCCATGTTAGCTGAAGAATCGAGGGTAAAATAAAATTATAAAATGAATCAATAGAAGGATCTATGTTAATTGTATATATTTGCATTTATTATAGCTGCATTCGAATGAGTTTAATACAAACAGTGCACTGTATGAATTACACGGCTATGCAGTGAAATACAATGATCAATTAATTCAGCAACTTGAGGAGGACGAATTTTCGCGAAAAAACAAATTAGCTTACAAACTCGAACATGTCCACTCAGTAATGGCAGGCGAATCAGACGCATGACAGTGGGATGAGGACAATGTTCAGGTAAAGTAAGAAAATTGAAAATTTGACCATTAGAAATTGTGAATATAATTTGTGCTCATCAATTCTAACTTGTATTCATTTTTTGACAGGCAGTAATTCCTAGTTAAGCTATAGGCCGAAGCCTTTTTTTCCACCAAACTTTCTTCTTTGGGTCTTCTCTGCGACGACCAACGAGTGCACGATGCCTCAAAACGCAGCAAAATTGCTGGAACTCGATTCCACTATTATGTCTATTTGTGTGTGTATGTTTGGAGGCCTCTGCTGTTTTTTAAAATAAAAGAAATTTTGGATCGAGGAAAAAAATAGACTGACAAATTTGAAACTGCTTGTGCATGCATGTGTGTGTATGTGTGCGTGCAAAGGTACAACTGTGCCCATGATGTAATTTTTTTTTACCATGAAGACTTTTGGCATTGAGAATCTACTCATGTAGCCATCGCTGACTGATATTGTGATTTTTTTACAAGATTATCTGTTTTCGATGTCTTTTAATTTTAATGTTTTTAATTCAATAATTCAAACTATTATTGTGATCGTGTTTTGATGTGGGGAGTGAGGCGAACACCTTCCAATCTGCTGCTGCTGCCCGAACGAACTATTGCTTGTGAGCTGTTAAGAAAAAGAGAGAGAGAGTGAATGAAAGAGAGAGAAACAAAAGAAGAATATCTTTTGCTGTCGAGTGCTCAATGTTCCTAGCAATAAACTTTACAGCAAAAGAAACCCACAATGACAAGAAATGCTGTTGGATTCAGCTTTCAAACAATCAGCATATCTGGGGAAAAATTGAACCATAATTTTTTTTTGTTTTACACATTTAAAAAATAATATTTACGTGTCAATTACAGTAGATGGCTTTTTATGACATCAAGAAGCAACTGGCAAACAAGACTTAAGCAAATGTTATTGTGGATTCTAATGTGCTTTTGCTTGTGTGCATTTTTATTTGAACCTTCTCTCTTTGTCCTCTAGTTGTGATCTTCCATATGTTGATTGCCTTTTTTGCTACTATTTGTATACTTTACATGTCTTTCAACACCTCATTCTGCTTAATTTTTTCTTCTCTTTTCATTCTCCATAACAGTATGCATGAAACTTATTCAGAGCTTGAGCTTATAGTTACAAAAGAAAAGAAAAAAATGATGAAATTTTTGAAGACAAGCGAACTAGATTAATTGTAAAACTAATTGTACGTTTTCACACAAATGAAATTTTTTTGCTCCTGGAGAGATTATATGATTCCAAAGTTGTTTGAATATAGATAGTGTCATGTTAACTATTTCATTTTAATTTTTGTGTATTTCTGTCAGTGTCCCCTTTTGTCATTCAGAAAGAAGTTCGTAGGGTGAAAAAAAGGAAGTGAGTTACAAGAGAAAATTGAAAGATAATTGCTTATACTCTTACTCTATGTACGGTATTTTTGCGCTTTTGTTTCAAATTTTGTGTTTTTGTATTTTGTGCATCTATACCATTCCGTTGAATGTACAAATTTGCTCATAATTATTATTCTGTATTAGAAAGAATTTTTAATTTGGAGCAAACCGTGATATATATAAACATTACGTTAATGATTAATTACTCCAAAAGAAAAGAAAAGTGTCATGTGAAAAAAATGCTGCAGAGTAAAGTCAGTTTTATCAAAATTTGTTATTTTCTAAATCAATATGGAGTAAATAATTTTTCAATACGTTGCTACTACAATTTGTGCACTGCTAAATCATTTCTCTTTTATAGTATTTTCTTAAATCTCAGGAACATAACTTCGACAAAAAGAAGAGGAAGCTAATTTTTTATTTTTCTAGACTAATCATGACAATAGAAATTGTTTATTTTTTTTTCTTTATGAATTTCCGATTTTAATTTGTTTTTGTTTTTCTTTTGTTTTGTTTACTTTTTAAAACGGAAAAAAATTTATTATTCAAATTTTATCATGAAATGTTGTTTTCTTTTGGTATAGAAAAATATCACTTTCTCAGTCTTGCTCAATTTGAAACAAAAACAAGAGTTTTAAGGCATTTTATCATGGTGGAAGGTAAAGGAGAAATTAAAGTTTGATCGCAGTTGTAACAATAAGCAGCAGAGGGGTTATTAAGGGATATTTGTAATATGTTTATGATGACAAAAAGAATAAAAGAATAAAGTCAACATTTGTAAAATTTTTTCGGTGAGAAATCTAATGAATATTCAACCTTCAGTAGCAGGATCTAAATTTTTTTTAAGGGATCCAGTCAACTCGGCGAGGACAATTGGGCGGCGAAGGTCAATTGGCCGAATGTAAATTGGGCGACTGGGTCAATTGGACGAATTTAGGGATTTTGGCAAAATTGGAAAACAACTAAATTTCATCAAAAATGGCAAATTTTGCTTTTTTTTTAGAAGTTTATTCTTGGGTTAGCACTTTGAAATGGTGAAATTTAATCAATTTAAAGTAATTTCTCATCGGCCAATTGACCTTCGCCGAATTGCTGTCGCCGAATTGTCTTCGCCTCAAATTAACCTCACATTCGCTAAATTGTCAGAGATCATTTTTTTAAATGCAACAATGCTCTGTAATGGAAATACCAAAGAAGTTAGTACAAGTCATTTCAGACTAATTTTAGTTGGTAACTTATTTGTTTGTTTTTAAAGAAAGACTGGTTGAAGGTTAACTAAAAAAGTTTTTATTTTATGCTAAAGAGACATTAATCTTAATCTTAATCTTAAGCACGGCCGGTTTACATCTTACATGCTGCGCAAACTATAGGAATATCCCTAAATAAAACACAAGTAATTAGTTTATATTATTTTTTTATGCAAATTTGTAATATTTAAATTTATCCGACGTCATGCGTCTTGGATTTGGTTATTACCTCACGGCATCCAGCAGAAGGGTGATGATTTTTGTCGGGTCGTTAGTTGTGGCACACAAGTATTGAAAAAGTTAGTTTTGTGTATTCAAAATGTCTAGAATTTTTAATTTTTATTGATGTTTTAGATGGGTTGGATTTTCCAGTCTCTGTGTGGAAGCCTTTAACAAGCCTCCCTTATGGCTGCGGAGAATCTATGTGGTACTTTCTTATGCTCTTCGTATAAGATCTTTAGCATCTCTCACACTGCCCATGATGCTATTTTTGAGCTTGCGTTTAAGCAGATTTATGCAATTAGACATAAACCTTTTCTGGCGTTTGTTCGAACTTTGCCTGAAAATTTTTCGTTGTTGTTTGATTCTGTGGCTGTGGTACTTTTTGGGCTGACTCTCTGGAGTCTTGTCAGCTTTCTGTGACTTCTCTCTGTGTGTACTTACAGTTAGAAAATCTGATACTCTGCTAGCAGAGTATTTGCAGTTATTTTATAGTCATAGAGAAGAATTTTAACATTTTACAGACGGCTTTAAGCAAGCTGATGAAGTCGGGGCTGCAGCTCTGTGCTGTGGCCACACGCACTATGACAGAAACTCTGAACGGCCAGTCTTCAGTCTTTTCTGCGGAAATTGTCGCAATTGAATGGCTCTCAAGCATTTTCTTGATTCTGGTCATCATCAGGTTTTTGTTTACACTGACTCTTTGATAGGGTTGGGCGCGCTACTGAAGAAAGTAGCGCCGCTAATGTTGCGCTACAAATTTATCAAATAGTGAACCGCCATTGCGCTACCACTACTTTGAAAAATTTGTAGCGACGCGGCGCTAGTTGCTGAAAAAGAAGCGAATGTGATGCACTACTTTTCCGCTATTTGCAACGTCAGAGTAATGGAACGTTCCATTTACTCTGGCGACGGTATATCGTACATAAATGCCATTTGAATGACGTTTGTGGGACGTTATTCCTAAGTATGGAAATAGCGAAAAAAGTAGTTCGACTTGCACTACTTTTTCGCTATTTAGGGCATAAATGCAATTGGCGCTACTTTCTGACTTAGCGATAGAAAGTAGCGAAATATCAGTGCTGCTACAGTAGCGGCAGCGCCGCCACAGTAGAGATAGCGCGACAGCGCTTTTTCGCCCAACCCTGCTCTTTGAATGCTCTGGAAGCTCTCTCCGATCGCGTTGACTCTATTTTGCGTTTGTTTGTTCTGCTTTAAGATGCTGGAACTTCTGTCCATTTCAAGTGAATTCTGAGCCATATTGGAATTCCGGGTAATGAGGTCGTGGACACGGCTGCAAAAGCGGCTTGTTCTGTTTGTGCCCCAGTGTTTGGAGCCGATCGCCTTGCCTTATTGCGATGTCAAGCGCTATGTGCCTGACAGTCTTATAGGGACAGGGAACCTAGAATAAACTTTTCCAGATAAAGCCTAAGATTATGTGTTGGCAGTCTGTTTTTGTGAAATCTCGTTGTGATGAGGTCGCCCTTTGCCAACTTTGGATTGGCCATAGCAAATTAACACATGGTTTTTTGATGTGACGCAATTTTCTTCCAGTAGTTGATGGTGTTCAGCTCTCGGTTGCACACATTTTTACTGCATGTTCTCGTTTTTCTATTCTGTTTTTCGTTTTATTAAGCTCTGTAGAATATATAATTTGATTTGATTTAATGTCGCTTGTTTTTTGGTTCTTTGATTTTTTTATTAGGTTTAATGTCAGTTTTTGTGAGTCAATTTTAATTAGTCAGTTTTAATGTGTGCCAGATTTCTTTCTGTCAGTTAATGTCGTGTATGGTTACGCCGGTAAAGCCTATTCTCTCTCTGTAATGCGCTTTTCTGGGAAATAAGTCATCATTTATCAAGTGAAAAAGTGGAAACTAGAGTAAATACTTCATTTTTTACTGATCGTCATTTTTCGAAAAAGCGTATTCATTTAAGCTTAGTAACTGAGTGAAATAAGTCAACTGTTATTTGCCTTTAAGTGCGATTTTAATCTATTTTGTGTTGTTTACTTTTTTTAACGGGGAAAATATTTATTATTCAAATTTTATTATGAAATATTTTGTTTTCTTTTGGTATAGAAAAATATCATCAGCCTTGCTCAATTTGAAACAAAAACAAGAGTTTTAAGGTATTTTATCATGGTAGAAAGTAAAGAAGACATTAAAGTTTGATCGCAGTTGTAACAATAAGTATGATGACAAAAAGTAAAAAAATAAACTCAACATTTTTTTCGGTGAGAAAAATAATGAATATTCAATCTTCAGTAGCAGGATCTAATTTTTTTTAAATTGCAACATGTTGTTTTAATGGTTTAAATTAAAATACCAAAGAAGTTTAGAATATGTCATTTCAGACTAATTGTTGTTGGTAACCTATTTGGTTTTTTTTGTTTTTTTTTAAAGAAAGACCGGTAGAAGGTTAACTGAACAAGTTTTTTATTTAATACTAAAGAGACATTAATATCTTCAGCAAGGCCGGTTTACATAATTCTCGCTTCCACAAAAACTAGGGCTATTTCAACAATACTGTTCTTATAATGTAATGTTGAACAAGGACGGCAACTTCTTTGCTGAGTCTTGATGCTATTGCGTAATCAGGACCGGATTACTACCTCATGGGATCTTCATTGCAGTTCACACAACACATCTGGAAATTTTACTTTTTATTACACTGTATTAACTCGAGAATTTTTTTTTAAATTGTATTCCCTGGAAAATATGAGTCATTTTATAAAGCAAAAATCCGGTTTGGTATTAGGGAAATATTTGAGGTACGTACGTACCTATAAGAGAATTTATTTTTATAGAATAAAATTTGAATCATGACACGAACCAATAAATGTTAGTTTCTCTTTTTAAAATCAATTTTGGTTGACTCATCACAAAGTTTTGATGGAACCAAACACCAATTACGAACCCATTAGCATTATTTTGGCGTCTCCTACTGACGTGCATGCAGACAACGATAAAATTGATTTACAATGAAAATGTGTAGTTAGGGATGATGCCAATAAAACTAGTTTTTATGGTATTAATTAACTATAATTAAAATGTGTAGGCCACGTTCAGTAATTTTTCAAAGGATATTTTTCTAGGTACCGATAGCTATGCGTCAAAAATAAACATTATTGAAGATTATGTCTTTAAAGTGGAATAAAGATCAATTTATTTAACTATGTGTGCGTGATGAGCGTGACAAATTTTCAGTGGGCAAGAAGCAAGAGTCGCCCTCCTCCCACACCTTTCCCCATTATTGCACCTGGCCACAACACGCAATTGGTGACTACGTATAACCTCAACCTAAATGAAAGTTGAGTAAACATTTTGATTCTTTCTTCATAAAAATAAAAATTTAATAATTATAATTTTGTTATCTTTTCTACAAATATTCATTTTTTGAAAAAAAAAATTTATGCAAACATCATTTTATACGGAATATAACAACGATAATACAGTAATAACATAGTGCACTTCTTACACTATAATAATAATTAGATGTTACATATTTTCCTTGAGTAAAAATGTGCAAAATTTAATTGACAAAGTTTGAATAGGAATAAATGTGTTTTTCTGCGTTTACTTTTTATACAATTTCATAATTGACAAACAAAATTCAAAATGTTCAGAAATTCAATCTTTTTTAAATTTTAATCTTTAAATTTTTATACAAACTAATGTATATTCATACATGCTATTATATTATATCAGAAGTAAATTTACTTCTGATTATATTATATTATATTCCTAAAAGATGATTTAAATAGAGGGATTATCACATGATCCCTTTCAACCAATCTCTAAGTAGCAACGAGCATCCTCCTGCGGCTACTGTATCCAGCACGCATTACGTGGCACAGAGCAACACTTGCATTGTCTAGTGACAACATTACAAACTCTTATTCAGCCAATCTCTGGTTTGAGATTAGTTGAGTTTGCACAACTGCACTGTGGGAAGGGCAACCATATTTTCCTTCTCGTTTACGGTCAAATTCGTCGCGATTTTGACTTCATTCTTATCGTTACTTGATCCTAAACCGTTTCGATTACTCTGCTTACACCTCACGGATACTTTAGTGATCGTTTAGTGAAGTGACGAATCTCGTGATCGATGGAAAGGAGCAGCAAAATATCAATGCGAGTAAACCTCGGCTCGCAGGTGTCATTGCAGAAGACAAGTTGCAATTAATTCCGTCGATTACTACTCAAGTAAGTCATTATTCTAGTAAACATCACCTTTCCGAAATATCAACTACATACTTGCACGCTGTAAATATCTCCGAAACGCTTCAACGCTGCCGCTTTTATACTTTTTGATACGTATACTGTTTTGAAATGGCGGTAACTCGAGTCAAAAAGCCACTGGCAATGGTTGCGGGTTTTAATTCTCAAATTCGATACAATTACGAACGTGAAAACACGTATAATCGAGTTTGTAATGATCAGTAATTAATATTCTACTAATCGTCATTAAAAGGCTGAGTTTAGTAGCAAACTGAACAATATTTTCTTTCGACTCGCTCTTGTGTATCGCTATTTGAATCCATAGTAATTTATTGGATTTTTTTTTCTTTTTTTTTNTTTTTTTTTACTTGTTTCGTTTTTTTATTTTCTATTTCGATCAGACCTTGCGTACGTATTAATTTTAATTTTTTAATTTTTGTTTATATTTTATTTATTTTTATT